>OX439001.1:16225000-16610000 GCA_949316495.1 Amphiduros pacificus
TTTCTTGAACTACTAACACTGTGTTTGTTTGTTTTGTTGTCATCCTCACATGCCAAGCTGGAAATATTTCTGTTTTCTCTTGTAACTTCATTCACAGAACTCGACACATTTCTGTTTTCTTTCATAACATCGTTGATAGGGCTGGATTCATTTCTGTTTTCTTTCATAACATCATTGATTGAGGAATGCTTGACATTAGCTGTGGAGATTTTATGTACACCTGTAATAAATTCATTAGCTTCTGAGCAAGATGGTTTTATGATTCTGATCTGTGGCATATCTGTCTGAGATTCGATCACACAGGAATCCCTCATCTTCAAGTCTGCGCCATCTTTGTCATCAATCGTTTGTGTTGCAATAGTTTGTAAGGAAGGCTTATTTTTAATCTCTGTGAAAATACTTCCAGGAATATGGCTTTCCTCAAAGACATCATCACAGTTTAAAACAGGCTCGCTAATTGGGGAGAAGGCTGAGAGATAAGAGGGAGACGCTTGCGGTCCCGGACTCCATATGGAGCCCAATGATGATGACCAAGATCCATCGGAGGGCAAAGCCCTTTTTAGTCGAGCAACGCTACACTTGAAAAATACTGATGATGCCTTGGAAGAGTTGAGACTACTGTCAAGTGAATCGATGCTCTCTCTGGTGCAATCAGCTTCAAGTTTTGCTTCATCTACATCTTCTACTTGCTGAAGTGCCACTCTAGGAGCTTGATCAGCACTTTGTGCATTGGAAGATGTTTCTGCTGACGATGCATTTGCATTGGATGGTTTCTCTCTTTTTACACCAACAACATCTCCACTGTCTATGAATTTAGATGATGCTAATGATTTTCTTGCTTCACCTGAAAAGGTCTGTTCATCTTTATTTCTGAATCCTGCCCAAGAATTCCAGAAACTATCACTTGATGTCTGACTACTTATTTTTCTCTTTATCATTTGTTTAAATATACTTTCATCAGAGCGCTTGTGGTAGGCCTTTCTCCTCAGATCGCTGCTGGTGCCACTGCCAAGTGTCCTCTGAGATAATGGAGTAATGCTATTCCTTTCTATGGAGGAACCGCTTGATCTCCCTGTGTTACACAGACTCAGCACCGACTGGTTCAGGGTCGAACTGCTAAAGGCACTCATAGGTAGTCTATTGATATCTTCTTTCATTATCTCTATTTCTGTCACATTTGTGTAGCTCACTGAACTTGTCTTCTCCTCTAAGCATCTGCTGCTAACAGAATCTTTAAGGCAGTCTTCCTGGGTCTGCCCTTTAATTCCTTCTGCCCTTTCTTCCGAGTCCTCAGACTGTGGTCTGCTTTCTGTGCTCATGGCTTGTTTCCTGTCTTCTTGTATTGTTTTTAAAGACTGTTGTGATGTTCTATCCAGGGGTTGTACCTCGTGTTCTGGGGTCATGCCTTGAGGCTGTGTTCTGTGTCCTGAGGATGTTATTATAGGCGAGGCTTGGGCAGAATAGCACTCTATTGACCTTGTCCCTGCCACATTAGGCTGCACTCTTCTTTTCAAGGGAAAGTACCCAATAAGCGTGAATGCCATGACTAAGAAAGCCATCAGGATACAGATAGATTGAATCATGTCTAGAGATCGTCCATAGATGCTTGGTTCTACATAGTCTTGTTCAACGCATAATTGATATGATAATCTTGGCCTGTTCTTGAATAATTTTATGTCGATTGATGACAATGTCACTGGCACAAAAAGAAGCAACCATGACAGTTTAAGAATCCTTTCAGTAAATAGTTTCCTCTTAGTATTATTGAGCAACTGGAGAGATTCAAGAAACAATCGGATGACATTTGAATAAAAGATCAAATCCACTCCATTTTGAAAAATCACGTAACACATACATATGGTATCAGTGTTGATTTTGTTAGCATTGTTAGTGTAAGCCACAAGCACTAAACAAATTGTTACAATCTCTAAGAACACAGTACCCAGTAAATTTATCGTGACAAAATCTTTCTTTTGTCTCCAGATCCTTCTCACAGACTTCAGTACCATCAGCATCCCAATGATTATCAGTAAGACCAAGATGATGGTTGATGTCAAGCGCTGACCCATAGGTATTTGTAAACTTGTCACTTGTGCTGCAGAGTTTTCAGCAGCTGAGGATTCTAAGGTGTTATTAGTTGTGTTGATAGAGTCCTTGGCCATTACTGAGACTGTATATGTCTGGTGCTCCATTTGTGAATGATTCATTGGGAGTTTGGTGGATGCTTCATTGTAGGTTTCCATTATTGCAATGAGGTATGAATGTACTGCAACACTGTCACCTTGACAAACTCAGGCCAACATTTTACATCTCTGATGACATAAAACTAAGGTTGCAATGTAGCGTGTATGTGCGTGAGTGCCTGCTCATTACATGGGCTCATTAACATATATTCATCTGATGATGGCATAGCTCATTTCCAGGAAAAAAAAACAATGTCGGGGCTTTGACGTTTTGTTAATTAATCGTCCCCCGTACTTTGGACAGTCATCATTGTAACAAAAATCAAACAATCACTGCCATAACCTAATCAGATTGGGAAAGGTCCCCAGGAGAACATGTGTACAATATCTACCGGTAAGCTAAATGTCATGCCGTTCTGGCTGTATCATGCACACAAGCCAAGTTGGGGACATGGTTGTCATGGCAAAAGAAATTGACCAATCACAGCCATTATCTAATCAGATCAGAGGAAGGTCCCAAGGGTTGGATTTTATCAACAGGTTCCAAATCAGCGTTCAATAACACTGAAATTGGTGTTGGACCCCAAAGTATTATATGAACAGGTGCCAGCTCAAAAGATTTCAGGGTTGGGGTTCTTGAACACCAATATGGACCCCCAAAATTTCCATCAATTTGTTTTTATTTTTATGATAATTGCCATCTTTACATACTTATAACTACAGTTCTTGAGTTTTATGTGAGTTTCTTTTATAGGAAACTAGCAGACTTTGGTCAAATTAACACCAATGTGCTGCTCAAATCATCAAAACGCCATCTTTGTTGGCACTGTCACAACGATATTGTGACCTAATTACTGTGGGGCCCAGACGGGGGTTTATATAACACCATGAGGCCACAAGGGAGTGTTTTTATTGTTCTTATCGATGTTTGGATCGGAATTTTCTCACAACTTTAGAGCTGTTAAAAATATAGAAGCCTTGCATCAATTCTTTCGGAATTTGCATATTTTGTTTGTTTGTTTGGGGTTTTACATCACTTTCAACATTATTTCAGTCATTTCGTGATGAGACCTACTTGTAGCAGATATAGTGCTGCCTCACTGAATTGTCATGTCGCAGGTCCTTGACATGATAACCCGCCCAGTCACAGATTTACAAGGACAACGGGTTAACCCTTAAGGCACGGGCCTCAGCTCATGTGGGAAATTGAATCATGAGTTCAATCTCAGCATGGCCGGGGATCGAACCCATGACCTTTGGATCACCACAGAGGAACTGGTGCTAGTAAGCTGGCGCTCTAACCAACTGTGCCACGGCCCATGGCCCCAGGAATTAACATGCATAAGGGTTGTATCCTAAAACATGCAATTTTTTTATTTTATATTGATTGGGTAAAGATAAGAATATAAGATCAGATTGTACGCACCTGTGATGGCTCTCTGCTGGGCCTCGGTGAGGGCCGGTACATGTATGTTCTTCTCAGGGCTCAGTCTGAGCGAACCATCCACCTCATTAAGTGACTGTGTATCTGTGGCTCCACCATCCATGGTATCTGCCTCAGCAGCTGCAGCTGACAGGGCTGAGCCGGACTGTGACCGGGTTATACCAAGGTCCTGGCTGATACTGGCATCATCGTCAAACTTGAGCAGATCCTCAGACACTAGGGATGTCAGTGAGGCCTTAGAAGTATCCATCTGAGCCTGTAAATAAATTGATAGTGTAAAATTACTGCACTTTACTTTTTGATTATAAAAAATTCTAAAGAGGATGATTAAAGCGTGAATTCAGTTAAAGAGATACTTTCTAGTAAAATACATTTCATAAATTATATGATTAAATGATAATAGATGCGTAAATACATTGAAATTCATAAACTAAAAAAAATATAGTAGTCACCATGGCAACACAAACCAACATTTAAAACTAATCTTGCAATCCCCATAAACTATGATCATTCATTGCAATTTGTCCCTCTGACATCACCGTGGGGGATTTATTGCACATGCAACTCATGCTGCAACCATTTTCAATCTTCACAAAACTTGCCATAACTTTGCTAATATTGGTCAGATTGTCATGCTTTTTACACCTTTACATTTTTTATGTTTCATGTTAACCATTCTATAATGTGTCTATACTAAGACTGAAACATAACCCCATGGGTTGATAGCTCTGCTGACTTGAATGAAAACACATGAACTGAGAAAAAGTGCAACAAGCAACCAGGTTATGATTTTCCATACAAGATCCCAATTCAGTTTTGATGAGATATTCATTAATATTTGGTAAATCATTATCTTGTTACCAATGCAATATTTCATGCACAAAATTTGTGATTTTTTCAAAAATCTAATAGCTATCACTTAGTTGTTAAGGAGGCTGCCATTTTGAATAACATAGCCAATGAGAATCAAGATAACAAGTTGGGGCCAAATTTGATATGTAACATGCATTTTGATTGGTCAAAATCATCATCTGCTCAAGTCTGCTCCACTTTTAATGATTGTGAGATTTTGCATGCACACAAATTTTGAATTCAAGGGCAATGTGTCAAATGTCAAAGGTCACATGACTAAGAAATTATGACGAGGCACAGCTATGGCCTAAAACATTTCTGTATACCAAGTTTTAAATTCCTCTAATAAGTGGTTGCTGAGATATGCTCCGTTCAAAATTTGTGACCTCGAGGTCACTGCACTAAGGTCAATGGTGACATCACGAAGATTTCAAGGATTCTGAATCTTCACCTCAAAATCTACCTCTGTATAAAACTTGAAACATATATTACTGGTAGTTTTGATATTTAGTATCTCCAGTTCATCATTCATGAGCTATGGCCTGCACAATAATAGAAAGGTCAAGGTCACAGTATCAAGGTCAAGGGTCAAATCTGTATAAAATGTATATGGTGTTCAAAAGAATGTTGATATATAGCAGATACGAACTTGTTTTTATTCACTTTTAATGCTTGAGATGTTGCATGTTCACAAATTTTGAATTCAAGGTCAATGTGTCAAGGTCAAAGGTCACATGACTAAGAAGTATGACGAGGCAGGGCTTTGACCTAAGACATTTCTGTATTCCAAGTTTTAATTTCTTCTTATAAGTGGTTGCTGAGATATGCTCCGTACAAATTTGTGACATCAAGGTCACTGCACTAAGGTCAATGGTGACATCACTAAGATTTGAAGGAATCTGAATCTTCAACTCTCTATCTATCTCTGTATTAAATATGAAACAAATATTACTGGTAGTTTCGAAAGAGAAGATTTTTAAACATAGTGTTAGTATATAACAGATATGAAGTGTTTTTTATTCACTTCTGATGGTTGTGATGTGGCATGTTCACAAATTTTGAATTCAAGGTCAATGTGTCATGGTCAAAGGTCACATGACTAAAATTGTGTGACAAGGCACAGCTTTAAAATAAGACATTTCTGCATACTAAGTTTTAATTTCCTCTATTAAGTGGTTGCTGAGATATGCTCAGTACAAAATTTTTGACCTCAAGGTCACTGCACTAAGGTCAATTGTGACATCACTATGATTTGAAGGAATCTGAATCTTCACCTATATATCTACCTCTAAATAAAATATGAAAGATATAGTACTGGTAGTTTTGCAGAAGAAGATTTTTAAAGAAATGTTGACAGACAGACGGACAGACAGACATTTCCCCCCTCCTAAAGCTCTGCGAGCTAAAGTCTCAGCAGAGCTAAAAATCGTAACATCACTATTTCAGGTGCATTCTTCTTTGCTTACTAATTAGTTATGCTAGTAGATAATTGCCCCACAATGACTTCATTCATATTTTTTCCAGCACCTGCATATAAAAGAGCTATTGTTTCCCTTATGCGGTCATTCTAACAGAGCCCACAGATCAATGTGAGTTATTATTCTTCTTCACACTACAAAAGTGTACAGGGAAACAATTAAAAGTTACTCTTTAAATATGGATATTGATTTTTCTAGGCATCTGATTCTCTGGAAAGTCTTTCAAAATTATTTTAATTGATTCAAGGCTTCTTGATTGATTTCTAAATATCAGATGGAAAATCTCTGGAAACAGGACATACATTTTAATGAAATCTCTTCTTTCACTGTTCTGATCATTGCTTTGTAATAATGTCTGAAAACATTTTTTAGAACACATTTCCTGTCCCAGTGTGGGCCCCCCACAGCACAAAAAGGTATATATGGATGGAAACAGTAAATCACTTCCTGGGTGTTAATTAATTTTTCAAATATGAATAATTACCTTAAAAGGAACCAATTCTGTTCCGAACTAACCAAAACAGCAAGTATGTCATTGACCATCATATAAGAGTCAAATACAAAATATGCCAAAAAATTGGCAGCTACAAACTCGAAAAATTCAAGATATATATACAAATATCCACTCCTAATAGAATCAAACCATATATATCTTAAAAATCAAAATCAATTTATCTTGACAACAACAAGGAAATGCAGAAGAAAGAAAAAACAAGAAATAAATATATATTTCCAAAAATGAATTCTTCTTGTCAGAGTCTTATATCCCGAACAGGGTAAAAAATCAAAGGCAAATTGGTTAAAAATGGCCAATAACCCAACAAAAATAATGGTATAAAAATTCCTAATAATATTGAAAAATCTCCATAGAAAACAATAGAAAACATGGAGTTCAATATATACAGCGTAGAAATGGACATTCCGACCCCGCGCCGGAGTCGTACGAAGCGTAAAATAATCAAGATAGTCTGGAGGCCTTAAGGGAGAGGGTCCCAAATTTAAAAATATTAAATCAAACAATCAAATTCGATTAAAAAGCTCAATCTGCTTCAAAAAACCTCTCAAACACCTCGGAAAACGTTATAACCATAACGCTATATATGTTAAAAGTATTTTGGTCGCAAAAAACGTCCTCTAAACCACGAAAAAATAGTTTTTTTCAATAGCACCTCCACCAGGTAACAGAAAACATAGGCATCAGAGATGCATCAACCCTCAGCCCTGGTAACTCATTGCACAACATTCGCTCCACACAATATTTGTGAACAAAACGTCACTGCACCAGGGCAAATTGATGCAGGGGTTAAAAAAACCCATAAAATCTACTTCCTTTGATAGCTTAGGTGTGTCAAGTATCATGAAACTGTCATCATTTACTCTAGAATTATTGAGATGGGCCGGTGACCTTGAAAAGCAGGTTAAGGTCACCGTCCATCAAACTCATCTGGAGTCTTCCCAGATGCTTATGTGTGTCAATTTTCATGAAGCTGCCATTATTTGCTCTAAAGTTATTGCAATGACGTGGATTTGACATGATTGTCCCTGTGACCTTGAAAAGTAGGTAAAGGTCATATTCCATCAAGAGAAGTCTGAGGTCTTCACCAGATGCTTATGTGTGTCAAGTCTCATAAAGCTGCCATCATTCGTTCTCGAGTTATAGCAATGATAGGGATTTCACATAATTGTACCTGTGACCTTGAAAAGTAGGTGAAGGTCATGTTCCATACAAAAATGTCTGAGGTCTTCACCAGATGCTTATGCGTGTCAAGTTTCATGAAGCTGCCATCATTTGTTCTCGAGTTATCGCGATGACAAGGATGATTTCACATAATTGTCCCTGTGACCTTGAAAAGTAGGTGAAGGTCATGTTTCATAGAAAAAATCTGAGGTCTTCACCAGATGCTTATGTGTGTCAAATCTCATAAAGCTGCCATCATTCGTTCTTGAGTTATTGTGCTTCTTGGGATTTCACATAATTGTCCGTGACCTTGAAAAATAGGTCAAGGTCGCCGTCCATCGAACTCGTCTGAGATTTTTACCAGATGCATATGTGTGTCAAGTTTCATGAAGCTGCCATCATTTGTTCTCGAGTTATTGCGATGACAAGATGATTTCACATAATTGTCCCTGTGACCTTGAAAAGTAGGTGAAGGTCATGTTTCATAGAAAAAATTCTGAGCTCTTCACCAGATGCTTGTGTGTGTCAAATCTCATAAAGCTGCCATCATTCGTTCTTGAGTTATTGTGATTCTTGGGATTTCACATAATTGTCCCTGTGACCTTGAAAAAAAGGGCAAGGTCGCCATCCATCAAACTCGTCAGAGGTTTTCACCAGATGCATATGTGTGTCAAGTTTCATGAAGCTGCCATCATTTGTTCTCGAGTTATCACGATGACAAGATGATTTCACATAATTGTCCCTGTGACCTTGAAAAATAGGTGAAGGTCATGTTTCATAGAAAAAATTCTGAGCTCTTCACCAGATGCTTGTGTGTGTCAAATCTCATAAAGCTGCCATCATTCGTTCTTGAGTTATTGTGTTTCTTGGGATTTCACATAATTGTCCCTGTGACCTTGAAAAATAGGTCAAGGTCGCCGTCCATCGAACTCGTCCGAGGTTTTCACCAGATGCATATGTGTGTCAAGTTTCATGAAGCTGCCATCATTTGTTCTTGAGTTATCGCGATGACAAGATGATTTCACATAATTGTCCCTGTGACCTTGAAAAGTAGGTGAAGGTCATGTTTCATAGAAAAAATTTTGAGCTCTTCACCAGATGCTTGTGTGTGTCAAATCTCATAAAGCTGCCATCATTCGTTCTTGAGTTATTGTGCTTCTTGGGATTTCACATAATTGTCCCTGTGACCTTAAAAAATAGGTCAAGGTCGCCGTCCATCGAACTCGTCCGAGGTTTTCACCAGATGCATATGTGTGTCAAGTTTCATGAAGCTGCCATCATTTGTTCTCGAGTTATCACGATGACAAGATGATTTCACATAATTGTCCCTGTGACCTTGAAAAGTAGGTGAAGGTCATGTTTCATAGAAAAAATTTTGAGCTCTTCACCAGATGCTTGTGTGTGTCAAATCTCATAAAGCTGCCATCATTCGTTCTTGAGTTATTGTGATTCTTGGGATTTCACATAATTGTCCCTGTGACCTTGAAAAATAGGTCAAGGTCGCCGTCCATCGAACTCGTCCGAGGTTTTTACCAGATGCATATGTGTGTCAAGTTTCATGAAGCTGCCATCATTTGTTCTCGAGTTATCGCGATGACAAGGATGTTCGCTACAGACATACATACATACATACATACAGACATACATACATACATACATACATACATACCCACGCCAGGAGTACTGCAATACCCTCAGCCTGATTACATCAGGGGCTGAGGGTAAAAAACAACAGCACCTCCAGACTGGAGGTGCCCTAGAGGAGGTGCCAGCACCTCCATGCATTCCTATATAAGCAAGACTTAGGATAACGCAGTCAGTCCCCATCCAACTGACGAGATTCAAAGTGATTGAAACCACTGTGTTGGTATTGGTTGGGACTGCGATCGTTGTTCAGATAGTCTTATGCAGCATCGCCTATTACCTATGGATGGAAATCACTTCCTGGGTGTAAATTAGTTTTTCAAATATCAATAATTACCTCTGAAGTGTCTGCAACTTCCTGTGAGCCTGCACGATTTGCTGCAAACAAAAGTAGACAATTATAATCACTTTGTTATATTACATCTGTGAGAGCATCATTCTGTCAGTATGCCAGATATTCTGTTCAATAAATTTACATGTTTTGAACAATAGGTGTCAGCACATCGAGTTTGAACGTTTACATAATAGGTGGCAGCACAACAAGTTTAAACAGATTAGGCATGGATTCTGTTTACCTTCTTGTTTCTTTTGTTCTGCAATTCTTTGTTGTTCTAATTCCCTTACTCTTTGCTCCTGAGCTTCCCTTTCAGCATCTTTCTTCTTAAGCTCTAAGATCAAAACAAAACAGCATAGCAGTAATGGGCAAAGGGACCCCCGTGTAATTTTAAATCATTCATTCATAAGAACACATCTTAGTTTTTCTTGAGAGCTGATTCATGTGTGATCTGTTTGTTTAAAGGGGGAGTTCCTAATAATCTAACCTTATTTTTTTTTAACATGTAATGAAATATATGGTAATAAGATATCATATCACACACATCCTACATTAATCTGGCCAACTGTTTATTTACAAAGTGGATCTTTGTTGTGGCAGCTGGCTGTCCTGGAAAGAAAGGTCGGGTTCGGGAGGGTAATAAAACTTCGGAGATTATACGTCACGGGTGTAACTCCTTATCCCGGGAAACTGGGTCTCACAATGGTGGGTGAAGCTGGCCCCTCAACATGTACTCAAAATAAGCTGCTCTCATTGTCAGGGGAATTGTGTGTCATAAATATTTGCGACAAAAGTAATTGACAAGGGATCAATGTTTTCAATTCCCAAAAAATTGTGGCAACAAAAGTTTGAAATACACAAAATACGCAGGTTTGAAACACAACCAGGGTAATCTATGAAGAGAATATTTTGTTCTTGAGTCAGAATATGGTAACAGTTGGGCCTGAAACAATGACTACCAGAGGTTCCCTAGGCTAAAATGAACTGTAATTCTTATTAGACCACATCACAAACCTAGTGATGATTAGATTAGCTGAACAGAGGTCATTTCACAATCCACAAAACAGAGGAAAGAAGTTCTAGACAAGTCTCCACTACTGATGCCATGATCAAGTGGCAGTGTCAGAAACACTAGCATACGAGGTCAGGGTGCTGAAATGAGAGATGAATGTAGATACCTCAGTGATTCAATGTGTTGTCCCCAGGAAAACATTTACCAAAATATTGTCAAATTTAAAGAAAATGGTCCTTAATTTTAAAACCTCTTTTAACTATTATTTTATATGAACATGTTTGTGATATGCAAGTCTTTTCAAGATTTTAAACTTTGAGTATATACTTTGTGGTCCATACAAATGACTGAAAAATAAGATAAGTTAAATCGCATGGCCAAGGTTCGTGTTTTGTTTTCATAATTGTTAATTGGCACAGTGTGATATGTTGTGTCATAACATACTATCTGCTATCATAACATATACTATTTTGATTTGTTGAAGATCATCCCCACTGTCAGACTCTTCTCAATCACAGTTTGCAGGCTACGAGTCTTGTTTGTTGTGGGGGGTCAAATTGCCATCCCTGAACTTTACCCTGCTCAATAAAGCTACCTGAAGGTGGCTCAGACCCACTTCTTTCATCCTCAGATGATCCACATAAACTTTGGACCTCTATTATGTCAGAAACACTTGTTGAACAATCTCTATCTGTAAAATCTCCCTCCGACTCCATGATGCTGGGCTAGGGGTTTTCCCAAAATGTTACACTCTCTACGTCACCACCCCACGTGACAGGGGGTAATAAAATTCCGGACTGACTTCGGAGATATGTCATGATCCAAACTTTGAAGTGAAATTTGATCATCACAACGTTTACAAGATACACTTGAAATTTGTGAGATGACTACTGGCAACCAAATGAATGATTTTATGACAAAAAAACACATGGTTTGGGGTACAACCCAATTATTAGGAACTCCCCCTTTAATCATTACATTTTTCTCTGAACAAGTTATAATAAATCTAATACTAATGAGAATATAAATAGACCTGGTAAAAATGGAGTGACTTTTTCCCCCAAATTTTAAAATCTTCAGCCAATGTTGTGAGAAAGGTATTCAACTTACATCTATGAATCTTTGCATGATGTTATACACATCAATGTCATCAAATAACTTTAAATTCAAATTGCTTTAAAATCAGAAGGGTCTATCAAAGGTGTTTAAGGTTTTTTGCCATTTCAAACTTTTGTACATAACAAAGCATCCCCCGTTGCACACACTTGGGCAATAGCATCATGATCTGAACCTTTCTGTCTTTTATTAGCCATGTTAAAACACATCATGGCATAGGAAGAGCCTCACACTTCCAGTAACTGAAAATAAGTTCATGTTAAGTTTTTACCACAACACCAGCCGGATGATGAGAACTGCCATTCTGTAGAGTCCCATTTTGTTGGATGTGAGTAAAAATACCCGCATACAAACAATTGTAATTTTTTTGAAGATCCATGGCCTTGGAATACCGGTATATCAAAAAGAGGAAAAGAAGGTTTCTGTGCAACATTTTGAAAACATATTTTGAAGGCTTCCGCGCATCGAATATTCAGAATATTTCGCAAAAAAATTACTGCTGAGAGATTCCATGCTTAGTTCAGATGATATTTCAAACCTCTTTACTACATTACTAAATTCTCTATATGACAAAGAAAACTGTAGATACTATGCTCAGACATTAAACATCAATAACTTGTTTCACAAATGATGATGGGTAATGATAAATGCTTTGTCAATACATTAAGAAAGATTGAATATGATAAAGAAGTGTATACCTCCAATCTGTCTCTGCTGTTCGGCGGTGAGAACACCTTCCATACGTCTCATGTCCATCATCATCAGCCTCTGAGACTCGAGGAACTGGTCATTAGCCATCTGCCATGTCCTCTTCAGGTCAGTGTGCTCACGCTTCTCAAGCTCCAAGATCTTACACACTGAAATATTAAAATAAGCACACAAATATAGGATATTCAAATATATAAATCAAAGCATTAAATATGTCTTTCAAATATATTTCAAGTCAATAAAAGTCATCAGAGAAAATTTTTCCATCATTTCTTTATAGTTCAGGATTAAGAGGCTGATGTAGAGACTGTTTAATACTGTATACAGAGAAAAATTTGCGCCTAGTTATTTTCGCGCCATCGCCGTTTTCGACAGGTTCGCGCCGTTTTATTTTCGCGAATTTTGGATTTCTAGTACATAATATTATCACAAATTACGCTTTGCAGGTCGAGAACAGAACAAAACCATCCATTATTGCGCAATATATTAATATTTCAATGCGAGTTAACAATCGTTTTCGCGCTAAAAACAAGAGCCTCTTCCCATCACTTCCGCCTTTCAAAATTGCGACCACGTGTTGCGTTGAGTCGTGTCTTCCCTTCTTGACAGAAATGAAAGCATTTCTTTCATAACTTTAAGGGAAGACACGACTCAAAGCAGTGGAAACAAATGCCGCAAGGCTGATAATTGGTATCAGTAAAATTTTTCTAATTTTCACACCACTGAAATGCTTTGTTTTGACTTTGTTCTCACTGATTCCAATTATAAGCGTTCACAGTTTTGCGTTTCTTCATTGTCTCCACTGCTTTGAGTCGTAAATTCGATGTGCGGAACACGGTAAATTTGATGTGCGGCAACACAAAGAGCCAGGGATCCATCGTTGCGCAATATATTAATATTTCAATGCGAGTTGATACACTCCATTTGTTTTCGCGCCAAAAATAAGAGCTTGTCCCCGTCACTCCCGCTTTTTAACATGACGACCTCGTATTGCATGTTAAATGGACGAATGGTTTTGTTCTGTTCTCGACCTGCAAAACGTATTTTGTGTTAATATTTGGTAAATACCTTTATTTATCATTTAAAATGCAATTAAAATCGATCCACGTGTGAAAGCATTTCTGTCTAAAAGGGAAGACACGACTCAAAGCAGTGGAGACAATGACGAAACGCAAAACTGTGAACGCTGATAATTGGAATCGGTGAGAAAGTCAAAACAAAGCATTTCAGTGGTGTGAGTCCCCTCTTCAATTTCGCGTCCATTTAATTTCGCGAATGACGTCCTGGCGCGAATTAACGCGAAAATAAAAAGGTCGCGAAAATTTGTCTGTATACAGTAATTGATGTTTGAATTAGAGAGAAAGGAGCCTTACGTTCCTCCATCTGGGTACGGAGCTTGTCAGCATCTTCCTGCAGCACGTTCTTCTGTGTGTTAAGCACAGCCACGTACATCTCCAGATCGGTGCGGGAGGATTTCTCCGTCTCCAGATGATGATTCAGTTCTTTCACCTGTTACAAGAAAGCTCCAGTTTAAACTTTTAGTTATATCCTGGAATCTCCTAAATTATTATACTGGTTCTTTTTCATAAATTTTGTCTGGATGTTGAGGGATATGATGAATGTTGTGATCACAATATGGTCAAAATATTTCCACTCTAATCTTTCCACTTTCTGCAAGGTTCAGAGAAACAGAGAATCCTGTTGTTGTTTATCCCATATCCATTAATACATCAATCCATCGGGAAAGTTAGAAATATTAAACATAGGCATCAGAGATGCATCAACCCTCAGCCCTGGTAACTCATTGCACAACATTCACTCCACACAATATTTGTGAACAAAACGTCACTGCACCAAGGCAAATTGATGCAGGGGTAAAAAACCCATAAAATCTACTTCCTTTGATAGCTTAGGTGTGTCAATTATCATGAAACTGTCATCATTTACTCTAGAATTATTGATATGGGCCTGTGACCTTGAAAAGCAGGTTAAGGTCACCGTCCATCAAACTCATCTGGAGTCTTCCCAGATTCTTATGTGTGTCAATTTTCATGAAACTGCCATCATTTGTTCTTAAGTTATCACGATGACAAGGATGATTTCACATAATTATCCCTGTGACCTTGAAAAGTAGGTGAAGGTCATGTTTCAAAGAAAAAATTCTGAGGTCTTCACCAGATGCTTGTGTGTGTCAAATCTCATAAAGCTGCCATCATTCGTTCTTGAGTTATTGCGATTCTTGGGATTTCACGTAATTGTCACGGTGACCTTGAAAAATAGGTCAAGGTCGCTGTCCACTGAACTAGTCTGAGGTTTTCACCAGATGCTTATGCGTGTAAAGTTTCATGAAGCTGCCATCATTTGTTCTTAAGTTATCACGATGACAAGGATGATTTCACATAATTGTCCCTGTGACCTTGAAATCAGGTGAGGGTCATGTTCCATCAAGAGAAGTCTGAGGTCTTCACCAGATGCTTGTGTGTGTCAAATCTCATAAAGCTGCCATCATTCGTTCTTGAGTAATTGCGATTCTTGGGATTTCACATAATTGTCCCTGTGACCTTGAAAAATAGGTCAAGGTCGCTGTCCACCGAACTAGGCCGAGGTTTTCACCAGATGCTTATGCGTGTAAAGTTTCATGAAGCTGCCATCATTTGTTCTTGAGTTATCACGATGACAAGGATGATTTCACATAATTATCCCTGTGACCTTGAAAAGTAGGTGAAGGTCATGTTTCAAAGAAAAAATTCTGAGGTCTTCACCAGATGCTTGTGTGTTTCAAATCTCATAAAGCTGCCATCATTCGTTCTTGAGTTATTGCGATTCTTGGGATTTCACATAATTGTCCGTGACCTTGAAAAATAGGTCAAGGTCGCCATCCATCAAACTCATTCGAGGTTTTCACCAGATGCTTTTGTGTGTCAAGTTTCATGAAGCTGCCATCATTTGTTCTCGAGTTATCGCGATGACAAGATGATTTCACATAATTGTCCCTGTGACCTTGAAAAGTAGGTGAAGGTCATGTTTCATAGAAAAAATTCCGAGGTCTTCACCAGATACTTATGTGTGTCAAATCTCATAAAGCTACCATTATTCGTTCTTGAGTTATTGTGATTCTTGGGATTTCACATAATTGGCCCTGTGACCTTGAAAAATAGGTCAAGGTCGCCGTCCATCAAACTCGTCCGAGGTTTTCACCAGATGCATATGTGTGTCAAGTTTCATGAAGCTGCCATCATTTGTTCTCGAGTTATCGTGATGACAAGATGATTTCACATAATTGTCCCTGTGACCTTGAAAAGTAAGTGAAGGTCATGTTTCATAGAAAAAATTCTGAGGTCTTCACCAGATACTTATGTGTGTCAAATCTCATAAAGCTACCATTATTCGTTCTTGAGTTATTGTGATTCTTGGGATTTCACATAATTGGCCCTGTGACCTTGAAAAATAGGTCAAGGTCGCCGTCCATCGAACTCGTCCGAGGTTTTCACCAGATGCATATGTGTGTCAAGTTTCATGAAGCTGCCATCATTTGTTCTTCAGTTATCGCGATGACAAGGATGTTCGCTACAGACATACATACATACATACATACAGACATACATACATACATACCCACGCCAGGAGTACTGCAATACCCTCAGCCTGATTACATCAGGGGCTGAGGGTAAAAACAAACATTTATAACCAATAAAAAAAAATTGGTTAGATATCATGTCATATTGACTAAATATCAGTTTGCAAAATATAGACATATAAAATAGCACTAAGAAGGGGTCAAGAGATCATGGATAATAGTCCATAGATCAAGTGATTTCCAAAGTATATATATATTTAGATAATGAGAACATAAATGTTCCACACCAGGAAATTAAGAGGTGTTGGAGTCTTGAAAATTCTAGGTGTAGAAAGGGATGATATCATGAATATTCTAATTTAAATTAGATCATCTTTTGAAAGTTTGGCTGAAATTATCAAAATATGCTGACCTTTTCATCCAGTTCAGCTGGCAAGCTGGAGGTGCTCGTCTTATCCTGGTCATCCTCAAGTAAGCCATACTAAAATATGGAAAGTAATATATGTACACCCTAAAAATACTGCACTGCGCTGTAAAATAAATAATATCTATTCATCCTCAAAACACTTCCTGATTTATTGCATAAACACTATACATGTACACCACATGTAAGACTAAAGTGTCTTTAAAATCAATAAAAATATATTAAATTTACCTTTTTCTCATAGTTGTCACAGCGACCTGCATAAGTTCTCAGTTTGGACTTCAGTAAAACAATTTCTTCCTCGAGAGGCATAACCACAGATTTAAGCATCTCAGCATCCTCTTGTGCCTAGAAATGTCAATCAATACACATACAATGTCATATTGCATCCAATGTTGCATAATAATAGAGCATTTACTTCATAAAATTAAAAATTAGATACCATGTGACAACTGCAACAAAAGGCACTCAATATAGTTTTCTATTTATCACCTGAATCTTCTAAAGTTTTATTTTCTCAGATCAATCAATCTGGATAGTGTTATCTTTAATGGCTTCTGATTGGAGAACTTGTGAAAAAATGGATAATCTTCTTATTTGGCTAGAAGTCACATGTACAATCCACTTTTGTAACACAAAGGCAAGTATCATTAGCGTTTGAGCTGAGGTGGATTAACCCAATAAATTCAAGACAGTCAATTACTTTAAGCATTAAAAATAAAAGAAGTTGGCTCCAATTTGAACCTTCTGCAGTGTGATTTAACATAACATTGAAATAATTGTGTGGTTATGTTTTAAGTTATTGACAGAAGCAAGAACAGACTGCCCGACTGATTACAAACACACCTAATCACAGCATTAGTGCTATTTACCTTTTTCATACTTTCTTCCAGGTTTTCTGCCTCTGTCTGTGAGAGATTGCCTGGGCTGAGAGACCCTCCAGCTACCTTCTTATGGAGAGACTTGGCCACGGTGGACAGGAACCCCTCCCTGCAAAATTGTTATCTCTACATTATCTGAGCACTTCAAAAGTAAAGAATAATATCTGCAAATGATTGCAAAACTGAATAATTAAACAATAAATATAAGGAGCTTTATGTAATGTTACAAAATTTAGTACACAAATTGTACAATAGCATGGTCTCTTAAAATACATATGTGAATGTTATTTTTTATGGTTGATTTCGAAAAAGTTTTTTAAAGAAAATAAATCAGTTGACTAGATTTTAATTAAAAGCATATTGTGTGTGAACAATTGTACTTTTTAATACAGTTCTGAGTAATCCATTTTCATCAACATGAAAAAATAGCACATACGAAAGATATGACTATGTACACATACTTGCATGATAATATTCTAGTAACATGCACAAAGTATTTTTTTGAATCAAGATAGAGATATATATGTTTTCCTTAGGTTTTGCTCAAAGTCTGACCTAAATCATCTGTTTCAACAACAAAAAAACAACATCTTAAGAGATAATCTCAGCATGTTGTCAGAATGCTGTGGCCATTATTTTTAGCCCAGTGATATTCACTCAATCACATTGTCTCCGGATGATATGAATGGTGTACCTATCAATACTGAGCTTGGCTCGGAGTTCCTGTAGCTCCGCTTCCATGGCCTCTCTGATGTGCCTCTCAGACTCCAGCTGGTTTGATGCTTCATGCTGGGCTGCAACCACCGCCTCTGTATAAAACATCAGCACAACCTTACCAATTACCATCAGGCATTATTTTATTTATTTATTTATCTTTTAACTTTCAGCCAAAAAAAAAAACTACACAAACATCATTAATCAACTGATAAAGAGAAGCAGAGCATGTCAAATAGGCAACCTTTCATAATATGTTGGAGGGATGCCACTTCTTCCTGACACTTGCGTTTTGCTTCATCGATAAGATCTTCCTTGCCCACTTCAGAGATGGCAGCTGCTGTTTTGATGTCATCGAGTTCTGTCTTCAGATTGGCTATCTGAGTCTTTAGCTCCTCATTCTCCTTTCTGATTTTCTCCACCTCCGAACCTGAGACTTTCACCTCCTCTAAAAAATATATAATATTTGACTGGTGAATGGCAAAGCATAATTTTTATTTCTGGTTTTAGAAAAGTTTTGCCTGTATTGCATTATCTTACCTGTATTGGATGGCATCATCATCTTTAATTTTAACAGCTATGTGAATTACAACAATAGTTACAGAGTAATAACCAACACAAAGTGAATAGAAAAAAAAGATAACTCACCAGGCACAAAATACTGTGGCAATACCCCTAATGCCTAAGAAGGCTGGGAATAACTGTGTTTAATGTGTAAGTTTTATGATACTGAGACCAAAACTCCTCATGAGGTGAGGCAGGAGCTGCTAGATTCACCAAGGGAAAACCAAAAGTTGTAGAAAATATCTCAGGCATAATGGCATCGTATTTCATGATGGTGAAAATCTAAAAACAAGCAGGGGGATACTGAACAACAAAATATGGGGTCTCCATGCCTATTTTGGGGTTTTTATTATTTTATATCACTGCCAGATATGTTAGGGAACATAAAATATCAAAATGTTTAGAATAAAATGGATTTCTCTTTTCTTTATAGATATATATTTGACAAACAATGATTTTTTTCTTAACTTAAAGTGAAAAATCCTAATCTTTGAGATACATTTCTGACAAACCTAAGCTAGTGGCCCATGATTATTTGTATATGTCAGAAGAACATACCGTTAGTAAGTTATTTTTTCCAAATATTTATGGATTTTAATTTTTTAGCTTGTTAGAGTAATCAACCTTAAAAATGATTTAATTTGAAAGATTTTAACAATAAGTGTGACTGGTCATGAATTCACCCAAGTTACTCATGCAAGGTCACTGCTGATCTCAATGGTCATGCAACGTGGGTTGTTGCATGACTTTTCATAAGGAAGTTTTACACAGTTTTGTATAAAACATCATAGTCACAATTTACAAGTAATAAATCTATGAAGCGCTTTTTCTCAGGATATCTGCATATTGCTTATCTTGACTGCTATTTGTGACTCTATGAATGAAATAACTTAAAGTAACTTATATATATATATATATATTATATATATATTATACTAGTTTCCCTCTTTGATATGTCTTACTAGATAGGGTTATGGTAAATCTGCTGTTTGAAACTCACTTGTGCTTAATTTTCTTGAGTTTGAGAATTGAATGGTTTTAATCACATTTGATAATTCAATTGAAATTCGTTCAGAGTCAATCAGATTCCAAAGTCTGTTACCTCACTCTATAAATGCCCCATAAATTACACTTGTATATTTTTGCATGAGTGACTCAAAAGCTTCTGCAATGAGACCTTTGGGACGTCCTACTGTCTAGTGGTATATAAGTTTGGTGTTCAAAACACATCTTAGCTTTGAAAAAAAAGAACAACAATTTCAGCAAATGCTAGTTACTGGATGACAAGGTATTTATTCAGAGTATTCAGGTTCTAAAGGTTTCATTCAATTGTTTTAAAGAGTACTCTGCATGGCAAAATAGAGTCGCATACTACCTCTGCCAGTTTTGGCATGAAATTTCGGCTATTTGTTCCACAGCTTGTTTGCATAATCCAGAGAAAGATGCTCAGTTGATGCACTGCCCATACATAATGCCTGCCCTCTTTGAATACAAAACAAGCTTCAATTATCATCTGTGTGTATAGGTCTATTTCATATGTCAAGTCATAAAGAAACAGACCATTAATCATTCTGGGGAGCAAAGAAATCATGGAAAGAATTTTTGGTTTGTAAGGTAAATATTGGGACTGGCATTGCATAAGCAAATCAAAATCTGAATTTATTTTTCTTACCCTCCAAATGGCTTGTCCCCCAGCTTATGTTGACTATTTTGTCATTAAACTTTGTTGCATATTAATAATCCCAAAGTCATCAGCTAAATGAAAAGTGGGTCAATCTATTCATAGCAGTGACAGAAACAATCGGAAGCTCCGCAATGCTGTGGTGCTTCTGATGTCATTTGAGGTTTTGAAGCTTTGATGTTATCACTTGGGACTCTTCTTAATGTCATCTCAAGTTGTGCAGTCTAATGTCAAGAGAAAATTTGTACATGTGACACTACCAAAGAATCAAGGGTTTTCACTTGGAGGCATTATGAATAGGAATTTGGGGAAAGTGGTGACATGGGTCTCAACTGCAACAGTCAATAGTGAGGGGTTCTAACTGGTGTGGAAACTCATTTATGGTGGGCAGAGCATGGTACTTCTGGCAACAGTACATTTTAGTCCATTTTGCTGATGTCTTTGGTAGTTTTGCCTATTAGTTGCTGTACAGTAAGATATTATTGGACATGGTCTCTTTGAACTGAGTCAGTTCTGTCCAGAACTTGCACAGAGGTAGAGGCTCTATCGTGCCATATCAGAGTACATATGGAGAAGATATCTTTGAAATATTGAGCAGAAACATTGCAGTCTACAACACTCAACAGACTGGCCATACAAAATATTGTTAAAAAAATAAATACAAAGGTGAATAAATTACACAACATGAACTTATCATGATCACGTGAGAAATCAACGCATTAACCACTAAAATATTTCAGCAGCTGTTATTGGGACAGGTGTCAATTTCAAAGCTGTCATAAGCAATAAGCAACGTGCTGTGAACAAAGTCAGTTACATGCGAAGCAGAGTGCCCACAGCTTGCAACAACAAAACACTCATAAAATGATTAATAAAGCAAATGAGTTAGTTAAAAACAAGGAATTTATCTGTTCAATGCGTGCTACATATCTTTGTAACAGTTAGGCGACAATCAAATGGATCTTGGAGAACCCCCATGGACCACAGGTCATTATCTGACATAGACTTGCAATGGGTCATTATCTGACATGGACTTGCAATGGGCCATTATCTGACATGGACTTGCAATGGGCCATTATCTGACATGGACTTGCAATGGGCCATTATCTGACATGGACTTGCAATGGGCTTCGTCAGCCCGACCTCTGTTTATGTGGGAGGGTCCTATGACAGCCAATCAACCAGTACATAAGAATTTAAGTTCTGTTTGAAAAGCGAAGGCTTCATTTAAACATGAAACATTTTTACCTCTCACATACTATTTTATGTATGTTTTACCAAGTATAAGGACAGGGAAACTATATATCACATAGAAAATCTAACCAATTACAAGAGGAACATTAAAAGTAACTGTGCACATTGAAACTAGAAATGTTCTCAGAATATGGTAGATTTTACAGCAAATAACTGTGTGATGTACATAGTTTGTGTTTATTTGTGTCATGACTTAATTGTATCCTAGCATTTCCTCATGCCGAAGCCTTCCGACTTTCTTTCCTAAAATCTACAAAATACTTCCATTTCTTCAACTGATGTATTTATTGTTACAGGTAAAGCTGTCATGCTTATGAGTTCTTTCTTAATTAGTTAGGATAGGACAAACAATAACAAATATCCTTATTTAACTATTCTTATATGAATTAAGGTTGTTAAAAATCATGAATTAAACATGACTCTTTTTTTGTCTTCAAAAAAACTACTTCGAACGATAATAACGATGAAAGGAATGTAGCAATCTAGACTTTGATGGATATCATTTTAAACAAGATTAATAGTATGTTGGGAATTGTGCATGATCTACCTTCTTTCTGCAGGTAAAGTTCCATAAACTTGGCTCGCTTCTGACCAAATTCAGCCTCTGCTTGTTCTTTCTGCTTCTGCAGTTCTGCCACCTGCTGGCGCAGGGCAGCACTACTGTCTGCTTGACAGAAAAGGGAAATAAAGTGTGAAGATCAGTGTAATGTTTCCAATAATTCTTAACTACAATAACCTAAAGCTAACAACTATAGTAATGAAGACCTGAACATAATGGAACGATGAAAGTACAAGATAACAAAAAGCAACATGGTGTACAGCATGCACAAGTGCTAAATTGGTTCTATAAAGAAAGATAAAGAACAAAATAGTGTGACTACTAGTGCCACCAGTGCATTTTCCATCTAATTCTACTTGTTTTAATGCTACTGTTAATAGAATTAAAATAAAAAATAAGACTTTATTGTACGGTAGGCTCTTGAACTGAACTTCTAATTAAGCATAATGAAGTGTTTCTTTGGAAAAATTCATATATCACAAAATAACAAATAACAAATTAAAAATGTTATGTAAATATGTTCTACCATTCTAAGAAATAATCAATGGACTGCACTGAGAAGTATATGATCATGTATTAAAATAAACTGATAAGTCAACCTCAGATACTCCTGCCAGTTGCTTGTCAAAATGATGAGATATATTGCAATGTCAAAGTTATTTGGGCACATTTTGTAAGAATGGGAAAATCTTTATTAAGAGTATGCATTAAGAGTATTATTAAGAGTATCAAATTTGTAACTGTAACTGAAATAAGTTCATAAACAAAATGTTTTTGTTGAGAGAAAAATTCAAAACACAAACACAGCCCAAGTTCAAAATCTATGTGGCCATCAGGCTGTGGGAAGTAATAAAATAAAACCTAAATTGAATTTCTTTGTTTAAAATCTTTAAATCCTTTAAAAAAAACATAACCTATTTCAGCATACATAAATAATGCCCTCAAAATGAACACAACCAACAGCAATTGATGGTGTGGTCTTGTTTACTAAGTGGCTATTTATAGCACTCATGATTCAAAAGTAGGTCAGTAGGCCAGTGGCTTTAGGAAGTACAAAACCCATAACTTGCAGCAGTTGATAACATGATCTTGCTTAGTCAGTAGCTATTTAACACTCCAGATTCATAAGTAGGACAGTAGGTCAACCATCTGTTATCTAACAGCTTACAGTATATCTGTAACTATAACAAATGTAAAGATATAACAAAAGTAGTTGGGTGACGTTTTGAAGTTTGTGATCTTGGAAACAATGATCAAGGTCATGCTTGAGAATATCAAATGTGGGCCTTCATGAGGTGAATGTGTGGTAGAAATCTTGAAACTGTAACTATAAATTTGGAGCCTGTATCTGAGATAAAGCAAATGTCAGTTTTGGGTAACAAATTGAAGCCAATGACCTTGAAATGCAATGTCATCCTATTCTAGCTCTCGTGGGATGCACATGTGGAGCCTGCATCTTATGAGATAGGATAGAATAGGATAGCTGATAAGATAGAATAAATGATTGAAGATTTGGTTGAGGCACAAACACTTACACCTACACACACATGGACGGAGCCTGATGCCTTAGCCCCCACAATGCATAAGCAGTGGGAGCTTAAAAATTGCTCTCTCGCTATACAGGAAAAAGTAGTGTTCCCACTTGTGACATGGTTAAGAAAAAAATAAAATAAACAAAACAGAACAGAAAGTAAAATATATATTTAAAAATATATATACATATATATAAACACAAAATACAACAATCAAAAACATAGATTAGACAATCACTGCATACAGTCAAGTGCAGTAGAAATTATCATTGTTCATCTTTGTAAACATCTATTTTGGTAATTGAATGAATTTTCCTGAACAAATTGAACAAATAAAAGCAAAGTTTAGTCCTCAAACTTCCTTCAAAATCACTCAAGGTTAATGCAAATCATCAATCAGATTTTTCTTTTATTCACATTCTAATTGTCCAATTTACACAAAATTTGAACTTAACCAAGTTAAAATTCCTTGTTCTATCATATAAAAAACATCTCTCCACGCAATGTGAAAGATAATTTCAAGTTGATAGATGGATGTAGTTCAAGTCATAATTGATCTTTCCGTTTTGCAAGGAATGACGTCATCATGCCCTACTGCCCCTCAGTGGCATCAAATGCTTGAATCATATTGGCCACAGAAAAAGATAACCTAAAACATACAGGAAATGACTACACTTTCCCAATGACCATAGTGATCAAAGAATAACACAGATATAGTCCCTTTTTTACATTATTTGTCGACATTTGATAAATAAGCCACTTCTTTTCAGACAATAAAATGGCCATTAATGTTTGCATTCATAGTTCCTGTCACAATCTTGACCATGTTTCCATTCAGGTCCTAACTGATAGATGGTTCTGGGTAGTGATATTCTCCCCAGAGACATATATTAGCCTGCTTTGTGTATTAAACAAATCATATTTTATGTCATTATCTCACACATTGAGTGTGCATATTTATGCATGTACAGACAATAAGATAGCAACAAAAACACTTGCAAAGCAAACATTTTCTACTGATCAATTTGATTGAGCTTTGAAATATATATATTGTGAAAATTTAAAATTGTTGTGTATTATGCATATAAAATAAATATTGTTGTGTATTATAAAAGTCATTAAAATTCTTTAACACATATTGTAAAAATCATGGTGACCATAGTCCATCCACACTGACAACCAAGACATTCACTTTTTTACAAGGTTTATCTTCAAAATCACACGAGATATCAGATGTTTACATTATTTGGATATTTGTGCACAAGCATAACTCCTAAACTAAACATTAAGTGTGGACAGTCAACACCGGTGCTTTTGACAGCTAAAATCTGTGCACAATCACAGAGCAGTAAGAAAAGGCATGTGTGAGCAGTAAGGTTTATCATTCATCCCATCTTTTTCATAAACCAGCTTGCATTGATTAGTGACTTCTTTAAAAAAAAAATTATTTCATTTTCACCTTTTTCGAAAAGGTCACACTCATTTAGCTACTTCTGTATTTGTTTTGGAATAAGTTGCATGTCTTTATTTTTTTCAGTAGATTTTCAGGGTATTCAGACTTTTGTGTCATGTGCTTTGAAAGCAAAACAGACTTAAGGACTATTTAAATCATTAGCATCACTGGATTTTTTTTTATATGGTTCAGTGATAGTTTTCAGGGTTTAACATTAAATGGCAACCCTGTGACCTGAAAGGTTTTTTCGGGCCAGTATAAGGGTGGCCTTGACAATTAAGATTTTGATCATAATATTTAATGAAACCTTTGTATATCATATTACAGACAAGTAGATTTGACACAAATCCCTGCAGACCGGAGAGTATCTCAGCCTTTTCAAACCAGTGACCAAATATCCTTAATGTCAAGGCCTGTTTCTAGATGTATGATTCCCTACCCCTCAGCCCCATCCATCTCCACTTATCCTGGTTCATTGACTATAATGTACATTAGCTGTACATGGTTTCTTAGTTCCCAAAGGAAAGGAAAAAACTTTGAAATCTATCATCTGTAAATGACATGATGGACACGAATTTCAGCATTTTTTTTTTACTAAACGAGATTATGATGACATCAATTTATAAAATTCTCAAGGGCTGCAATTTGTTCAGATGTAATGGCACAATGGAACAACGATACTTGGATCATGAACTTTGGCCTCGCTGGTGGCAGTTTGAAGGTGGCAGCATATCTTCTAATCAAATAGGCACTTATAATATCACTGACTGCTCAAAATTAAAATTACTGGACTTTTTTCTTCCATAATGTAAGTCTGACGTTCAACATGTTAATTTTAATCCATACCAAAGAGAAATTCACTGCATGAAGAATCTATAAATGGCTGAGCAATGATCTGAGCCTCACTTGTTAATCTTAGAAGAGAAGATTCTGAATATAAGATCATTGCTTTACCAAATTATACCCAAAGCCATCGTCAAAATAGACTTAAAATCCACTGTTTCTAGAAACACCTTGCACTGGCCTTCATATTTAAGCCACGACTCTGTAAGAACTCGACTTCCGGCAACTAACAATCAAACAATCATGTTCCCTTCATATGAACATAATATGTCAGTCCCGTTTGAAAATGTTTCTTTGTTTTTTCTTGATCTCAGCATCGTTTCGCCATTGTTTACGAGTTTGTGCAAAGATGTGAAAGTGGGTCAGTTTATTCACGGGAGTGACAACAACAATCTGGAAGCTCCACAACGTAGTGGTACTTCTGATGTCATATGATGTTTCTCCCTTTGTGTTTCCATGACGTCATCACTTGGACTCTTCCAAATGCCATTTAAACGTTGTCATGTTTGCTATCGGGTAAAAAAACTGAAGAAAAAACACGACAGAATTCACACGGATTTGTATTTTTAGACATTATGACTGGGAACGATAGTGACATGGGTCAGAACTGCAACAGTCAATCGCCGGAGGTCGAGTTTATTTACTGGGGAAACTTCAATATGATGGGCAGTGCGTGGTGTTTCGAGAAACAGTGGATTTCAAGTCTATTTTGCTGATGTCTTTGGGTATAAGTAATGTCTTATGTTGCTGATGGTAATACCCCACAAAAGCACATATTATCAATTGTCAGTGTTTTGTTGTATAATATCTGACGAAAACCAAAATGCACAAAATTGACAAGCATGAGCTCTATGTTTAACGTGTCAGTTAAGTTTTATTAGACAATTTAACAATTGATGAGAGCTTTCAATGATGAAGCATAAACCTAACTTTTTGGAGGGGTTGAATGTTCTTCCCTTAGCCAATGCTCTGCTTGTGCAACAAGGAGACATGCAGGCTAGTGTACACTCGGGATCAAAACTTAGCCTTAGGTCATGGATGATTTCACTTGTCTCGTCTCCCAGTGTGGTTGCATAACAAATTGGCCCTTTCTTAAAATTGAAATATTTGCAGATTGCTATTATACCGAGTACATTTTCTTTGACAAACCAGTGTCAGGAAACGCATTGATCTTTTTAAGTCTTGTCACTTTTCTTCTCACAATGCTCAATTCTTGACTCGAGTGGAGATCTGGTGGGTGTGTGCAAGATATTGGTACTTTTCTGTTATTTAAAACATTTACTGATTGCTACATTGCACTCACCCCCTGCCGTCTCATCAGCAGATGTCATTGGACCAAAGTCGTCGCTGTCCATGTTGGAAAATGGGTGAAATTGTTATTATCTAGCGATTTGACATCACAAAAATTGACCACAGATTCACTTGCCTAGTGCGCATGTGCAGCTTTTTCTGGCCGCTCATATCAATTTTATTCAGTTAATCGATCATTCCATTTATCCAAATCAAAAATTCATATTTAAAAAGGTTCACCATATTCCTTTAATTGTATAATCAGTTAAAAGAAGCGAAAATATGTGTCAGGTATCATTAAATATTGTCATTGATATAAGCGATATTTTGTAAACATAAGCACGTGGGCATGTTTCCGCTCCCAATTTACATAGACAGTAATCACATGTCCATATATATAGATTGGACTGCATAGTCTACAATTTACGCTAGAGGGCGACATTTTGCAAACGTTTTTAAAGATATGGGGATGTTCATCACTGAGTCTAGATGCAGCCAGATGGCATGCGCCGTGTCAATCGTCAATGTATATATATAATAATTATTATAAATATACATTGACGTCATATTGGCCCTCAGTGATGTTCATGGCATCTTTATATATATGAAAAGCGTCAATATTATATTCTTCAGGAAGCATCTTATGATAGAGCCATATCATCAATTTACCTAAGTTTGCTAGTAAGTGGTGTGTGTTGTAAGAAAAAGATCTAGACATTGCTAAACACTGGTCAGTCTCACCAGCTTTAACAACAGACTTTAACAACTTTCTTGTTGTGGAAAATACACCAAATTTTCGACAAAATATGAAGCTTGTATTTTGGGTTTCACATTCTTTTTCACTTAAAATTAAGCTAACTTTCAGGACCAATTCCCACTTGGAATTTGGCAGAGGGCAATAATATTTATTATTGCTCTCAGATTTTGGTCATTAATGTCAGCTCATCATTTTTTTAGCAGCCATTGCAATACGACACAGAATAATCAATTGGAAAATGGATAAAATCCATTCAATGAAAACTTAATCGTTCATGACTTTAAAAAGTATCAATTTTCAATTCAAATGGGTCACCCTTTGCTCCTATGATTTTACATATTTCCATGGCCTACTTCACCGATAGGTGTTCACCAAAGTGTGACCCGAGGACCGCCCAGCATGACCTAGTTGCAAATATTGATTGCAGTTTGAATGTGTTTTAGTTTTACAATATACGTTCAATGTTTCAATGATGACAATGATGGTATCTTGATCCACTTAATGGATCCATGGACTTCATTCATACAACCTACATTAAAGTCACACATATTAAAATCAATGAATATATGAAACGCCTGGTGTTTTTTTTTTTCCAGTGCAGCTTAAAATATAAAATCTCATTGACAATCAAATGCAGCTAGACACGCTAATGTTATAGATTACTATCTTCACGACCATCTGTAAAAGGTAAGATATATTACAATACCCATGATCTGAGAGCAATAATAATAATTATATTGCTCTCAGCCATGATGAACAAAAACTTCGGCATGTAGCATATAAATAGATGTTAATGTAAATGTTCGTTATATTGAACTTTATTCATTAGATCTGAAAGCACTATAACTATTACTTATTATTGCTCTCAGATTAGAGTGAACTATTAAGCATTCCGAAAAAAGGGATGGATTAAGATAAATGGAAACAAATGTACCAATGAAACCCTATGTATATTAGAACCCCCAATATTGAGGGACGGAGGGAAGGGAATTAGATTTTTTTAAACTTGTTGGTTAAAGTTACACCTTGATATCGAGATATCGATCCAGTCTGTCACTGATAACTGGGCCATACACGATATTTGACTGATATTTCAGCGGGACAAATAAAAAGACATATTTCAAGTAAACTTTATTAATATTAAAAATCTATTCTAAAAAGGGACAAATAAAAAGAAGAAGACATATTTCAAGTAAACTTTATTAATATCAAATATTTATTCACCACGAGCTGGTGCAACAGTGTATTATGTTATATGGTCATCTGCTTCTTGATCAGGCGTGGCCTTAAAGAATGATACATGTATATCCAATTTTAGAATCTTTTGATTTAGAATCTCAGATTCCTTTATTTTGCACAAAGAATAATGCCTCAAATAACACTTGGTGATTCAGATAATAAGATAAACAGTGAGGCTTTCCTGTAATACTTATTTACTTAAACTTTTTTTGTTTTACCAAATATGTTGCCCGAGATTTAATTCGTCGTGGATCACCCCACATAAATACAATCTTTCAAATATTTTAAAAAGTATATCACTGCCTCAAGAGATATCTTCCAATGAATTTCTCGTGAATATTTTAGGAAATCCAAAAATGGCCGATGGTGAACCACTCCCATGTGTGACGGCAGGTGAGATTGGAACAGATAGAGACGAAGAAGATGGGGATGTAGAAAAAGAAGAAGTGACGCCTCAGCTCTCAGGAGTCTGGACTGTATATAGACAGGAGAACTTTGAAGAGTTCCTTAGGACATTAGGTGAGTGTTATCGTCCACTGTGTAACTGACAACGCGTTAAATATCCCAAAATGTCACTTTCCAAGGGAGCATTTAGTAACATTAGCATCATGGCATCGTTATATCAACATAAGTTCAATTGGTTTAATCGGATTTTCAAGCACTTTTTCCTTTGATCTGAGAGCAATAATAAATAGTTGTATTGCTCTCAGCTTCAAAGCATTCATGAAATCACAGAGGTCACATGTAATATTGCAGAGGTTTGGGGTATGTTTAAATGATATGTGGCCACAAAACCGTGATACAAGCAAGCTATCTCACTGGAATCGACCAAAATACAATGACCATAGTTATTGTGTTTTTTTGTTCTGAAAATGCCAAGTATTGGTAGTTCTTATGACCACTAGGTGGCCACATGTATACAAGCATGTGACCTCTATTGTGGTCAGTATGGGTATTAGGTTTGTACCAATAGACAACCATTAATGGACAAACATGTCTCCGAAAGCCAGAATCACTCCATTGTCCCAATCTGAAGGTGCCTCATTGTTACTAAGCAGGTGTTTGCACTAGATCAATTTGCTGAGCTTAACAGTGATCTTGTTAAAACACATACTTACAAAAGGTTTGTTAACAATGGGGCTCCTTCAGATTGGGACACTGGAGTGATCTGGCTTTCAGAGGCCTGTTTGTCCATTAATGTTTGTCTATTGGTAAAGGCCTTTCATAGCACCCTTTCATACCACAATTTTGATCACACAGTACCTGACACTTTCAGTAACTCACGATAAAGGCAGGTGTATTTCGGTTAATTTTAAAGGATAGCTTGTTTGCATCTCAGTTTCATGACTGCATATCTTTTAAATATACCCCAGATCTCTGTTAAATTGTCTGCGACCCATTGTTACAGCTTTAATGGGTTGCGTTTAATATCAATTGATAAAAATTATGTTTTTCTTTTTATATACCACAAGATATGAGTTCTTGTAGCATACAAATTCATTTGAATTGTTTATATTTTAGGTGCACCTTGGGTTATACGGAAAACATTTGGAAGTTATAAACCAACCTCGGAAATAATTCAAAATGGAAATGAATTTGAGATTAAGTTTGTGAGTAAGCTAATAAATAGAGTGGAGAAGTTTCAAGTAGGAGAGGAATATGAACTAGTTGAAATGTTTGGACACGCATTTAAGGTAAATCTTTCGAAAACATATTAAATATCTGTGTAAAGATAACCAAATATAATGAATTTTAGTAATATTGGGTCGAAAATATCATTTCAACATGGAAGCCTAGTTCTAGCCTATACAATCATGATCTCTTTCTTTCTTTTTGAAAATTATTAAAAAAATATTAAAAGCCTATATAATATTAAAAAAGTCAAAACACAATTACATATCTTGTATGTGAACAAATTATAAATGATGTTTCTTCTGCAATTGAAGTTTGATCTCCTTATTTCACACCTATGTGCCAATGAGGCCTTGCCAAAAATGACAGATTATGGTTCTGTTTATGACTATCCTACTTTTCCATATTGCAGGTAAAACCTTCATGGGACGGTGATAAATTGGTCCAGGAATACACATGTAAAGAGGGGAAACAGAAAAGTAGAAAAACAATAAGAAGTATAGTGAATGATGAACTACACATTGTGAGTATATGAGGAATAGATGCATGGTAAATTATAAAGTCCATCATTAGGCTTTATTGATTGGAGCCAATATTAAGGCATTGTAATTTGATTGTAAAATTAATACATGATACAGACCTATCATCCTTTTTTTGTAGGTACAGCAGGTAGACGATGTCATCTCCTACAGATATTGCAAGCGAAGTGAATAACCAAATACTCTAGTCTGATGGATTATTTAAATTATCGTTAAAATCATGAGACATGATTAAATTATATATAATTTTACTATATTTTATCTATTACTATGTGGGTGTTGTTGAAATGTTTGTTTCATGAAAACTGGCAATGCCTTTAAATCAGTCCATCTATATTTCAGTGCTGCAATTGAAATCATGTAACATGTATATGTTAACCATGCTTAGATCAAGTTTTAGATCCTGAAATATTGAAACCACATTTAATTATAAAAATCGGATTTTTTGAAACGCAATAAAACAATTTCCTTTAAAATCTGACAAAATCAGCCAGCAATTGTCGAAATGTGTTTGGAATTTTTTTTTCATTTGGATGTGTGTTTCATGACGGATTTGCATTCACTAATTAGTCACTGGTATCATGGTGTTGATATTTTACTATCGTGATGGGCCACGGGCCGTGGCGCAGTTGGATAGAGTGCCAGCTTATTAGCACCAGTTCCTCTGTGGTGATCTAAAGGTCGTGGGTTCGAATCCCGGCCATGCCGAGATTGAACTCGTGATACAATTTCCCACATGAGCTGAGGCCCGTGCCAAAAGGGTTAACCCGTTGTCCTTGTAAATCTGTGACCGGGTGGGTTGTCATGTCAAGGACCTGCGACATGACAATTCAGTGAGGCAGCACTATATCTGCTACAAGTAGGTCTCATCACGAAATGACTGAAATAATGTTGAAAGTGATGTAAAGCCCCAAACAAACAAAAACTATCGTGATGAAATTGAATGAGATCATTTTAATTGCTACATGCAAACGCATATTTGCTAAGTTAGAACGGTATTTGTTTTTATTTGAATAAATGTCCTACCTGTTTGCCAGACTCACTTATTAGATTTCCAACCCAGCTTAAAAGCATTGGATGACTTGTATGTGATGTCACACTATAGAAAATGCATGTCGAAATATAAATAAAGATTAGATAATGTCAATAAGCATGAACAACATATGATGCCAATATGCCTAATTACCCAAGTCAGCCCTTCACTAGACTGGGTTCTGCCTCAATATCATAATTTGGATCGGGTACAAGACTGGCCCGCCATCTACATGTATTTGTAATTCAAACAACACAACATATCATTTAAGACAATAACCTTTTCCTTTCCATAAAATTGTAAGCTCAAGACCAATCCCATGACTGTCTAATATTCATGAATATTCATTAATCCATGAATGGTTATTATCTATTTGCATGAGTTATAGCACGATACTGTGTTGTCCATGGCAACAAAAAGTGCAATTACACCAGTTTCAGACGCTTATTCGGAGAATAATTAAAGCTACATCATTACATCCTTTCCTATGGAACGATCAAATTATAGTTAGATCTATGCTATTTGGAACAACTGATTAAAAAGATTCAAATTCATGGAGGCACAGTTTTCTTTTTATTCAGTCACCAATATGGATGTTCTTTGAAAATGGTGAATGCTTTAAAAAAGTCTATCCGATTTTTCAAATAAATATAAATTGCCATTAGTCATACAGATATATTTCTCACACATTTCTTCCCAAATCTATTTATCCGGTCATTTTAGAAAATGGTACAAATTCAACCTTATATTCTCATGAAATTGTTGATTTGATTTATATTTGCTATTTTGTTAATAGAATAAAATAATTTGCAATTTCATATCCAACTATCTGGCTTTTAACCCTTTATTCCGATGTCAAAATCACTATATCTATTGGTTGAGCGAATATATGTAAGAGTCATTACAGGGCATATAGATTCGGTTCGGTTAATATGCCATTCTGAAGATGAAGATTGAAAACGTTGCATGTTTTAACTATGTGTATGATTCAGCAGCTCCCTGACATCCCGTCATGCCATGCGAGTGTGTATCTGTGTGTGCTGCAGTCCCGGGCCACATCAGAGCAGACACCCTGTCTTCTCTTTGGTTTTTCCCAAATATTGGCCATCGACAAGGTATCATGTCAGTAAAATTCTCTAAAATCTCAAAAATCACATGTTCATATGGTTTAGGATTTATGTTGAATTGAAATATTAGACCTTCCTCCAGACAAATTATGTCATGTTTATTAAGCTATTTGTTGTATACAGTGACAATTGTATTTTATAACATGAAAAATATGGTAATATGCCATTTTGAAGAAAAAAAACAAAATAGTAGCATTTTTCAATGTTATAACACCACGGTATGATTATATACATGATTAAAACCTATCTGTCCCGGGTACTATACATATCATCACTGACACAAGTGAACTTGTATTTTAGTAAAATATCATGAATGTTCTTCATCATTGAATACAAGATTCCATCCCTGAAAGGTATTCAGCGCTCATTTTTTTTATCGACATGCAAATATATATATCCACCAAATGAACAAAATACATTGTAAACATGTTAACATACTCGCCAGAGCGGATCTGAAGTAAAATCACTAAGACGGTCAGTGATTTGCTATAGAATGAGTTAGGATCGATATTGTGTTTAATCATTCACAGGATATCTCCATACAGCACTATGAGATGAATGGTAGTATATTATATGCCTTGTTGGGATAAAAGGAGCCACCTCTACTCACCATAACCAATCCCGGCTAAAAACAACATGAGTAGACTCCTCAACATTCCCAATGTCCAGTGCGGTCCAAAATGGCAGACGAAAAGCCAAATTTTGCAGGGAAATGGGAAGTATATAAACAAGATCATTTTGACGACTTTCTAGCAGCATTAGGTAAGATATTATATGATGATTTATAAATAATGCGCCAGGGGTTTACATATATACACAGATCCTCTGTTAACCCTATATGAACGTATAAAAATACTTTTTCAATATATTGGACTGGATCATATCACACAAACAATATAAACTGATTAGCATCATAATTGACATCACTTGTCTAATATACCATACCATAATATCAAGGGAAGAATTACGCAGTACAGAAATGTCTGGTACAAAGACATTGTTGGGTATAGTGCAAGGACAATGTAGGATTACAGTGTAAGGACAATGTAGAATTACAGTGCAAGGCCAATGTAGGATTACAGTGTAAGGACAATTTAGGATTACAGTGCAAGGACAATTTAGGATTACAGTGCAAGGACAATGTAGGATTACAGTGTAAGGACAATGTAGGATTACAGTGCAAGGACAATGTAGGATTACAGTGCAAGGACAATGGAGGATTACAGTGCAAGGACAATGGAGGATTACAGTGCAAGGACAATGGGGTACAGAGCAGAAATGTTGTTGGGTACAGTATATGGACAATGTACAGGAGTAAAGTACAATGTCAACATGAGAGTACAGTGCAAGACCTCCGTTTGTGTAGGACAAGTAGGGTAGAATATATGATCATTGTAGGGACTACATCAAATTATTTAAATAATTTGTCATCGTAGATTGGTCGATTGTCAATCCAACTTTCGTCTGTATTTGGTCAGAGGGAGAAGCATAATGCACACATGAAGTGTTTAGTTTCCATAAGCGAACATGTATGCATTCAGATGAGGGACGGAAGAAAAGAATGTGGTATTTTAACTAGAGAAGATATTCTATACACATCAGTTGATGATATGTGTATTAACTGAACATTTGTGTTTTAGTGCTTTTATATGATACACCATATCTGTATTTTTAACTATGATTGATCTCTGTACACTGAAAATGCTATGTTATTTTATGTGCGAATAGATATTATAATATATTCTATGATAGTAGAGTAAGGAATTGTAAAAGCACTTAAAACTGTACAACCTTTTCTAATCACCACTGAACGAAATATTTATCTAGATTATGACTGATCCTCGGTTGCCAGTTTGGGACAGGCATCTTATATACTGAATGCCACTGCTTCCTTACCATTGCATTCTTATTTTTGTTATATGCATCTTTGTCTTACAAACAATGATGTTGGCAATACCGATAACATTGTATGTAAATTAGCCATTTCAAAATGGCAATGTTGAATATTTTATCGTTTTGTATTCAATGAATATTATTAACAAAATTATACCCGATAAATTATATATGACGAGGCGAATACACATGCAAAGTCCATATTCTCGTTTTATCTTATGGTTAATATAAATTGGATTTGTATATATTCCATAAAATATCTCCTCAAATTGTTCAGATAAAGGAAAACATTATTGGTCAATACATGTATTGTGAAGACATGTAATACAAATTTCCTTTTCCATGCCAGTAATGAATGGTGTTAATTATTAGAGAATGGCATCGCGCTGGGATACACGAGACGTAATGATAAAATATGTTTAAATTTTCAGGTGCAAATGTTGTGATAAGAAAAATGTTTGGAAATTACAAACCAACAGTAGAAATTACACAGGATGGAGAAACATTCTCAATCAAATATATCAGCAAGATTTTACCAAGAGAAGAGGAGTTCACGGTGGGTGAGGAATATGAACAGAAGGAGATGCAAGGAGCAATATTTAAGGTGATGATAATAGAATAGTTATGCAACAGCCTTCTCCTCCATGGAGGATTCTAGGTTGGGTTGTCTGAGCGGTATATTAGTTAGCCTGGTTCTCATCTTGATGACAGTTTAATGTTACACTCACATTGGAGATTTGATTTTGGGGATTGACGATTGTTAGCCCTAGTTTGTTGAAATTATTCTATAAATAAAGATACAGCCACACTGAATACATTGTTATAACTGACATATATTTCAAGGTAACAGCGTCGTGGGAAGGAAACAAGTTAGTACAAAATTATGTTCCAACAAACGAGAGTGACAAACCTCGGAAGACCACGCGAGAACTCGTCGATGGTGAGATTATATTGGTAGGTATTCAATTGCACATTTTTAAAGTATATTCTTTGTAATATTTTGTATAATTTGAACTTAGAAAGTATTGTGAAAAGTATTGTGATTTTCTTCCTGTTTATACCATTTTATTTGATATTTTAAAGCATTCACAGAGGTTACAGGCAATTTACAAAGGTTCGGGGTATGTTTAAATAATATGATCTCACTAAAATCAACCAAATACACTGACCTTGGTGATTGTGTTTTGCTGAATGTGCCAAGTACTGGCTGTGCTCGTTTGACCACCAGGTGGTCACATGTATACAAGCATGTGACCTCTCTTGTGGTCTGTAAGGGTGTTAGCATTCGATCACAAACTTTGGGGAATAGAATTTATATTATGCAAGGAAAAGGTGCTTGAGAACCTCATTTCGTGAATGCTATAAATGAATTTCCATGAAATTTTCTGACTGATGTGTTTATTTGCAGTCACAGGAGGTAGACGGAGTTACAGCCTACAGATATTTCAAAAAGGTCTGATGTCCATTCCAGACAGCATCCATTTAAAAAACTTTAATTCCATATATTGTTAACGTTGATTTACTCACTTTATAATCTTACACCAATAAGCCATCTGATTGCATGTGATTAATTTTGACTTAATGCCGATTGGTTGGCAAAAGATGGACAGGAGTGGGTGTGATAAATGGAAGAAACTACAAAAAGGATTTAACCTTGAAAAGGGGCAAGTCCATGGATTATAAACCATTTTTAGCAATAATATTTTGTCCATATATATTTAAACATCTAGTAAGCCCCTTTTTCACTACTCTGCATTACATGGGTATAATTCACTAACTAATGATATGAGATGGAAGTCCTATTATGGTGGTCAAAATACTTAAGGACAACCAGGCAAGCAGTTAACGCCAAACTGTGGTACACAGCGTGATATAAAACAATTTCTCTATCAATAATATTTCCTGTTACATATGAAAGCTCTCTACCGATTTACTGTCACTTGGATACTTCGACAACCAAAATTGCACTCAAAATACATTTGGCGTTCCAACCTAAGGCATAAAGTTGTCAATAATATCGCTATTACCTCTCTCAAAGAGTCGTTATATTACTCTGAGCTTGGAGTAATTATGAACTCCATTCACAATTACTCCAAGCTCTGAGCTTGGAGTGAAGGAGTTCATTTCAAACGTTTGTTCGGGTACAGACTTATATAGGTCTCAACTGTAGGTGCTTAATTTAAATAATGTTTTTTTTTTTGAGAATGTCAACAGTATAATGTATTAAGGAAGAACTCATGATAATATTATTATGTTAAGATGTGTACATAGGTGGAAAAGTGATGAATCGATTCATTTTTTTAAGAAAATGTGTATAATAATGTCAGAAATCTGTTCTTATTGATTTCAATTTTATGTCAATCTATATTGCATACGATGTGAAAAAAACAAACAAATTGAAATAAAATTGGACATAACACAGCAGAGATCAAAGATTGTTGTTGATTAAGTTATTTACATGAAAGAATAAAGATACACAGAAATGATTTGGTAAAAATCCCGATATTTCATCCTGACATTTCTGTTGCCAAACTGATACATTTTGGGTGCAGATATAAACTCTTAAAAACCTCTTCGCACATTTCTCTCCAATTTTGCCAGATAATTTAGACATTCCAACCTTGATTATTTTTTGGATTTTAAAGATAATAGAATGTGGTTGTGTGGCTTCAATTTCGATGTTTACCCCTTCGGAACTTAAACATGTCTTGGAGAGATTAAATAATTATCCTTACCCCCAAATTTGAAAAAAGTTATGTCAGACAAAATTAGAATAACATTTTTTGAATTTTATAACTGAATGTTTGTCTTTTAAAGTTGTTTGCGTCATACAATGACATTTACTACTACCTAAAGGTAAGCGCGCATGCTGAAGGCAATCGCAATTAGTCAATATACATTTTGATCCACTATGATAACTAGACTTGTTTGTTAAATATTGTACCCCACAAAAGTGAGTTTAATCAGCAAATCTCTTTAAATCTCTGATTATCATGACGTGACGTGGGCATAGAGTTTTCACATTCTTACTGGATGTTCATACTTTATGTAAAAGCCACCTTAAAAATAACAGCCACCTTAAATATAACAGCCACCTTGAATATAACAGCCACCTTAAACATAACAGTCACCTTAAGCATAACATCCACTTTAACCACAACAGCCACCTTAAACATAACAGCCACCTTAAATATAACAGCCACCTTAAATATAACAGCCACCTTGACCATAACAGCCACCTTATTCATAACAGTCACATTGACCATAACAGCCACCTTAAATATAACAACCACCTTAAACATAATAGTCACCTTAAATATAACAGCCACCTTAAGCATAACAGCCACCTTAAACATAACAGCCACCTTAACCACAACAGCCACCTAAACAATACCAGTCACCTTAACCACAACAGTCACCTTAACCATAACAGTCACCTTAACCATAACAGTCACCTTAAAGATAACAGCCACCTTAAACATGACAGTCACCTTAAAAATAACAGTCACCTTGACCATAACATTTTTTTTCTTTTGGAACCTCATTTTAAATCACAGATGGATTAGGCTATTTCTGTGAAAAGGCGAAAATGTTGGTGCTCACATTCAATATTAAGATTATCATTTACTGAATTGGTTAACTCTGTAAATAAACTGGTCATTTAAAACTTTGGATGAGCAGTAGTTTGCTTTCTCTGCTGAACAGAGCTAGTCGATTTTCTACTTACCTTTGCCCCCAAAGCCCTATTATTATTTTCACAAGGAATATGAAAACCCAGGTCATTAATAAATATGCAAACAGGCTCCTGTCAAATGCAAATCATCAGACAAACAGGTGCCATTTTTTGTATGTAGAGTTTACTTCATCTTGACACTTGTGTGTGAAAGTTCTGAGACTAGACATGGCAAATTAAGAAAGTGAGAAAAGCATTCTTCATTCAGCCTTGATATTGTAATTAGTCAGGCAGAGTACAGCTCCATTTCCACACTCACAATTACCACAGTAACCCTACCATTACACCACCGTGCATGATGGTCCTGTTATGTCACGAGTAACAGTAAGAGGCCATTTAGATGTCAATGACACGGAAATGTCATTCACAAATATCAGCACAACTCCATGAACTGTAGATCCAATGTGAACCATCACGCCATATCTCCGATCAGATGCATTAAAACAATATCTCTGCTCCGATCAATAATATTTTGAATAACATACTAAATCTGTATTCGAGGTTACATACGATTATATATGTAATTAATAAATACAGATTTGTTTGCTATGTTTTATATGAGAGATTATATTACACATGTCTGATATGCAATGATGGTGACAGGCATGGTACAATTAAGGGACACTCTATTCGGGTTAAACCAGGGGAATGATACAGCTCTAAAATAACTCAGAAAACAAGTAAAGATGAAACACAGAGGTGAAAGCCTTTTCGAATATAGATACAATTGAAATCTTTTAAAAATTCATTCTCAGACAGTTAGGTTACAACTCCCAGGAGAACATAAATAAATAGATACTCCCAATTATGAATGTAACATAAACCATAAAAAACACAAGATCTGCATATCATTTGTTTTTTGTCTGACTAATTTTGTAACAGGAAGAAACTTTTTTTCTAATGAAATAATAAACAGATTAAACAATGCTTTTTATTTTTTATATGTAGTTTGGTACGCTTTACTTATTTTTCTCTATTTTGTTATTAAACAACTAATCCAAAATCAATTTTATCGACTGTATTAACCCCCTGGCGAGATTTACCTCGCAGAACTCTCTATCATATCAGGTAATGGAAGAATCTTTTGAAAACCTGGTTTTGTGGATTATGTGCTTATGTACAAGGGAAGTCGCCAGCAGACAGTCCCCATCGCCATTGTACTTACTGATAGGATGACTGCAAAGAGAGCGGCTTTGTCCCTGTGAGGTAGATACAGGGGGCCTCAATGCAGATCCCCACCCCCGGATCCTGCCTCTCACACATAGAAAGAAATCTATACAAATCATTCAGGTGCCAAGAAAAAGATCTATTTCCAGCAATGGTTTTGTCTCCTAATAAAGATTGATTGTTTACACGCAGCATTTATATGCGGATATCATAGTTTAAACTAAAAAATATATCAATGAAATGATACCTATACTTATTGTTTGTGCCCCGTGGTAATATATTTGTTTTGTTAATTGATAAGAGCATTAACACAATCAGTACATTTGATGGATAACAACCTATTTGCTGTATTATATCATCCACCAGGCAGCCATTGCATGTGCCAACATGGGGACTCAGGTGCGCTGGGCTGGCTAATCTACCAGTGTATAGTTCTCCCTTTCTCCCTGGGTGGTAGCTGGCATAACACAAGGACACCACACCCCACTCCACCCGTATATCGTCAACGTTAATACACCTGCAGATTAAATATAACTATTGATTGGTCAGTTATTTTCTGTTAATAACTAAAACAAGGCAATTAGGGGACTAGAAGCAAATTTCCTTTCCATTGTATGAATACACTATGCAATATGTAATTATATTTCTGGCTATTACGTGATAGCACCAAGGGAGTGTAATTCATATGGTTCCCCTTTAAGCTTGCGTAGGTAACATTTGGAAATAATATTTTCACATTGTTATTCTCATCAAGGAGAGAATAATACAGATCTCATGTCAAACATTTTCGAAAATGATTTCCTGCATTTCAGACACATTAACGGAAATTAAACAAAGTCAGTTGCTTATGAAGAGAGGATGTTTGCCTGGGACATAAATTGCTGTGAGCGCTAAGAGAAGTGGTGTCCGCCGTGAGATGTCAAGGTTACGCAGGGCGTGCAGCCAATCCCACAGTATCACGGCCGGAGCAGCTTGCCACCAGTCGTGCAGCTGAGCTCAGATGGCCCCAGCCTAGAGCTCACGGGAGAAGGCAGTCACAGACATTATTCAGTGACTCTATATTTATATATAAATATTATACACATGGAGACATGTTCATCAGATTGGACAGAGGATGAGGACCAGTTTATAGTATACAGGTCACGGTAATGTGGCAAAGTAGCTGACGGCAGTGGTGACCTTAATGGACATAAAGAGTGCCTGGACTTGCCATGAGATCTGGTAGATTTTCTCTCAAAATGGATTATTAATGACGATAATACCTTTGCCCATACATGCAGCCCCATACACTTTGCTTATAATATTAGCTTTCCTTATCTGTCTTTGCCTTACAGCAACCCATTTTTCATTCACCCAAGCCAGCAGCTCGGATCAAGTGCGTGAATATTGTGGTGTTTCTTTCAGATGCGCATAAAACTGGATTTATAAAAACACTAACCTGGAGAAAGCTACTTTCTTTGACAGAAAAAAATGTATGGACCGAATATTGATAGGCAGACGAGAACTTTTGACATAAAACACTGTATATAACATTTCCCTTGATTAATATCACGGGAAGTTTACAAAATCATTAACTGAGGATTTTTATTGAATGAAAATCTATGTATTTCCGAAATGGATACAGATCCTAATCTGATAAACCTCACACCTATTTCTGAGAAAACTGAAATGGTAGCAGCCATAGTGAATCATGCAAAATCTACTGGTGTGCTGTACAAAAGCAACATATATGTGGTACACAGTGTCATAGACTACTACCTGACAGGGGAGTTGCATCTGCCAACAGATCTATGTACCGGAGCAGTGGACAAGGAGCTGGACATGTGGGGGCTCAGTGTGGAGAATCTGGCATCATGCTGCAGGTAAATGGGGGCTCAGTGTGGGGAATCTGGCATCATGCTGCAGGTAAATGGGGGCTCAATGTGGGGAATCTGGCATCATGCTGCAGGTAAATGGGGGCTCAGTGTGGGGAATCTGGCATAATGCTGCAGGTAAATGGGGGCTCAATGTGGGGATTCTGGCATCATGCTGCAGGTAAATGGGGGCTCAGTGTGGGGAATATGTCATCATGCTGCAGGTAAATGGGGGCTGAGTGTGGAGAATCTGGCATCATGCTGCAGATATATGGGGGCTGAGTGTGGAGAATCTGGCATCATGCTGCAGGTAAATGGGAGCTGAGTGTGGGGAATCTGGCATCATGCTGCAGGTAAATGGGAGCTGAGTGTGGAGAATCTGGCATCATGCTGCAGGTATATGGGAGCTGAGTGTGGAGAATCTGGCATCATGCTGCAGGTATATGGGAGCTGAGTATGGGGAATCTGGCATCATGCTGCAGGTAAATGGGAGCTGAGTGTGGAGAATCTGACATCATGCTGCAGGTAAATGGGAGCTGAGTGTGGAGAATCTGGCATCATGCTGCAGGTAAATGGGGGCTCAGTGTGGAGAATCTGGCATCATGCTGCAGGTAAATGGGAGCTGAGTGTGGAGAATCTGGCATCATGCTGCAGGTAAATGGGAGCTGAGTGTGGAGAATCTGGCATCATGCTGCATTTATATGATGGGGATCGATGTGGGGAATCTGGCATCATGCTGCATGTATATGGAGGGTCAGTATGGGGAATCTGGCATCATGTGATTTGGCTTACAGAGCTCTGTTTGTCCATTAATGTTTGTCCAATGGGATAGGCCTAACACCCTGACACACCACAATAGAGGTCACATGATTGTATACATGTGGCCACCAGTACCAAAACCCAATAACCATGTTTGATTTAATATTATAGCTGGCTTGTATCACAGTTTCGTGGCCACATATAATTTAAGCATACCCCAAACCTCTGTAAAATTGCCTGCGATCTCTGTGGTTTCATAAATGTTTTAAGCAATGCAAGGCTCCCTATATAAGTGAGATATTTCATATTGTTTCAAAACCACTGTAGTTATTGAATATTGGTACAGTTTTATTTATCTGTATTGATTAGAATATATTTGTCTGCAGGTTGACATTTCTTAGGATTTTCTAGCATGAAATAATTATCTTTTTACCAGCCAAAACAATCATCTTGTTTCCAGACAGATTATCTATATGCCATGCATTCACTTTTTCAGGGCTCGTTATGAGAAAGGAATGATTAGATGCTCTATCATGAAGAAACTGAATGATGATTTTGTGGTCACAACAGAGCAGAAAGTTCGGCTGCAGAATGAGATGAGAGAGCAAAGCCAGCTCAGAACACAAATTTATCACTTCTTGGAGGACCCATTTTCATCGAAACCAGCCAGGGTAGGACATTTGATATTAATAAATAGTAATAAAATCCGTACGTTATGGTAATTATGTATGATGAGAGTCTAATGTAGATTATCGTGGGTTCATTGTGAAAATTATTGTGTTCATGTTTCTAAGACTCACAGATTTCAACCAGTTGCGAAGGTCATAATTTCAATTAGAACAACAGGAACAAACAAGGTATCTGTCTCTTGGTAACCAGCAGCAAATACAAAATCTTATTATTATCATAAGAGATGGACCATTTGTCATAAAGGGGATGGAAGGAAGTAATAGAAAAATATATCGGTGTGACTCCTGGGAAATAAATATTGAGAACTGTATTATTGGGGAAACAAATTAATATCAACTCTTGATAAAAAAAATGTTTAATGGGAAGAATTGGAAAAATGCGTAAGTCAATTTTAGCGGGCGAAGGTAGCCATGACAAATGTTCACCTATTTGTGCTCAGTACATCTGTGTGTACAATAGGTTTTGGTGATATTTTTCTTTTGGCCTCTGGATACCAATAACACTTATTGAGTTGGGCCACAACTTATTGGTTCGGGCCACAACTTAAAAATACATTTGATTAACGACCATGGTTAAATCATAAACACACATTAATGATGCATATTCATATTCAATGATGCATATTCCTTATATTATCAATCGTTTTGTTTAAGCAAGGTTTTTAAACAAGTTGTGTGAAGATATTCGGATGTCTAAAACCTGTTTTATCATGCTTATTGGGGCAGTTAAAAGTGTCCCCCTGTCCAAAGAAGCCAACCTTGATATACAGCCAGGCAAAGGAAATTGCTCTGAATAAAGATAAAATTTCCATTTTTATTGATTTTGTTGATATTGAGCATTATGTTTCTTAACCATCTTCAACATTAGAGTGTACTAATTATGTTATTCTGGTTATTTACGCAACTCATACCTTGAATATATTTTTACAAATAATTGTGCATGTATTCTCATGAGATTGCTGTAAACCCATTAGTTAGCACATCAGTTATGTATATACATATCAGTACCAAATGGAATACAAACTGGTTGCCTAATAGGCCAAAAATTAAATGAGGATATTCATCGGTGGAAAAACAAGATTTTGTTTTCCTCCACCCCTGTGTGATAAATTGGGTCGAATTGGTCACAATAGTCGTCAGGATAAAATAAATTACTCTGAACTGTGGAAAATATTTATTCTTATATTGTATTGTAATCTACATTTTGGTGTCTATTGAAATATAGTGTTTATTAACAACTTATTTCAGATATGGTCTATATTCGTAGTTCTTCTCATCCTGGCGTCAATAGTTGCATTTGCCTTTGAGACATTGCCAGATGGACAAATATCACCAAGGGAAAACACTTCAGGAAGAAAGGGTCCTAAACGTACAAATGAGAATTTCATCTTAAGAAATCCTCACAAAGATGACAGATCTGTTAAGTCAGAAAACTTTGATATCAGATCAGAAAGGGTGAATGAGACATGTGTGAAGATGGTTTCTGCTTCCGGTGAGAGGAACGTTAGTGACGTGTGCAAAAATAGCGACACCATGTGGTGGGCAAACTATATATTAAGACAATCAAGCATGCCCTTTGCTATACAGGTATGATAAACGATCACGTTGCTTATGATTTAAGTGAAATGGTAACATAATAAATAATCGTATGCACAGTCTATAATAATATAAACCGGTAACACTTCTATTTTAAATTCAACGAACTAATTTCAACCCAACTGAAGAAATATCCTTTTTACTACCATAGTTCCATTTGCATTTGATCACTGTTTTACACTAATTACAGGTGTTGGAGATTACTACATTATTACTGTTATCAATAGAACTTGCGCTGAGATTTGGAGTGAATCACGCCAAGAAGTCTTTTCTGGTGAACCCCTACAATATACTGGACATTGTGTCCACCGTGCCCACGTGGGCTGTGTTGGCTGGATACTATGTCATGAAGAACACCCTGCACGCCAAATACGGATATGTATATGTTGTGGTGGTATGTCTGAGGGTGTTGAGACTTCTGCGCATACTCAGACTGGCCAGGCAGTATAAACCGCTCAAGGTCAGATGTGATTATCATATTGTCACTATCGTACTCTGCCTTTATTAGATGTAATCAATCACTGCTTTGTGTCAACAGATTAAGGGGGCAATTTATCGCCTTATATTTCATTAAATATCTCATAGACAAATCATGAGCTGGGCCAAGTGAAAATATTTACTATAGATATTTGACCTACTGACCTAGATAAGATCTACTCAAAGGGTATTTACTTAGATCTATCCATAGATGTCTTTACTGGAAACATCTTGCTATTGGGGTAATTACTGAGATCTGTCCAGGGGGTACTTAATGATATATAACCAAAGGTTATTTAATGAAATATAATTATAATGGTTTTTACTGCGATTTAATCTTTGGGATATTCTCTCATTCGGATCTATTTTTTGTATTTAATCAAATCTAACCTATTTGGTTGTTAATATGATCTTACTACAGGGCTATTTTTACTGGGGTGTGACTATTTTCGTCCCCTGTGTACCGTTTTATGCTGTGAAGGTCAATACATGTCTGTTATGATGCACCTATGAATATTAATGACGAGCAGGGCTGACTCTCAATTTTGGGACACGCTTTCAGTCCCCTGTCATGAGGGAGGGTATTGAAGCGCAGTCAAGAATGTTGTTTCGTTTGAGATAAACAGTTTTGTACCCAACATTTATTTTTGATCATTTATTATTATTATTGTTATTTATTATTATTATTATTTTCAGGTGATCCTTTTAACGGTGCAGTCATGCCATCGTCAGTTGGTTCTACTCTTCATGTTATTCGTATTTGCGGGAGTGATGTCGGGCGCCCTCGTGTTCTACACGGAGATACAGGAGGACATCTTCCCGTCCATCATGCACGCCTATTGGTGGGCCATCATCACTCTAACCACCATCGGCTACGGGGATTATGTGCCCGTCACCGCGCTGGGCCGCGTCGTCGGGGCCGGCTGTGCCATCTGTGGTATCCTCTCCATCACCATCATCATCCCCGTCATCAGCAACCACTTCATAATATTTTATGACGGACTCAGGATGAATGAAAAGAAGACAAACCACCCAAAGAGGGCAGCACCTGACCTACTCATCACCAAGAGAGATAATCAACTGCATTAGGCCAACAACAAGAGAGTTTTGTTTCTCATGGATTATTTTTTAGTCCCAGTCAATCAAGAAAAACATTTCTGGTAGGCGCAGCTGAAAGACTTGACAATGGATATTTATTATCAATGAAAAGATATCATTGTGCCCAAGTAGATTAAAGAGTAAAAGACTGGTGCGTTCTACTGGGTATATATATATTTGAAAACATCATTTAAAATGACTTCCCTCGCCATCCACTTCTCCCAAAAACAAATTAATGAGAAGCAAGACCCTCTGTTTCTTGTTTAACAATATGAACAAACGACTAAAATAGTATAGCATTATACAGAATGTAACTTTTCAATGTGAAAAACTATTTTATTTTTTTTCTCTGCACATTGCCAAATCCGGTATGGATAAAAAGAAGTATTTATTAATACAGTAAGCTTCTTACTTCTGACTTCCGCTTTGAAATGTTGCTGCATGCTCAGCTGATAACAACCATTTTTCATTAACACTAAACATTATAATAACAATGATAACAATTTGTATAGCGCAATTTCAGACTATGTCTGCTCATGGCGCTTTTTAATATTATTACATCACAACACACTATTTTCGCACTTTTATATAGATAACTGTTAGTGACGATCACCCATTTATAATAATATTAGGAAATTGAATAAATAATACACGTGGTATGGAACATGTTTATGTTGTGTCTTTTTTTATATCATAACTTGCTGCCTCTCTGTTAGCTCACACTACGTGACTCATTCCCTTATAACAAAATCAACTTTGATCCATTTCAACTATATCCTTTCTGATTTTGACTCACAAATGGTAATTATCTCGACGGGGATTTGTTTTGGTATATAGACTAAAACGTAATTGCACATTAAACATCACTTTTACGAATAAAGTTGAATCGTTTGCCTGTAGCCGTATCTCAAATAAATCAGCAGACGGTCACATCTGACCCCGTAGCTTTAAATTATTCTATACAGAGACACCCGGATATATAATGAAATATACAACCTACTCAGAATTAATTGTGTTCTTTTAGTGTCGCCCGGCATATTTATTTATTTATTTATTCATTTATTTATTTATTTATTTATTTATTTATTTATTTATTTATTTATTTATTTATTTATTTATTTATTTATTTATTTATTTATTTATTTATTTATTTATTTATTTATTTATTTATTTATTTATTTATTTATTTATTTATTTATTTATTTATTTATTTATTTATTTATTTATTTATTTATTTATTTATTTATTTATTTATTTATTTATTTATTTATTTATTTATTTATTTATTTATTTATTTATTTATTTATTTATTTATTTATTTATTTATTTATTTATTTATTTATTTATTCATTCATTCATTCATTCATTCATTCATTCATTCATTCATTCATTCATTTATTTATTTATTTATTTATTTATTTATTCATTTATTTATTTATTGCCAAAATAAGTATTTTGATTAAATAAATCCACTGTGAACATAAGAGAATTAAGAAAACGCGAATTACAAAATTAAAAGTGATGCCCACATTTACCAATCGTTTAGTCTGAGAAAGAAGAATCTTGTATGATAAGGAACATGACGAATTAGTGATGTGACTTAGCGCTTTCCAAGTTATTAACAATTGCAGTTATAAATCTTCGCATATAGATTTAATGATTACTTGTGTGGTGTAAATAGTTCCCTATCTCTCCATGCCAGACAGTGTACAAGCATTCGTACATATTTAAATATGGTTGCAATGTGTTATCCTTTACCAACTGAACCATAGCTTCTATCGCTACCGTTGTAAACAGTGATATTGATTTTCTCTCTGGGAAGGCATGTTGCGCTTAACAGGGAACATATAATGTAAAAACCCATGGATGTGAATTAGCTCTTTGTAGTCAAGACAGATAAAAATGGGATGTTCGAATGTAAAGGGCCAAGAGGTCAATGAGCATGGTTCAAGTGGAGAAAACAAGAAGAATGAGCAAGATGGAGGAAAAGATAGGGGAGAAGACAGAGACACTAGAATAGGCCATCCAGGTAACACTGTGAATACCGGGGACACCACAGACAGTGAACCCTTGGTGATCAGCGAGGAAGCCAGGGACAGAGAAAAATACCCCGAGGAAGAGGATGAGCCGCGCCTGGACGAGGAGGAAGAAGAGGACCACATCGACCTAGAAATAGAGGAGGTAATATACATAATAACTGCAACACTCAGATATCAATATATCAGTATACAGGATTTAGGCTGTGTATAGTTTCCCCTGCTATCTATTTGAAGGTATCACACAGAGGATTGCATAAGAAAACAAATTATATTGGATTTTACCCACTTATCATTAGGGTAGAAGTCAGAGAACTCTCACTGTTGTCTTTGGGAGCTTCGCTGTTTGAACTTGGCTTCTGGCCATATTTTTACCCAAATCAATTATTCAATGAACCGACCTAACATAATATGTTAATTCATGTGTGACTTGTATCGCCTAGTTTCCCATGTCAGAACTTCCTCAATTCTGTTTTTTTTTTAGGGGGGGGGGGGGCGCAGAGAGAAAGACTGAATATGAAAATTACTCAAATATATTTAAAGCAAGGTATTCCGGAAAGTTCAGGCAGGTTGAGTCAATAATCATTATTAATCCCAACGATTTGCATGGATATCTAATTTTGATTTGACCAAATGCATGCCTTTCGTTTCAGCATGTTCAGGTTGCCATGTGCTTTTGTTTAACACGATGTACATGGTCAGGTGACAAAGTAATGGGAACTTTGATTTTCACCCATGCCGATTGGTATAGCCTTGTTTTACAATTATTTCTCAATTTAGTGATTGCTTTTTTTATCATTTCAGAAAGAAAAAGACATAGAAGAATGTTCAGGGGGAAAGCAATATATTGACACAGATTTTGATGCCGAGAACAGCTCTCTCTACTATTCCCGGAACTTTGCCAGTCTATCCAGGGTGGCTGTTTGGAAGAGGCCAAGGGTAGGCAAATATGTATACATTTGTATATCATGTTTCTGTTGTTTTAATTGTTTTAACTGTGTTCAGACAACTAGAATATAGAATATGACATGAAAAATATCGGTTGAAGGATCAAGGTGAGGCGTGGTAAAAATCAGATTATTTCACACATAAAATCAGATTACTAGTATTTCACACAAAACATCAGATTATTTCACACATAACATCAGATTATTTCACACATAACATCAAATTATTTCACACATAAAACAGGCAACATCATTTTGGAGCATAACAAAAACATATTCATTTACCTCCAAGGTATAATGCAGGTCATTATCGACCTACGTTAATGCAATTTCTGTGTTTTGTAATAACCTTGGAGAAAAATAAACTGCACTCATAGATCTCCTGGGTGACAGTATTAGCAGAGACATTTAATATCTCAGGTATTAGCAATGAATACAATCCCAGGAATACAATGCAGCAGTCAATGAAGCACAGGGTGAGGCATGTCCATGCTAAAAGTCTTGTCCCCGGACAAAATCATGATAAACCCAATGCATGTGCATGTTTGATGTAGGAGTTGGTGGAGCGTGGAGAGAAGGCGTGCCTGGTGGTGGGTGAGTCATCGCGCAAGGATCTCCAGCAGGGGGAGCTTGGGGACTGCTGGTTCCTATCTGCTGTGGTCGCCGTCGCTCAATATCCACAACTTATCAAGAAGGTTACCTCTTTAACAAATATTGATTTTTTTTTTTCGTTCGGGAGGGGGTGGGACCTCTTGCGTTTGATCTTGCGAAACGTGCGGGAAAATATTTCACAGTTCACAGTTCACAGTTCATTTTTCAAATATTTTTCAGAAAATATGACTTTGCGTTACATTTTAATTAAAAAACATATGACGCAATGCTTCAATTCTTTTCAAATTTTCAGGGATTACTACCAGGGGATATATATATTGCCACAAAAAATCCCAATGCAAAAAAAATAATTTAAAGGTGCAAAAAAAAATGTTGAAATTGGACTTTGAAAAAAAAACCAATATTATATATTCTACAGTTGAAAATAATTATGAGAGCTGTTTCAATGGTGGTGTCCTTTATAGGGATTCATCTATAGGGTCCCTAGTATCTTCCAGAATTTTTCACTAATTGAGCAATTTTTTTAAGGGGTTGAATTAGGAGGTCAAACCTGGAAAAAAATGAAAAAAATCAGTTTTTTTACACAACGATTTTTTTATATGAGGGTCATTTCAATGTTGTTTTTCTTTTTAGGGAACCATCTATAGGGTACCAAGTACCTCCCTGAATTTTTCACTAATTGAGCAATTTTTTTAAGGGGTTGAATTAGGAGGTCAATCTTGGAAAAAAATGAAAAACTCTCATAATTTTAATGGTTTTTTGCACAACAATTTTTTCATATGAGGGTCATTTCAATGTTGTTTTCCTTTTTAGGGAACCATCTATAGGGTACCAAGTACCTCCCTGAATTTTTCACTAATTGAGCAATTTTTTTAAGGTGTTGAATTAGGAGGTCAAACTTGGAAAAAATGAAAACTCTCATAATTTTAATGGTTTTTTATACCACGATTTTTTTATATGAGGGTCATTTCAATGTTGTTTTCCATTTCAGGGAACCATCTATAGGGTACCAAATACCTCCCTGATTTTTTCACTAATTGAGCAATTTTTTTAAGGGGTTGAATTAGGAGGTCAAACTTGGAAAAAAATGAAAAACTCTCATAATTTTAGTGTTTTTTTGCACAACAATTTTTTTATATGAAGGTCATTTCAATGTTGTTTTCCTTTTCAGGGAACCATGTATAGGATACCAAGTACCTCCCTGAATTTTTCACTAATTGAGCAATTTTTGTAAGGGGTTGAATTAGGAGGTCAAACCTGGAAAAAAATGAAAAAAATCTGTTTTTTTGGACAACGATTTTTTTATATGAGGGTCATTTCAATGTTGTTTTCCTTTTCAGGGAACCATCTATCGGGTACCAAGTACCTCCCTAAATTTTTCACTAATTGAGCAATTGTTTTAAGGGGTTGAATTAGGAGGTCAAACTTGGAAAAAAATGAAAAATTCTCCTGATTTTAATGGTTTTTTGCACAACGATTTTTTTATATGAGGGTCATTTCAATGTGGTTTTCCTTTTCAGGGAACCATCTATAGGGTACCAAGTACCTCCCTGAATTTTTCACTAATTGAGCAATTTTTTTAAGGGGTTGAATTAGGAGGTCAAACCTGGAAAAAAATGAAAAAAATCTGTTTTTTTTGACAACAATTTTTTTATATGAGGGTCATTTCAATGTGGTTTTCCTTTTCAGGGAACCATCTATAGTGTCCCAAATACCTCCCTGAATTTTTCACTAATTGAGCAATTTTTTTAAGGGGTTGAATTAGGAGGTCAAAATTGGAAAAAAATGAAAAATTCTCATGATTTTAATGGTTTTTTGCACAACGATTTTTTTATATGAGGGTCATTTCAATGTTGTTTTCCTTTTCAGGGAACCATGTATAGGGTACCAAGTACCTCCCTGAATTTTTCACTAATTGAGCAATTTTTTTAAGGGGTTGAATTAGGAGGTCAAACCTGGAAAAAAATGAAAAAAATCTGTTTTTTTGGACAACAATTTTTTTATATGAGGGTCATTTCAATGTGGTTTTCCTTTTCAGGGAACCATCTATAGGGTACCAAGTACCTCCCTGATTTTTTCACTAATTGAGCAATTTTTTTAAAGGGTTGAACTAGGAGGTCAAACTTGGAAAAAAATGAAAAATTCTCATGATTTTAATGGTTTTTTGCACAACGATTTTTTTATATGAGGGTCATTTCAATGTGGTTTTCCTTTTCAGGGAACCATCTATAGGCTACCAAGTACCTCCCTGATTTTTTCACTAATTGAGCAATTTTTTTAAGGGGTTGATCTAGGAGGTCAAACTTGGAAAAAAATGAAAAATTCTCCTGATTTTAATGGTTTTTTGCACAACAATTTTTTTATATGAGGGTCATTTCAATATGGTTTTCCTTTTCAGGGAACCATGTATAGGGTACCAAGTACCTCCCTGAATTTTTCACTAATTGAGCAATTTTTTTAAGGGGTTGAATTAGGAGGTCAAACTTGGAAAAAAATGAAAAACTTTCCTGTTTTTAATGGATTTTTGCACAACGATTTTTTTATATGAGGGTCATTTCAATGTGGTTTTCCTTTTCAGGGAACCATGTATAGGGTACTAAGTACCTCCCTGAATTTTTCACTAATTGAGCAATTTTTTTAAGGGGTTGAATTAGGAGGTCAAACTTGGAAAAAAATAAAAAATTCTCATGATTTTAATGGATTTTTGCACAACGATTTTTTATATGAGGGTCATTTCAATGTGGTTTTCCTTTTCAGGGAACCATCTATAGGGTACCAAGTACCTCCCTGAATTTTTCACTAATTGAGCAATATTTTTAAGGGGTTGAACTAAGAGGTCAAACTTGGAAAAAAATAAAAAATTCTCCTGATTTTAATGGTTTTTTGCACAACGATTTTTTTATATGAGGGTCATTTCAATGTTGTTTTCCTTTTCAGGGAACCATGTATAGGGTACCAAGTACCTCCCTGAATTTTTCACTAATTGAGCAATTTTTTTAAGGGGTTGAATTAGGAGGTCAAACCTGGAAAAAAATGAAAAAAATCTGTTTTTTTGGACAACAATTTTTTTATATGAGGGTCATTTCAATGTGGTTTTCCTTTTCAGGGAACAATCTATAGGGTACCAAGTACCTCCCTGATTTTTTCACTAATTGAGCAATTTTTTTAAGGGGTTGAACTAGGAGGTCAAACTTGGAAAAAAATGAAAAATTCTCATGATTTTAATGGTTTTTTGCACAACGATTTTTTTATATGAGGGTCATTTCAATGTTGTTTTCCTTTTCAGGGAACCATGTATAGGGTACCAAGTACCTCCCTGAATTTTTCACTAATTGAGCAATTTTTTTAAGGGGTTGAATTAGGAGGTCAAACCTGGAAAAAAATGAAAAAAATCTGTTTTTTTGGACAACAATTTTTTTATATGAGGGTCATTTCAATGTGGTTTTCCTTTTCAGGGAACCATCTATAGGGTACCAAGTACCTCCCTGATTTTTTCACTAATTGAGCAATTTTTTTAAGGGGTTGAACTAGGAGGTCAAACTTGGAAAAAAAGGAAAAATTCTCATGATTTTAATGGTTTTTTGCACAACGATTTTTTTATATGAGGGTCATTTCAATGTTGTTTTCCTTTTCAGGGAACCATGTATAGGGTACCAAGTACCTCCCTGAATTTTTCACTAATTGAGCAATTTTTTTAAGGGGTTGAATTAGGAGGTCAAACCTGGAAAAAAATGAAAAAAATCTGTTTTTTTGGACAACAATTTTTTTATATGAGGGTCATTTCAATGTGGTTTTCCTTTTCAGGGAACAATCTATAGGGTACCAAGTACCTCCCTGATTTTTTCACTAATTGAGCAATTTTTTTAAGGGGTTGAACTAGGAGGTCAAACTTGGAAAAAAATGAAAAATTCTCATGATTTTAATGGTTTTTTGCACAACGATTTTTTTATATGAGGGTCATTTCAATGTTGTTTTCCTTTTCAGGGAACCATGTATAGGGTACCAAGTACCTCCCTGAATTTTTCACTAATTGAGCAATTTTTTTAAGGGGTTGAATTAGGAGGTCAAACCTGGAAAAAAATGAAAAAAATCTGTTTTTTTGGACAACAATTTTTTTATATGAGGGTCATTTCAATGTGGTTTTCCTTTTCAGGGAACCATCTATAGGGTACCAAGTACCTCCCTGATTTTTTCACTAATTGAGCAATTTTTTTAAGGGGTTGAACTAGGAGGTCAAACTTGGAAAAAAAGGAAAAATTCTCATGATTTTAATGGTTTTTTGCACAACGATTTTTTTATATGAGGGTCATTTCAATGTGGTTTTCCTTTTCAGGGAACCATCTATAGGCTACCAAGTACCTCCCTGATTTTTTCACTAATTGAGCAATTTTTTTAAGGGGTTGATCTAGGAGGTCAAACTTGGAAAAAAATGAAAAATTCTCCTGATTTTAATGGTTTTTTGCACAACAATTTTTTTATATGAGGGTCATTTCAATATGGTTTTCCTTTTCAGGGAACCATGTATAGGGTACCAAGTACCTCCCTGAATTTTTCACTAATTGAGCAATTTTTTAAAGGGGTTGAATTAGGAGGTCAAACTTGGAAAAAAATGAAAAACTTTCCTGTTTTTAATGGATTTTTGCACAACGATTTTTTTATATGAGGGTCATTTCAATGTGATTTTCCTTTTCAGGGAACCATGTATAGGGTACCAAGTACCTCCCTGAATTTTTCACTAATTGAACAATTTTTTTAAGGGGTTGAATTAGGAGGTCAAACTTGGAAAAAAATAAAAAATTCTCATGATTTTAATGGATTTTGGCACAACGATTTTTTTATATGAGGGTCATTTCAATGTGGTTTTCCTTTTCAGGGAACCATGTATAGGGTACCGAGTACCTCCCTGAATTTTTCACTAATTGAGCAATTTTTTTAAGGGGTTGAACTAAGAGGTCAAACTTGGAAAAAAATGAAAAACTTTCATGATTTTAATGGATTTTGGCAAAAAAAAAATTTTTTTTCATTTTTTTCCAAGTTTGACCTCCTAGTTCAACCCCTTAAAAAAATTGCTCAATTAGTGAAAAATTCAGGGAGGTACTTGGTACCCTATACATGGTTCCCTGAAAAGGAAAACCACATTAAAATGACCCTCATATAAAAAAATCGTTGTGCAAAAAACCATTAAAATCAGGAGAATTTTTCATTTTTTTCCAAGTTTGACCTCCTAATTCAACCCTTTAAAAAAATTGCTCAATTAGTGAAAAATTCAGGGAGGTACTTGGTACCCTATAGATGGTTCCCTGAAAAGGAAAACCACATTGAAATGACCCTCATATAAAAAAATCGTTGTGCAAAAAACCATTAAAATCGGGAGAATTTTCATTTTTTTCCAAGTTTGACCTCCTAGTTCAACACCTTAAAAAAATTGCTCAATTAGTGAAAAATTCAGGGAGGTACTTGGTACCCTATACATGGTTCCCTGAAAAGGAAAACCACATTGAAATGACCCTCATATAAAAAAATCGTTGTGCAAAAATCCATTAAAATCATGAAAGTTTTTCATTTTTTTCCAAGTTTGACCTCCTAATTCAACCCCTTAAAACAATTGCTCAATTAGTGAAAAATTCAGGGAGGTATTTGGTACCCTATAGATGGTTCCCTGAAAAGGAAAACCATATTGAAATGACCCTCATATAAAAAAATCGTTGTGCCAAAATCCATTAAAATCATGAGAATTTTTTTAATTTTTTCCAAGTTTGACCTCCTAATTCAACCCCTTAAAAAAATTGCTCAATTAGTGAAAAATTCAGGGAGGTACTTGGTACCCTATACATGGTTCCCTGAAAAGGAAAACCACATTGAAATGACCCTCATATAAAAAAATCGTTGTGCAAAAAACCATTAAAATCAGGAGAATTTTTCATTTTTTTCCAAGTTTGACCTCTTAGTTCAACCCCTTAAAAAAATTGCTCAATTAGTGAAAAATTCAGGGAGGTACTTGGTACCCTATAGATGGTTCCCTGAAAAGGAAAACCACATTGAAATGACCCACATATAAAAAAATCGTTGTGCAAAAAAACTGATTTTTTTCATTTTTTGTAATGTTTGACCTCCTAATTCAACCCCTTAAAAAAATTGCTCAATTAGTGAAAAATTCTGGAAGATACTAGGGACCCTATAGATGAATCCCTATAAAGGACACCACCATTGAAACAGCTCTCATAATTATTTTCAACTGTAGAATATATAATATTGGTTTTTTTTTCAAAGTCCAATTTCAACATTTTTTTTTGCACCTTTAAATTATTTTTTTTGCATTGGGATTTTTTGTGGCAATATATTAATCCCCTGTTAGTAATCCCTGAAAATTTGAAAAGAATTGAAGCATTGCGTCATATTTTTTTTAATTAAAATGTAACGCAAAGTCATATTTTCTGAAAAAAATTTGAAAAATGAACTGTGAACTGTGAACTGTGAAATATTTTCCCGCACGTTCTTGCGAATTGATCAAATAAATAAGTTTATTTATTTTCACATTCTTAAATATAACCATAATGATGTTTTTAAAAAAGAGTCTCAAACAAGAAAATGACTTATCCTCACCTGATTAAAATTTACTAATTGTTTCATTTATATAGAAATTATTGAAAATGTCATGGTTTAGTCATAGTTTTATTGTATAATTTTCTATGATTTTAAATCTAAATAAACCTGAATAAATTACATCATGACTATGCTTTAAGATTTTATACAGAAGTATGAATGCCATATTGTTATTGCAGGTAATTCCTAATGGCAACCAAATATTATCAGGTGATGATAGTGGCAAAGTTGAATTTAGATTTTGGCGATTTGGTGAATGGAAAACTGTGGAAGTGGATGATCGGATACCTGTTCGCAAAAATGGACAGTTCTTGTTTGCCCACAGTCTGGATCCCACAGAGTTCTGGCCTCAACTTATTGAAAAGGCTTATGCAAAGTATGTTTAATATGCTGTTTTAGATAAATAACATATCCAATACTTAACGTGTGAAGTTTTTGATAACCTGGAGTTTCAGAGCAAATTTGCAAAGCCATGTCCGCTATCCTACAATGTCCTACATGATCATGTGTGAGAAAAGGTAAGGACTCGAGAGCAATGATAAAATGCTCTTAGCTAAGACGTAACTATTACTCATCTGTTAGGTATCGTTGTTAAGTTCTTCACAAAGACTCAAGACTATGTTCCTCTCAAAGATACATCCTAATCTACATGATTAAAGTCATGTTAATATTGTGCAATGAGCATTTTTATTACTGATATAGAGAGCATGGGTCATATGAAGCACTTGTTGGTGGTCATGCTATGGACGCCATGGTGGATCTGACCGGGGGAGTGGCGGAAAGATTGGACTTCAGTGATGTGGAAAACCGGGACGAGAACTTCTCTCGCCTACTCAGAGCCTCTACGACTAATGCTCTTATCACCACTTCTGTCAAGGTAACAGTTAAGGCACTTATCACAACTTGTGTCAAGTTACTAGTTAAAGCTCTTATCACCACTTCTGTTAAGTTACTAGTTAAGGCTCTTATCACCACTTCTGTAAAGGTACTAGTTAAGGCTATTATTACCACTTCTGTCTTCAGAATTTAGCGCTTTAACTTGAAGTAGCTGACCTCAAATCATTCAAGTTACTGGTGGACCATTAGAATATATCAATGCCACAGGTTGGCTGACGACCTGATAAGATGCCTTAAAATGTAATGATTCCTTTTATGTAAAAAAACCATTCTTTTACTGCTTTTCTTTATTATTCACTTTTATCATTTCAAGGGAAGCTTTACAAACAATAAAGTCAACAAAAATGGACTGGTTAGTGGACACGCCTACACGGTGACCAAAGTTGCACAGGTAACAACACTATTAATAAACATATATTCGGACAAGATATGTCTAATTGAAAACCTAATTTCTCATATTTCATCGTTTTAAGGGGGGCGAGCCAGAAAAGTTATTTCTCAACAGCTCATTTAAGGCTCACAAGTCATAGAAATGTTCATCAAGTGAGCTGATTGCTTTTAACAATACAAGCATAACAGTTTCATTTATCAATTCAGATTGAGGAGTTAGATAACACTAAACTGATTCGTGTGAGGAACCCTTGGGCAGACCGCACTGAATGGACAGGGGCATGGAATGATGAGTAGGTCACAGACAATACTAAAATAATAAAGACCATATACATGTCAAGTTGAGAACAGATATGCTGAGTTTAATGATCGGAAAATTGTGTTAAAGCACTTATTGTTACTCCATGACAATTTAAATTGGTGATTGGACGGGAAAATGTATCTTCTGGGTTAAAACTAGATCATATTAGTCTGCCATGCAGCGATTATAGGTATATAGTAAAAACCTAATTATTTTCTATGTGAAAATTCTGGCCTAGCTAAATAAAAAAAATGTTTTGTCTGGTTTTTTTAATAAATATTTAAGTCCATATATCAAATGTTTTGCAGTGACCCCAGATGGGCTATGTTAGATAACAAAACAAAAACGGAAATAGAATTTGAAAAGAAGAAGGATGGAGAGTTCTGGATGACTTTTTCGCAATTCTTGCAAAATTTTGCAGAAGTTACAATATGCACAATAGGCGCAGACCTGGATGGTGATGGGGATACAGATACATACAGTGGTATGATATTTGAACAATATATATATACACATAAGGCTAAGTACAGATTCCTTTTTGTCCAATACAAGAGTCAAGATGATAGGTCATCATACATTTTCTAAACTAATACCCCATTTTCATCAATTAATACCCCATTTTTTAATATCATGAGATCAGGGACACTCATTATTTTAAGCTTTCTGATTTCAGGTCAGATACAGACGATTCATGGAGGGTGGCATGGAGAAACTGCTGGTGGGTGCCGCAATGACATGAAGGCATTCTCCAAAAACCCACAATATTTCCTCAAGCTCAACGAACCAGGTATGCCGTCTAGGGTACTATAGAATGGAAAATATTGTCATCAAAATGTCGCACAGACATATTAAAAAATGTAGATTGTTTTGCTCTGATAGATTCAAATGAGGAGAACAACAAGAGGAAGTCTATGTGGATAAAATGTGTGCTTTGCAGAGGCAAATAATAATAATGATGATGATGATGATGATGATGATGATGATGATGATGATGATGATGATGATGATGATGATGATGATAATAATGATAATAATAATAATAATAATAATAATAATAATAATAATAATAATAATAATAATAATAACTATATTTCTTGGTCATAATCAAAAGAACATATATACCACAAAACACACATTATGTTTATGTCAATGCATACATTGTTTTCACCAGATCACAATGACAACAATGGCATTCCTCTGTGTAATGTGGTCATCTCACTGATGCAGGAAGACCGCAGGAAAAACAGACATCTGGGCGTCCCGATGTTGCATATTGGTTTTGTTATATATGCTGTCCCAAAGGTGAGTCAATCTATGAAAATGTTATGACCACAGAGGATTTTGTAAAACCAAAATATTGTGAAGAATCGGGACTTATAATGGTGATTTAATGAGAAGTGAGGCCAAAAAGAGTTCAAATAGTTATGCTTATGAGATAAAAATATTCTTTCAAAGTAGCTTAAAATTCATTGACAAAAGATTGTGTTTTTTGCCTTTTTCATTACAGAATCATGAAGATGGCAAAGTATTACCTGGTGAGGCCTTTTTTGGTAGAGTTAGAGAAACTGGATCTTCGGGGCCTTTTATGAATATACGATCTATTACGAGCAGATTTGAGCTTGAGCCGGGTGGCTATGTGATTGTGCCCTCCACCTTCAAGGCGGGAGATGAAGCAGACTTCTGTATCAGAGTGGCAGCGGCGAATAGTATCCGGTAAATAGCAAAATCCAGCTCACCACTGTCTGACTAATCTATAAACTCTTCTTTCACATTCATCACTTCACGACCCCTGCACTACAGTCATGAAAGCTAGAACAAAATAATTTTTTTTTTTTTACAAATGCTTCAAATGAATTTTCTGAGTACAATTTTGTTTGTGTTTCAGGTTATTAATGTGCAAGTAGTGAAAGTGAGATACAAGCTTCAATGTGAGCCATATCCAAACAGAGAGGCGGACGGAGCTCCCAAGTGTCCTTTGCATAACGGGTCAAATATGAATATAAAATAAGTGATATTTTTTCCTCGACAAACTGATTACGTCTGTCAAATGAAATACCAATTCAATAAGACTTTTATACCTTTTGGATTCTTTTGACATAAAATAAGTAATGTAACAGGCGAATTGCACTCATCAGCTTAACATGTTCACTTCTACAGGGATATGAAACAATTATTGAATGATTTAAAGAAAGGAAAAAAAATTAAATCAAGATTTGGTTTTGATCTTGACTGTTACCATCCCTTATGAACCATTTTTATGCCGTGAGGCTCCCTTTCTTGGGGAGGGGGCTGTAACTGAGTCAAGTTCTGATCATGAGCCTGTATATTTTTGTTGTGATATTACCGGAACTCCATTATTTCAAATAACTGTGATATTTTAGAGGACTGGTGTTATATTGTCCATCATACAAATCTGAGTCAATTTGTAAATAATCATGGTTAGGTCAATAAACCAGTTCCTACATGCCAGACTGACCAAACATTACTAAACATAATTGCTGTTATAATTAACTTAGATCAGCCAGGCTTGACAAATAATTATAAACAATCTTCTCCCCCCCCCCCCCAAAAAAAAAAGAAAAAAAAAGTTTTCATGGCTTTAAATGAGGAACCATATTGTATATATTTCAATAAAAAAAATATTTTCATTGACAGTGTTGTTTGTTTGATAGTGATCTGCTATATAAATGAGAAACAAACTCATGTGATAAAATTATATCATTTGGTATATAATGCTGCTTGCTTACTCTTTTAGCCATGTATGTTTAAGTATAAAATATTTCTCACACAGCCAAGTCTGAGAGGTTCAAATGAAATGGTGGACATCTGGTGATGATTTTCAAGTAATCTGTTCAAATTGGTACCTTATTTTATATTTTCTGAATTACTGCTTGTTAAAAATTGATTAAATACAAACAAAAATATCATATTCTTGTTATAATATCCTTTGGTATTGATTCGGTTCACATAATAAAGAACAAGAAAAACAGCTGATTTGTTAAAAAATATATATATTTTTTCTAAATGTCACCGTATAAAACAACAAATATACAATAAATTTACACTACACAGTTACGTAAGTTACTGAAAACATGAATTATGATCTGTGAATTCTCCAACGAAGACAACAATATTATGGATAAATTCTGGAAATTAAGTCTATGATTTGAATGCTTGATCAAAGATTCCAATTTGTTCTTTTCATATTAAGCTCTTCTTGATACAAAAAAAGATTTATATTTCAGTCTTGGAGTAGAACATTTCTCTATGTAGTCAGGTTTAAACTCACAAAGATTATCCATCAACGTCTTACTTACAAATCTAAACCAAAAAATTGTCTTTTCTGTCTTATAATTTACTGCATCATCAGCAAAGTTTTTTTTTGTTAAAGCGTCAATAACTGGGAAGCCAGATTTAATCTTGTGGCATGTCAATGACCAAATCACTGTCATCTCCTGTCTCCTGACTTGGATCAAAATCACTGAAATAATAAAAAACACTCAACTTAGTAAAATTGAAATAAAGAATGACACTTTTAGTATATTATAGAAATTTCAGAAATATTTTTGGTTTTGTATGTTTATTAAAATTTAAACTGGTAAATTTGTTGACGAAATCAAAGATTTGAGAAAGATCAACCATATGTATTAACCATATGTATCAACCATATGTTTCAACCATATGTATCAACCATATGTGTCAACCATATGTGTCAACCATATGTATCCTGTGTCAGCAAAGTTTCTAGCAATGAAATAGAGACTTTACAATGTTGTGAAACCATCGAAAGACAGACAAAGTGATTACTAAAAGAAACCTAAACATCGTTTGCTTCTTAAAATAGAAGTCTTGAATGTCTTTAAAGTATTTTTTGAGAAATGATTACATTTAAATAAACTAACCTGTCTGGGTTGGAATTTTCATTGCTGAAGATATCTTCTGGTAACATATTGGGAGCTTTCTCAATGCTCATAAACTGAGGCTTGGTGCTCTGTTTGAACTCCAGGTGGCGCTCAAGTTCTTCACGAGTCATGTGACCTCCAAGTGTCACACTGGAGGTAATGATTCTTTGAGGAAGTGAAGTTGGTCGGGCGAGTTTAGCTGCTGCTACTGCTGCTGCTGCTGCTGCTGTTCCTGCTGCTGCTGTTGAGGAACTTGCTGCTGTGGAGGGTGCTGCTGAACAAGATTTAAAAGATCTGAACTGGATTGGACTGCTGAACAAGATATAAAATATCTGAACTGGATTGGACTGCTGAACAAGATTAAAAATATCTGAACTGGATTATCTCCAACATGCAATAAGCTTATAAATACCGGTAAGTGACAGGCATTTTTTTCATGTGAAATATTCCTAATGGTTCGTCCATAAGGTGAGAGAACAAATATTATCGAATAAATGCAGGATAAGTGTGGTAACATCAGTGAAACTAATCACCTACCGGCCTTACTAGATTTTTTGCTGGACTTTGCTTTCTTTTTGGGAGGCTCTGATGCTGACGGAGATGACTTCACATGACCAGGCACCGCTCCAGTTGTAGTCTGAAAATATTTGTTAAAAAAATTCAATCCTTCAGATGAACATGTAGGGACAACTTTTTCATTAAAATGGAATGATGGGCAATTTCACAATCAATAGAAAATGGATAGGCAAGTGAGGGTCAAAAATATAAATTCTGGAAAAGTTACAATAATAATTAATAAATCATTAATTTCATCAAATTTCTAACAATATGATGGATCCAGATTTCAGAAGTCTTAAAGTCATATGTTTTGCAATGGTTTTTAAATGTTGGGTGAAAAAGTGGATCACTACAGCTAAGAGGATTGTAAGCATAATATAATAGTACCCAAAATATTATTGTATTTTTAATATTACATGATTAAAGGGACCTGCATACAATTTCAATAATACCTACAGAATACAAATACACAATACAGACAATTAAAGAACAAATGTTGGATCCAGATATCACATAACAAGAATAAATGGAGGCACCTTTAATATTGATCTTCACAAATCTTTGGCATATTTTTATCATTTAAAAAAAAAATATTTCCAAAGAGGGTATTCACATACATCGACCAATGGCCTTAGAGCTATGCTGATCATTGCTTCTTGTAATGTTTATGTACGTTTTCTGGAAATTGCCTCATTAATGATCATTTAAATCCCTTCCCAGAGCTGACTTCAGCAGATGATTATTTTAACCAATCAAAATGCATGTTACATATTGAATTTGGCCCAAACTTGTTATCTTGATTCTCATTGGCTAGTATTTGTCATGTTATTCAAAACGACAGCCTATAAAGGATAGCTATTAGATTTTTGATGATATCATAACAAAATGGAAAAGTTTCAAAACCTAATGGAAAGGAGATAGAATTAATCCCTTGAAAATACAAAATCTTCCATGCTAATAGCTAAGAACTCTGACCAATAGAAGTTGATAGACAGAATGACAGAAAATTTCCCCCATCACATCATGTCAGCATAGCTAAAAACCAACAATGATAATTATGAGCATAATTTCACACATGATATATGCAAAAAAAATGAGACAATAAAAAATACACAAAATGCTTTTGTATGGCCCATATAAATAAGCACTGATATTTAACTTGCTCCAGTTCACATTATACATGCTACCAATGGAGTCAAAAGCACCTGAAAAGTCTGCTTTGATTTCCATTAATTTTGTTGTTGTTGATATGGTCTGTATACAAGATTGGCCTAATCTGCAGCACCAACGGGCAAAAACCTCAAAATAATGGCACTAATATCGCCTACCAATGATATGCAATATAGGCACAAGCAAAACAGACGATATTTGCCAACACAGTATGTAACACTATTGAAAAATGAGGACACCTTTTAAAGTTTTAATGTTGGGTATGTGTTGAAAGTCAAGTTCATCAACACATTAAAAATTCAAGATTAATATATTTGCTGATTGAATGATATTTTGTGAATATAAGAGTTCTCAAGATCATTTGTTTTTTTTATTAATAGGAGTCTTGATATCAACCAAATTAAATATGAACAACCCAGACCATTGAATTCTGTACTTTTTTTAAAAACAATACCTTACATCTAATGAATCAATTGCAATGGTTAATGGAAAGATATCAATCTAACCATACTCTCATAATTTACTTCCTTTTCAAAGTTACTTAAATCATTTGAGTAAATGTATTCATCATTCCATTGTAAGGTTTTTGATATGTAAAATATGACAAAGTGATTACTATTTCCAAATGACTTAGCATTTTAAAATATTTTCTAAAAGCCAGCAAATCAGCCACACTTTGCCTTTTAAAACAACTACAGACAGGAAAGAGACATATAAGTGATCGAAATAAATGCCTCGCAAAATGAGTTACTGACTGAAGAAGCAGAGGGAATATATATTCATATATAGATATAGATATAGATATAGATATAAGTGGAATAACATACAGCACAACTGGGAAGCCCTGTTCTAACTATACACATATCTTAAGTTATCAAGACACTATACATATGGACAATTAAGGCAGCATGCAGCACACGGTCTGTGCACGACGGACTCTACCCAAGCAGCTTGAGGACCACACAGCTGAGATAGCGAGTACACACTTACTGTGATGGCTGCCAAGTGCTGCAACACTGTTGACAGAGGGGCAGGGTCAACCTTACCACTACTCACGCCACTTGCCCCTACTCCCAGCACAGGAGACCTGCCCACCACGGCTGATGTCAGCATGCTGGCAAGCGGCACGCCTGCAGCACTGACACCTAGTGGCAGGCCAGGGTTGGCAGTTGGGAGGGAAGCAGCAAAGTTGGCACCCAGAAATGATGTTGGGATCATTGAGGGCTATTTTGGGAAGCAAGAAGTGGAGAGAAAGACATTCAAGGTTTTTAATGGCTCTTTGTATCCAGGTAAAACAGGAGATTTTTCAATTCAAAGAATTATATATTAGATGTGACATTATCAATCAGAGCTTGAGCAGAAACTTTATTAAACTTAAAAGCCATTATGGGATATCACTCTCCGATGGGTTAGGGCTGCATACCAGCATTAGGGTATATATAGTTATATCTCTAGACACAAAAGCTTAATATTTATTACAAAAAGATAACCATTTTTATGGCATGGTGCAACTGTAGGTTTTAATGGTTAGATTTTTCAAAAAAGTTTTATTTGTAAGCTTTGGATTTTTTATGCACTTTGGGTTTGCCGTTATCAATGGGGCAAGATAGTAACCCGAAATCATCTAGCTCATACTGATCATCTCTGTCTTCTTTTCAATTAAGATTAGGAATGCTTTTTTTAGCTTAAATCTAACATTCCAATATTCCATTTTCTTCTTTCACTAAATTCAATTGAACTTGTAATGTTGTGTGGCCTTTGTTTCCATTGATAGGGTATGCAGCCCTTTTTTGGCCTATATCAGAGCCACATTCAGGTAGAGCAGACATTACTTACCACCAGACCTTGAGCCTGTGTCTGGGCTACAGAAGGGAAGCCCATAGTACTGAGCAACGTGGTCGGGTCTCCAAACATTCCCAACTGTGGATGCTTCTTTCTGTACATATATAAACATACATTACTTATCTCAGTGGCAGCTATAATCAAATAAAAAGCACCTTTAGATACAATAAATATTCACATGCTAGAAATGAAATAAATAAAATGTTTACTTTTTGGGAATGTTTCCAGGTTCCCTGGTTGTGTCTGTCTCACTGTCACTGGAAGCTGTAGCATCTGATTCATCCGAGGAATCGTCCACTCTCTCATACTGTACCAGTCGATCCAGAAGAAAACTAAACATAAATCAATAAATAATATTATGATAGAACTCCATCCACACAAGCATCAAGTCTTGCCTGTAGCACTGAAATATTAAGGCTAGTGTATACCAATTTTCTGATTTCAAACAGGTCTCTAGATTTTATAACATCATCTTGTTCCACAATAAATGTGTCTCCACAACAGGCTTTATCTCCTTGTTGAGTGTTACCACTGGGATGAAGTCAAATTAAGAATGGTAAGTGAGGTACTCTCTAGCATGTCATCAAAGATAATGGAGCTTGAATCATATCTCACAAGGAATGGTGAGTAAAAATCCTTAACCTTTTGTCTCTGGAGACTCTTAATAACTTGCGCTGAGCTTTACGAAGTTCTTCTATGAAACACTCATGCTCCTGAAAGAGAAAGAGATATTTTATTGTATTAAATTCATGATACATTCCTGTTAATTTTTTACTTACGATGGAAGATAGTTACTTTTACATATATAAAATATCAAACTCTAAAGTAAATTGTCTTTTTTGATTTGTTTAAACAAAATGTCAAAGTATGTTCGAAACAAACTAAATAAATAACAATAATAAATAACTACAATATACAGGACCAAGTATTATATACTCACATATAGAAGAAATTTCAATTTCCTCTTCAGAGCTTTGTATTTCTTTTTATAGTCAATAGGGTCCTGGTGTTGTGAATTTTCTGCATAAATGAGAAAAAAAAATGTGAGAAATATTCCTGCTCTCTCTGCAAGTACATGTGTAAGCAAATAACAATTTCCTGTTCAATTCCTCACAAATACAGAATACTGATGCCAAAAAACATTTTTTATAAGCATTTAAATAGATATACACGTAGTCCAATATTTTCTTGAGGTAACAAGGCAACCTGGTAAATGCTACATTCTAGATTTACAATTAGACAAAGCTTTGGAACCTTCTTAATTATAAAGAATCTTTTAAAGTTTTCATTGAATCTCTTGGAGAAACTCATTTTTATTAATTTAGCATCTGCGAGATATTTTCCAATATTCATATATTTAAGAAGTAAAACTTGTGAAAAATGATGGATGACAATTGCATTTTTCAGGTTTCAGATATGATATATCAGCTACTTTTGAAGTACTTTTGGGCCTATTGGATTTTAAAATAATTTGGTTGAGGGTCATCATTATGACCCACAGGTTTCATTTGGTTATGATTCGAGCAAATTTCAAAGCATCTGTAGACCTAAATATTTTTCCAGAACTTGGTCACAACTGGTTGTTGCCCAATGCAAATGTCCTTGTTTATAAATTTATGTTCATGTGAGCAGACCTCACGTTTTTGGACCAGACTGTCAGAGGAATAAAATAACTCATGGATAAATTAAAATCAAGAAGGAATACTAGTAATATTCTTCAGCTTACTAACCTGCAACTGGCATCATGATAGATTAAGCAGCTACGACTTATAATCTTCCCTAGTGCAGCTCTGTTTAATAAAAAAACAAACACATTTGTACATATTATGTGCACCAATTCTTTCTTAAATATTATCAGTATACAATTGGCTTGCTGTTGTTGGAGGGTTTTAGCCACCTGGTGGTCAAAACCATGGTTTAAATGCCCGGGCTAAAATAGGTTTTAGCCACTTTTAGTCTAAAAGTGGCTAAAACCTCTTAAAAGTGGTTAAAACTTCAATCATTTCCTTTTAATCTCTACACAAACTGCAAAGAGCATGTCATACAGGCCACTTGCCATAAAATAAGATACTAGTCATGTGATATTTGGGCAAAATAATCATGATAAATACTCTGCCACAAACCCTTGACAACAGTTATATTATAGATTGCTTTTCAAAGATGTGGCTTAATTATGATATTATTAACATTTCATGATTATATTACACAAAATATCCTTGAAGTCCATGATCACAGACAACTTTAAAGGCCTTATTGCCGATAATTTCTTATCCCATAAAAATGTATGTCATGTGTCATATTATGTGAGATGGTTGAGAATAGTCATGGTTACAGATATTGAGGATTCAACTTTTGTTACATTAAGTATGTGTCTATATGTTTAGCCAGTTTTAGAGGGTGGAAGTTAATCATAGAAAGCTAGTGCATGAACAGGGTGACCTGTTTGAGCCTGATCATTCAACTTTCCAATATTTGGATATGTCTCAATATGTTTTAGCCAGGTTTTAGCCAGTTTTAGCTCTCATTAGTTTTTGTCAAATTGATATAATAGCTATGTTGGGGTCGTCGTCTCTTTTATACACAAGGGCAACCTGTGGACGTCAAAAAGTCAGAGAAAATGTGAGTTTAACAATGCTTAAATAAATATGCTTACACAACACGAGGTTGCCATTTTGAAAAGAGGAAGTGGCGGGGAGAAGCTCTTATTTTTGGCCCGAAAAACAATCAGAGCACCACAAAGCATGTTCATTCGGATTGAAACATTAATATATTTCACTATGATGGATCCCTCAGTCTTTCGTATTTACTCGACTTGTCAAATTTGATTGGTTGCAGTGCCTATGTCGCGAGAAAAAACGACTCATCCTATATTCGGAAATTGGCCTTTTCAAGCAAAATAACATCAATTTGGGAGGGGGTTGTCTTATACACAGGGTCGTTCTATTTTTGAGTAAATATGGTAATGATTTATTGTGACGAAACATGAGAATATCAAAAGTAAGATTGACAGGTCGGATTTGCATATGTGATGTCAACTTATTCCTGGTGGGAAATTTCTTCTGCGTAGTGCTGCCCTCAGGTGGCTATTGTAATATCAGGGGACATACGATAATGAAAATTTTTAACATTTGGGTTGCTAAAAAAGCCTCTGACTTAGCTGTTGCTGGTATTGAAAGGTGTATTTTATACTGTGTAAAGACAAAATTTAAGGGGCATCTTACATGCTATGTATCCATCCACGGATACTTGATTTACAATGAAGCTAATAACAAACCAGTAAGAAATGACAATACATGGTTATATATACAAGGCATGCAGTAGACTTTGTTTGTGATTATTATCTGTATTCAGGCCACGAGTGGGTCCATTGGTCGCTTCAGAATGAACCTCATTCCAATGTTAAAATCTTCTCCAAGTAATGAACAGCTTTGATAGACTTATGCACTCTCTGTCTGCTCTCTGTCCATAAATATTTGTGGGCAACTATGTATCTCTATTTTCATTTAAAAGATGTTATGTTGTGAGCTTAACAGTAAAAGCTTGAGTTAATGATTAATGATCAGTAGGTTTCAGGGTTGGGTTTTAGCTGGCTAAACCCTATTTTGGCTACGACATATTAATTGATAATTTTGCGCAGCAATGGTCACTGATGATGTTGCCATCTTGAACTTTTTTGTCATTACACACTTCTCTATCTTTGTTTACATTATTATAGAAATGTATTCATACGCTAGCACATGCGCAAATTGGAATCTATTGCATGCAAGTGATGAACACTCCACAATGGCATCAGTTGACTGTGGACCACAGAAAAAACTGTGGCCCACCAAATTACAACCCACAGGATATTACTACATGTTCCCCATGATCGTACCAATCACAGAATAACACTAATAGACAGTTGTCAGCAATCATTGTCAAAACAGGAACCATCTGTGTTACAAAAATTGTTCATATACCAAATTAAATGTTTTCAAAAGAGGAACAAAGATAATTTCAACCACCCCATCATTTTACATTACAATGATTGTTTCATTTTTGTGATTATTTAAATTTTATCTATTTTAATTTTTGTTTAGTTTGTAATTTTTGTTTGTTAGTTGAAACTTTGAGGTAACTTTGTTGTAACTTTGAGCATTGTGTTGAAAGTTTGTGTTCTAAGATGTGATATCGCTGGGCTGCCTTGAAGTTGAAGCTTAGCTTTTACTAAGTTTAAGCTTCAAGCTTTGAGTTTGACTGGCTACTGTAGCTGTAAGTACTGTGTTAGTGTTACTGTTACCAGTGTTACACTGTTACTAGTAGTGTTAGTGTTACTGTTAGTACTGATTGAAGCCTGCCTGCCAAGTAGGCTGTCTAGCTTCATTTCTCTGCGCAGATGTGTTCAAATGACTTAACTGAGGCAGTGGCAGTTCATGTCTAATTTTTCTGAAACTTAATCAAATGAAATCATGTTTATGTTCAAAAGTATTTACCTTTTTGTTCACATGCGGCCTTTATCGTCCATCCTCTGTTTGCTATTGTCAAATACGTCATCACATCTTGAGCACTTTTGACGGAAATGTGAAAACGTCATCATATTTTGCGCTGCTCGACCCGATCTCTTTTTCCAACTCGGGCAAAAGTGAGTGTTGATAACATGTGAATTTCTTGAATAATCCGCGTTTATCAGATAGAAATAACGATCATCTTCCATTAACAGTAGGTTTAATGCATACCTGTACAATTCTTCTTCAACTTCAAACATATATAATTTTCAAAAATTCAATATATTTGGAATAAATAGAGGTTGAATTCCCGGTAAAAATATATGGATTCACGTTGGCAAGATGGCAGCCCACAACATCAATGTGTGAGCCTGCAAGTTCATTTCTTTCGATATTATGAATTTGTGGACAAGGATCACCTTTAAGTTTGTATCAGGATTATACACCAATTATTTGGATGCCGAGTCATGAGATTTCCACGGAGTCGCTTCACTCTGGCAATAGTTTTGTGGTTGAAAGTCCTGACATTTGCACGAGCATCATTCAATGCACATGCAATCATCATTCAGTCTTTAATTTGATGTCATCTATGAATAAGTTGTGATATTGATGGGCAGCCATACAGAAAAGCCAAACATTATGTGTCACATGGCATGAAGTGAATCTGAAAAATGAATAATACACAGACTTCCATATAGTTTTTAAGAGGGATTGTCAAACCTCAAGTGCATATTCAAAGTTGCCAGGTCAAAAAAGAAGTTTACATTGAAAAGATCCCAGAATACATTTTGGCAGACCTTAGATTTTGATGTTCCATTTATTTAGTAATAAAATAACATTAACATGATAATATTACAGCCATTTATTAAATTGTATACGTTAAGTCAAGTTTTGATTTCATAAAATTTCAGAAATGGGTCCCAAGAAGGAGTCCAAGCCCCACCGTTCACGCAACTATGTGTTGGGTGGCAGCGGCATATCCCGCTTCAGCCAGGCCCGTATGTACAAGAAACGTGGTGTTTACACCCTGAAGAACAGGAAATTCAGTAAGGCTGAAGACAAGAAGAAACCAGATCGTATGGTAAAGAAGAACATTGGTGGTGAGAAGAATGGAGGAACCAGAACTGTACGAATTAAGAAAATGGTGAGTGCAACATTTAGAAACTTAAGCACATTGAATATTTCTTTATCTGGCACTGTGATCGTTTTGAAATTTCATTTTGTAACCAGACAAAATTGTTAAATGGGAAAAAAACTTTTGTAAATTTGTCTATTCCCTGTCAATAACAAAAATAGGATTATGATTTTTAAAGCATAGATCTGCACTTTCAAAACCAAAAGTTTTCAAAAACCTCTGAATAAGGCGGGCTGGATTCCTCAGAGGACCAGCTCGTAAGAAACTGAGGAACAGAGACTGAAATGGTGTTCACTTATTTGCTTGCTCATCTTGTATGATGTTGGTATTTGAACAGCTTTCAACACCCCATTATCATTGTTATTTCACATTTTCAACCAATATATTAATTTCAACTTTGGTGCACGTTGCATGATGAGAAATCCAAACATCAACCTGCTTGATTTTGTACAAAAACATTATGAAGAAATACTTCACACACAGTGAGAATGTAAACAAAATTTTATATTGAACCCAAATCACGCTTAAATTTTGATAGATAATATGATAATTTGAAAGTCCTCCCCTTCAGTAAGAACAATCCAGCAAATCCTCCTGCAGAACATCTCTCTGAATAATATGGATGGAATCATGTTTCTAGACAAAGAATAATTTATCAATTTGACAATTTAAGGGTCTGAATGATTTTCTTCTGTTTTGTACATTCCTTTCATGAAATCTTTTCTAATATTCTCCACAAGAGGGCCTCTGCCTCTGTTTTTCATATTTTGATCAACCTGTATCCAATTATATTTTGAATTTCATTGTAACTTCTAAATGTTCTAATCTTGAAAAGTTGAAAATTGCTATTCTTATTATATTTGCAGCCCAAATTCTACAGCACTGAGGACAGGCCCAGGAAGCTGAGGACTCGCAAGAATGCTTTCAGTCAGCACAAGCGCTACATCAGAGCCTCCATCACCCCTGGTACCGTGCTCATCCTCCTTGCCGGAAGACACAAGGGAAAGGTATGAGAACACATGCTTAGCTAGAGCTGAATTACTGCTAGGATTGAATCTTAAATTTAATCATCAATTTATATGTGCAAATCCCAAAGCAAGCACATGTAATGACTTGACTACACATATTGTATATATATAATGTGCACTCTCACCAATTGTGTAACTGCAAATGACTGATACCTCTGAATAAGGCGGGTTGGATTTCCATGAGAACCAGCTCGTAAGAGACAGAGGAACAACAATTGAAATGATGTTCAAAATTTGTGCTGAATGATTTTATTGGCTTTAGCATTTGAACAGCATTCAACATTTGCTGGTAATATTTAAGCCATGTTGAATTGTATTTACACAGTATATTTTGTGGTAGGTCAGAATAAAGTGATTATATTTCCATTCCAGAGGGTTGTATTCTTGAAGCAGTTGAATTCTGGTCTTCTGTTAGTCACAGGTAAGAGATATTAATAAATGTATAATATTTAATGTCACCACAACAAATTTGTCTGAATTTGAATGGATTCTAGAAGAAAAGTTACAAGGTATTTGAAGATAAGTAGAATGATAACAGTTGCAGTTTGAATTAAGATATGTTTTCCTTGTGTAGGCCCATTCCATCTCAACGGTTGTCCTCTGCGCCGCATCAATCAGATCTACGCTATTGCCACAAAGACCAAGATTGACATCAGCGGAGTGAAGATCGCAGACAACCTTAATGATGAATACTTCAAGAGGAAGCAACTCAAGAAGCCCAAACATGCTGAAGGCGAGATCTTTGACACAAAGAAGGAGGTAAGTCAATCAAACCATAAAATCACATTGTCCCATATATAAGTGAAGTAGATTCTAAAGTACAATTTTAGATATCAGCGATTCGTAGAATTTTAGTTTTATGCTAAAACTATTGAACTGAAATCTTTTAATGTGAAATGTATTAGGCTATTTTAGAGGTTTGTGAAAACAAGACAATAATATAGAGTTTATCTGTCAGAGAACAGATTACCATAATTAAAATAGTCAGAACTTCCAGATACCCAAGGAAATGTGTATTTAATAGTGCCACAGGTCTGTCATGATTGACAAGAGCATAACTCAATGCAAAATTTGTTGTTTCTAAAATATGGTAGAGGCCCCATAAGGCATTGTTTCAGAACAAATTATACACTGGTTAATGCAACAGGAATTTCATCCAAGTTTCATTATAAATTGTGCACATTGGGCCCAATAATTAATTGCCTCAGAATAAGGCGGGCTGGACTCCCAGGCGGACTAGCTCGTAAGAGACTGAGGAACACTAATAGATGCACTGTTCACTAAATTACTTGCTGATTTTGGTGATGTTAGTAGTTGAACAGCTGTCAACACATTTTAATTATGTAAATACATTATCCTGATAATTAAAATTCTGTGTCTAAGAATATCACTTTTGCAATATTCTGACAGCAGTTTTGTATGAATAACGTTCAGTTATTTAGAGTTCAGACAATAACAACGGTTTTGTGTGTTTCAGGAGTACTCTGTGACTGATGAACGCAAGAAGGATCAGGTCGAGGTAGACAAGCAGGTTCTGGAAGCTATCCGCAAAAGCTCAGAAAAGAAGCTCCTATTCGGATACCTCGGTGCCATGTTCTCATTGAAAAACAAGCAGTATCCACACAAAATGATCTTCTAAAGACTGAACCATGTGTACAAAGGCACCCGAAATAACAAATAAAGAAAAAAACTACAAATGGATTACATGTGTTTTGTTTTGTATTAGCTGTCCACCTCAGAATTTGGTAGAGAAGATGCAATATTCAGGAATTTTAAAGTATTACAAGGGCTTAACATAGTTGGGACGAATTTGCATGTAATTTGCACTAATGTAGTTGAGAGAACCCTTTTTATCGGTCAATGTACATTTCAAATTTGATTCTCGAATTTCTCTGGTAATTTCCTTATAATTAACCTGATTTTATGTCCGCAGTAATTTTGAATCCATCCTCCGATGGCAAATATAATGTTTATTCGATGTGTCTGACTCGGCACTGTGAGGAGTGCACATTGGCATCCCTTGAAGGCTCAGGGTTTGAATAGGCAGTCATTGACGTAGATGAGCCTGGGGCCACTAGATCCTCTGTTTGGGCCAGTGAATGCCCTGTTATAGTGGCCCAGTTGCGCAACCATATTTTTGGTCTTTTAGCGACCCAAAATATCTTAATTTTATTCTAATCCTTGACAGATATTGGTCTCGTATCACTGTCAATGGACTCTGAAAATTTTGATTGGAACAAGTAACCCCCACTCAGACATCACAAAACAGCCTCAAACACAATGTTGTTTATTTTATCATACATCCTTATATCCTTGGAAACTTCAGGCCACCACTTCTCTTGTTCTTACCTGGCTCCAATACATTGTTATAGTGATCCATATGCAAAGGAGAAGTCTTCCAATTCCTTCTAAAATATATTCCTTGCCCAGGGTGGCCATAAAGTATCTGTGTGCAAAGAATGAGGTAAATATTGATAGAATGAAACCGCCCTGACGGGTTGTTAGAATAATTTCTAAAAAATATGTCTGTCGTCTTACCAGACATCCCCATGCATATAAATGGCATAGCTTAGCTGTTCAAAAATGCACAGCCTATCAGAACTGAAGAATATCATCACAGGAAATGCTACATGTACAGAAAAGAATTTGGAAATGGCTGCTGAGAAATCTTTTCAACACAAATGGTTTCAGCATTGCACACCTTGAGGTCACCAAGCTCACAGCACGAATTATGAAATGTCTGCTTTTTACTGTTACTGAGAAGAGTACTTTCAAAAAGATATTAAAAAGGGTTTATTCAAATATGTTTTACAGACACTACTTTGGAGTAAATAGACACAAAAAGCAAATATATTCATCACTTTTGATTATTATATAGATATATTTTTTTCATGATATGGGTTGTAACTTTTTTGCTTGAAATCAGTCCTATTTTTAACATTTTATAATTATTATACTAATCTACCCAGAATGCCAATTGCATTCAGGTGACACTGGAATCAGAGGACGGATAGAATGGCATGTGATTCTAACAATATGGAACAAGCAATCTTGCCAGTGAAGTTTAATGGAAATAACTAACAGTAGACATGCTGCACAACACTTGCAAGTATTGAATTCCACTTGACACATCGATAAGTCTTCTCCCATTATTTCAATGTTATCCTTATTTGGAAAATTAAAAACAAAATGTGCATAAATGCAAATTTGTCTTACAAGCCCATGACGTGTACTTCCCTAAAAGCATTCATGAAACCAGACTTTCAGACACATTTTCTTTACATAACATGCATGTTTATACGCTAAACAGTGCTTTTATGTAGTATTACCCAAAATATTCCCTGTTAACAACTTTCTGTGTCATTTGAAAGTTGATCAGTTGTCTGCTGAAATCTGCACCAGCAATTGAACACTTTGTCAACAAGTTTGTTTAGCTGGTCTGTGATCTCATGTTAACACCTGATGAGTTACCAGTTGGGCATCTGTCCAGCTTGGAAAACAGGGTGGAGATGTTTTGTACAATTAATTGCCAGGCGTATACTTCAGTGTTAACAACATAAGATTATTTTAATATTATTTGAATCAATGAAATAACTGTCATGGTTGTGACAAATATCTTACCTCATGTGACTTACAGAGCCCCCTGACAGTTCAAAGGTCAAGGTCACACAGCACACTTCCTGTCCAGTACTGGCAGTACTTGGTGGTCACAGAATTCTCAGAGCAGATGTTCTTTTGTGGATTTCAGACAGATAGCCTGTATGTATGTCAATTTTAAGATCATATATTGTTTTCAGATACCTTAAACCACTGTAAAATCACCTGAAACCTTCCAGGTTTCATGAATGCCTTAAGAGAAATCTACAGCTGAATCTATCACTTTCTCAACCAACATTCGACCATCTTGATTTCTGTTATGAATGAACTCTTTGAGTACATATCAACACATTAACTCCCCATGAAACTAGAAACGTATTTGACCTGATTTCCCTTTCGCATTATCACATGAACATGATAAAGCAAACCAAGGTCTTTGATAACCAGTCATGGAGCACTGGTTCCCATGGAAACCAACTTAGCAGCAGATTAAGTTGAAAGCAAGGCACAGAGCAGATGGGTTGGTTCTCTTCCATATTAAAGTGATTTGGGCAACAATCAGACACATTTTGACCCCGGGGGGGGGTACTCTCATGATTTTAACCCGCGGAGGCTGGGATGGAACTGATAACCCCAGAGCCTGATTTAGGGAAATATTCTATCATTATTGGTACCCTGATTTAGGACTAGCTGAAATTTGGTACCCTGATTTAGGAATAGTTGAATTTTTGATACCCTCATTTGGGGATGATGCAGAAGGAGGAGATTTGGAAAAGGGGATTGTGATCCCTGTTGCTGAAATTTGGTACCCTGATTTAGGACTAGCTGAATTTTTGATACCCTCATTTAGGGATGATGCAGAAGGAGGAGATTTGGAAAAGACGATCGTGATCCCTGTTTTAGGGAGAAATTTGAAAAACAGTACCCTGTTTTAGGGAAAATGATAAAATATCTTAACCTGTCTTAGGGAAAATATCAGCGAAAAGGACCCTATTTAGCCCAGCTTCCCCGGTAACGCGGACTATGAGAGTACCCCCCCCCCCCCCCCGGGGTTTTGACTAATTTAGTCTCTTCAGTGGTTTGCCAATGTATATAAAGGTGACGGAGTTACAGACCCCTCCCTGTATGGATCCTCACAGCACAAAAAGTTCATAAGGGAAGGTAACAGTCAACTACCTTGCGGAAAATGATCAAAAGCCTGTTTGGAATATTTCCAATTTTATAAAAATGATATGATCAGTTATGTATTTATATGAGGTGAGGTTATATCACCATATAACCTTGCCTCTTACGGGCCCTCTCCTTTTTTCCACCAGCAATGTGCATACTCCTCTGCTCATATGTGAAATCATAACATGAATTCTATCTTGGCCTAATAATCTTGTACTCTAATTGCACAACAGACATGGCCTTCCTTTCAGTTGTGAAGATTGAATAATTTATTATAATGCGTTTTTTAGAACTTCTCTTATTAGGCCCCCTGCCAGTTGCCAATAATAGACCCCCTGCTAGTTACCAATAATAGACCCCCTGCTAGTTACCAATAATACCCCCCCTCCTGCCAGTTGCCAATAATAGGCCCCCCCTGCCAGTTGTCAATAATAGGCCCCCCTGCCAGTTACCAATAATAGACCCCCTGCTAGTTACCAATAATAGACCCCCCTCCTGCCAGCTGCCAATAATAGGCCCCCTGCCAGTTGTCAATAGACCCCCTGCTAGTTACCAATAATAGACCCCCCTCCTGCCAGCTGCCAATAATAGGCCTCCTGTCAGTTGTCAATAATAGACCCCCTGCTAGTTACCAATAAAACCCCTCCCCCTGACAGTTGTCAATAAATACGATGACGTATCTCGAATCTCTAAGCTCATAAATATTCATGAGCGCCCAAATAGTACAATTGGTCGCGTTATCGCTAGGCCTATATTGAAGAGGCTTAGTAAAGCTGGGTACCAATAGGCCAAAATGAAGCATATTTGACATGATCAGATTTATATACGGATATACAAAAACATACACTATAAATCTAGATTTGAATGTCAGAAGATTGTTAAGAACGAGCTGGCTTCCCCACTTCAAGAACTGGGTATCTAGAGAGTTTTACCTGGCTTTGAGTGAAATAAACTGCTCAATATTCAGGAAATATATGGGAATAACAGTTCCACATCAAAATAGTCCAAAATTTATTCATAGATGATGCATATATGTGTCAAGTTTTTGGTGCTTATCTGTTTATTTTTGGCCAAGACAAGACAGTCGGCTAAGAGTCAAAGGATGGACACAAATAAACAGATCGCATAAATTTATTTTTAAAAAGGCATCAAGAGATTTATCATCCTGTCACTCTGAGATCAAATAAAGATCACCCATGAGCAATCTCACCAGAGAAGGGTCAAGTCACTTAGTTTGGGAGACTTAACTACTGTCTACATGATCCTCAGGTGGATTCTGATGAGGCCTGAAGGTTAAAGTTACCAGGTGGACGTTCGCTTAAGTCTTTGCCACTCAACTAGTGACAAATAAGATTAATATCATCAGTAGTGATTTAATGTGCATGGTATCGAAGAAAAACTAGGGTTACCCAAAACAGACCACAAATAAGTGTTTTCTGTGTTGACCGATTTTTATTATATCATATTTATATAATTTAAATAATACATTTCTGGTGTGTAATTTCATGATTTTCCACCAAAATACACTAACAAATTCAGTGAAATTAAAACTAGGGTGGGTAAATATAAGTCTATGTTGACAAGAACAACATGCATTTAACCAATGATCAACACAAAATGTCATTTGATATTCCATCAAAAACGTTGCCATCGCCATCTTGAGTAGATTTTAGACAAACACCTTTAAGTGTCTCTCTGAAATCTTGAGGAAAAAAAACAGTGTAGAATTATAATTTCACTAGTAGCGGTCCCCTTTGTTGTCTCGGTCTCTATTATCTCGTCTATTTCTGTAATTTCCACCTTGGTTGTTGTAGTTTCCACGATCACGATTACCATGATAGTTATCACGATTACCATGATAGTTATCACGATTACCCTGATAGTTATCACGATTACCATGATAGTTTCCACGATCTCTATCGCGGTTACCATGATAGTTTCCACGGTCACGATCACGACCTGAAAAGACACGAGAACAATTGTATTGCTACTGGCACATAAGTACACCTTTATCACTTGCATACAATTTTTGGTAGTTATCGTACAGAAAGTATGGTCCTGTATTGCAAAAATGAGACATTTTCTCCAGCCTAATTATCCTAAGAGGACAGAAAAACCCCATTTTAGTGCTGGGTCAAAATACTCTGTTGGAACACTTTTCACCCATTTGTGAAAAAAAACAATCATTGCTATATGCATGCACAAAATTGTTACCTTCAAAATATTAAAGACATAAAAAAAAAATACATGAAAAAGCAAAATGTTTGGCTGAGAAAAACAAAAAGTGATGATGTATATCCCATCTTTGTAATGATTTCAAAGCAAATAACAAAAAAAATAAAAGAAAATAAAACCAAAGTGCAGGACACGAGCAGTGAAATCAAGAAATTTCATACATATATGGCAGAATTAATACCAACAGTGAAAATTGTCGTGAAAGGCCAGGAAAGTTTAATTCAGATTGAAAAATTAGTATTTCACCTGTTTAATAACAATATATTTTTTCACATTTCTAAAATATTTTTTCTTTTTGTTGACAAATAACACATTTTTTCAAATGACGTCCATCACGATTTCACATAAAATGTTCCCCATATGGGTCTTTTATGCTTTTCTTAACCAGTTGTTTACAGATATAATGTTACATCAGCATATGTCCCATCCTTAACTTGCTAAGTATTGCTGGCGGCTCCATTCTATAGTTTTGACTTGTAACTTGATTGCTCTCCTATTTTCCTAACAAGGATGACATACAATTAGTTATCTGAACTGTATTTGCCAAAGGATAATATATAATTCCAATCTTTCACTGTCAATCTATCCTCAATACACAAAACTATTTCATTCATTCATGTCCAAGATGAACATGCATCTTTTCTGATTTCCAAGATAAAGTTTTTAACATTATTAAAATCTTAAAGCATCTTAACTGTAATAACATCTATTCATAATCAATCATTCAATTTCCCAAATGCCATGCCAGTAAAATATTTTTTAATCCACAACATCTTATCACTACCAATTAAGCAGACAAAAATACATTTGTTTAACCTGCTCACATTTTATATAACCAAAATGAACACCCTTTGAAGAACTGTGTTTATCATTCACCAACAATATGAAATCATCACAGACTTAACCTTGGCTTTCAAAGCATTAGATATTTTCTTTACAGTAGTATCTAATAGAATGTGACTTATTGCAAGTATCTGAATAGATAAACCCATAAATGGGTAAAACCACTTGGTAGCTATCACCATACATATAATTCTCCTCGGGGAAAACCATAACAATGGGTTGTAGCATACCTAGGATTTAATCCCACACTAGTGCCGCCGAGATTGTGTACCTGTAGAAAAACGTGACTCACTTATGCCAATATCAAATGTTAAGTTTCCGGTTTCTGTTTATTGCTTATCAAGAAGTGATTGGATTCAGCAAAAGTTAATGTATAGGCATAAAATAAATTACCTTTAAAAAAAATAAATTTGGCATATTTCTTTTAATCATTTCTTCTATAAATTCATTTTGTAATAGGTCTGCACTGTCAGATCTTATCTTCAATGGAAATTAGAAAACTTTAAATACATTAAAAAAACTTTAAATCCACCCACCATATCCACCCTTATAGCCGCCACCATCTCCACGATCTCTCTGCTGGTAACCTCCCCGCTGATAACCACCGCCATCCTGGCCTGAAAAAACAAGACATTCAAAGCTCAATCAAGATGTTTATCATTCTTGCCATACTTTCTCAATTTCCCAAATTATATTCTTGTGGTGTCAAGATGTTTATCATTCTTGCCATACTTTCTCAATTTCCCAAATTATATTCTTGGGGCATTTAATTGGTCTTATCCTTTAAAGCCTTATTGATATCTACATTCTACTCCAAGATTATTCAAGAGTTTTTAAATTTTGCAATGGTCATCCCAAACACAAAAAAATATGTAATGATTTCCATTGATTCTCCTCACTGTAAAAATCTTATTTAAAACATTAGAATTTCTGCAAAAAAAAAAAAAGAAATCTTTTGATAAACTAAAAAAAAAGTTGCCTTTACCAGGTTTGCCTTTTCCTTGGAAGGAGAAGTATGTGCCCTGTTTCATCTCCATGATCCTCTCATTGTTCTCCACCAGTGAGGCAACCTTCTCTGAGAGTTGGAGGGCAAGAGATTGCAGGCGAGTGGGTTCTGTCCTGTGCATCATCACAGTGTGGGTGGGCTCATCCAATGAAGCCTGAAACACACAAACATAAATCCCCAATGATATACTCAGATGAAAATTTGGTAAAAGTCACTTTAGAGGTCAGTTTTTAATATATGTAAAGAATAAAACAAATGAAAGTGCTATATTCTGCTAAAAATTATTTGGAAATAGTTCAGTGAAATGTATTTTTTTGCCAGTTTTCTAATAATTTTTTTAAATCATTAAAACAAGGAATGCAGCATTACCATGAGTTCTTCATTAATGATCATCTTGCTGATGATGGAATGAGCGACAGCCTTCTCCATGTCAAACATTTCAGCCAGCGTTGCAAGGCTGAGCGAGTCGTACACACTGCTGTATGTGAACAGGTACGTCCGCAATGATTCCTCTTTGATCTTCTGCACTATAAGATCTCTTACATGGTCCTTCTTGTGGAACAGATCCCACACCTTCAACAACAATATAGAAAATACAGCCACATGCAACTATCAAGAAACCTATTCAAATTATTATTCACAAACACACTTATTATTCAGTGACGAAAGTCAGCATTCAGGAAAAAAACTGAAACCCTTAAAAATTAACCTGAAGATGCCCCTACCCTCTTTCAGAAATGTCATTTTTGGATGTTTCAGACTGAATTCAGGCCGTTTTGAATTTCATATTTGAAGAAAAAAACCTGAATTCAGACTTTCATCACTTATTATTAGAACCAACGTTTGTACCTTGGCATTCATTTTCTCATTGATGATGAAGTTGGCACAAGCTTTATAGTCTCCGTTCTTCATGGCCTTGGAAGCAGCCACCACATGTTCCCTCATACTCTCTGGAGGTCCAACCAATGGCTGACGGTCACTCACTCGCAACACATGATGGAAATTTTTGCTGATCATTCTCCGCCTGGCATCAAACTCATGAGCTGCAATAAATATCACAATGCAAGTGAACATTTCAATTTGACAGTTACTTGTATCATCTTGAACAAGTAAGGAATGAAAGGAAACAACCTGGGTTGAAACCCTTCCAATTTAAGTCATATCTATTTCTCAGCATTATTGCATAGACTCCATTTAACAGCATTTGGACAAATTAGTAAAGCAATTGAAGTCCACACAACTAGAAATCCTGGTGCTCTGTGTTGCTTCTGTACCTTACATACAATATATTGCTCATTTATTTATATGCAGAGGTGACTGATTTTGAATTATAATTTCATTCTTAATGGAATCTGACAGAACAATGTTTGCAGATTGATTTAGTTTTCAAGACGTATAACTGATGACAATGAACTGACCAGCCATATAAGGTATTTCCAGCAGCATAGCAGATACGAGATAGACGCACTCCAGCAATTCCAAGTTAATGTGCATGTGATATGGCATCTGACGACGCTTCTCAATCTTCTCCTGATAAACACAATTCATTTAATATTAAATTATTAACCAAATCAAATTATATTGGTAAACACAATCCATCTAATATTGAATTATTAATCATATCAAATTATATTGGGGCATTTTATGAGGTAAAAATTATGCTACACTTTCTAACCTGTTCTGGGGTCCTCTCGTGCTGTCTTTGGAGAAGCAATCCCTGGGCTAGCAGCTCTTTGGCACGGCCACCACTCTGGATATCAACCAGACAGTTATGTGCATCACGGATCATTCCTTGTCTGAATGCACACAGACCCAGCTGTACCATACCACGGTTGTACATAATCTAAGAAAAAACAAACCAAAACAAATAAACTCTTTGTCTGTATAATGTACATTATATCATTAAACAAATCATTAAACCAAGAAATGCCTATCATAGTGTATCAGTGCCTCACATGCATGATTCTAAATTTGAATTTGGACTTTTGAAAAATTAAAAAAGTCCAAAACATTTATATGCAATTAAGGTCATCTGATTGAACAATTGATGTAGACTTCTTAAATTATTACCTAAAAATACTCAAGGCTTTCAAGACTGCAATATACCCATGCCATGAGTAGTTACAGTGATATTGAACATGCATTTGCGTACCTGTGTTGGAATATCTGAGTGCTGGATTGTATCCTGGAGATGAGACATAAGCATCAGATCTCTGGCTTCAAACCACCGGTCATGTAGGGCATGATGGTAGATGTGACACAGAATGGCTCGGGTTCGGATACGATCTGTGTTGTCCTTAGCATAAATATATTTACACCATTTGTCCATTACTACTTTACTGTCCTCTGGGATCTTCAATTCCTCCTCCTCCAGTCTTTTTCTCTCCTTCTCTGCTTTTTGCTCTTCTGTTAATTCTTCAATTGCTTTAGACTCGTCAGTTTTTTCTGTTTCTCCATCCTGTTTTATTGTTTCTTCTGCCTTCTCTTCTTCCGGCTTATTTTCTTCTGTCTTCTCTTCTGATAACTTCAATGTTAGCAAAACATATTTAACAGATTGCCAAGAATGAAAGATACAAACTGAAAAATCATGTGTACAGATTTATAAAAATTGATGCAAGAAAAGATTTTGTACTTACAGATTCTTCGCTGGAAGACTGTTTCTTAATACCATCAAATTTATAGTAGAGATGTTCTATCCTCTTCAGATATATTCTACATATCTCTTCTGTCGTTCCCCGACTTTCAATGTACTTTTGTAGCCTTCGAAAAAGCAGACAAACCTCTCTCTCATCTTTTAACCTAAAAATAGAAATAAATGTTTACTTGCCACAGTCTTACCACCAATACTGTTTGTCAAATATGAAAGGTCAAATATTACATTTTAGGAATTCATGTTTATAACTGGATGTTGTGTACGGACCTATCTACATATTCTGTGCTATGAGCGTCACAAGCCTGTAGCATTTTGATAAATTCTTCATCCATCCTCTCCAAGACAGCAAGTACACATCCACGAACACGGTATGGAGGTTCCTGCAAAACAATTTCCTCAATAAAACTTTGACATCTTTTATCATTTGGATATTTTTATATTATTTTGTTGACAATGGTATTAAACGTCATCATATAATTGACTTGTAATAAACCTTTAATAGTTTAGGTTTTAAATATATTTCTGAAATTCCAATATGTCATGTATAGCAGCTTACCCCATCAAAGTGTTCAGAATCATCAGACACATTTTCTCCCACCATGATTTCTAAGTGGGACATCAGCAGTGTCAGCAGCTCATCAATCAGCACCAAACACCTACAATTGTCAGCATTTTGCTTTAATACTTGCAATTTCATTTCACGGTGCATTCTCCAATTCAGTAATATCTCACCTTTGGCAATGTAGCACCAGGCTAACCACCAATTTCTGCTATTTATCTGACATTAGATGCCATCATTAAAAATCACTTACGCTAACAAGCAAAAATTACATAATAATTATGTTCTTCAATAGAAGATATCAGAACGAGAGATAACTCACTGTTCCCACATCTCATTCTTCATACATGTGGCAATGTTAGGGTTGTAGTCGTAGATAGCTGAGATGATGTTGAACAGAATCTTAACGTCAATGGCACATCCCAGGTTGTTGGTAGCTGCGATGCCCCTCAGCTCCTTCAGCAGGGAGATCTGGTCCTGCCTGTCTGTGGCCTTCTTTCCTCTTGCTGCTGTGATCTCGTACAGCTTCTTCATCACAGCTTCGTGGTTGATCTCTGCATCCTTGCTAAACATCTTTGGCCTCTCCTAGAATCCCAATTCATAATATATTTAAAATATCTTTAAAAACCAATTATGTGAGTACTAATTCTATACATGCTGAGATGAAGTACCGCTAATTCAGGTATACTTTCCATCATTATTTGGTCCCTATATTACGATCACTTTTATGAGATGATAAAAAGCTTGTATTTGTTTTTATTTTTTGATTTGAGATTATTAATTTGTGAGATACATATTGTGGTAGTGATATAAAATCTTGCTCACTTGAGTGGATGAGGGACCTCCTGTTACTTTCTGCCATCCTTCACCATCTGGCTCCTCATCATCGTCCTCTTCCATTTCACGCATCTTTTTCTCCTTCTTTGCTTTGCTTTTCTCTACATCCTTTTTCTTGTCCTTCTTCTTGTCATCATCCTTTTTCAAGAACATGGCTGCCAAGTTTCCATCATATTTATCAGGGTCATCCGAATCTGAATCATCTGAATCTGAATCTGTTCCCCAGAATGAACTGTCATCATCGTCATCGTCGTCATCATCCTGAATGGCACATAATAAATTAATAATTAAAGATATGCAAAAATAAGAATTATATTTGTCTTAATCTGCTTGAATCTTACAATACAACACAATTCAATAAACCATTAATTTAGTCATATATTATATTTAACCCCGATTCAAAACATTTGTATTTACTACAAATTTTAAAACTGCCCTGCAACATTACATGGCCAAATAACACTATGTTAGTAGCAGGATTTCACTACTAAGAAACTTGCGGTCACTTGATATTCACTTGCATATTTTTTGTAATCTATTGATAATATATCACTGCCAATAATAGACAAGATGTACTCACATCTTCACCCTTGAGGAACTTGACAGATTTGGTTTCTGTTTTGGCCGGGGCAGTACCCTTCTTGAAGAAGTCTGCCCCATCCATACCATCATCATCGTCTGAATCCGAGTCTGCCTGGTGCGCTTCCTCCTCCTCATCCTCCTCTCCCACGTCAGGATTCTACAACCAAAGTGGTTTCCATTATGAGATAGAAATCATGTTACAAATATCTTTTAAATCATGTCTGCTAGCTTCTTAATATAAATTTCAAAATGTTATTCAAAAGATTTTTTTAAAATGTATAATGTTGAGTTCCTACAAGGGGAAATCAGATTACACTTAAATCTCATGGAGAGTGCCATTACAAAAATTCTCAATGAATTTAGTATAACCTGCATATCCTTATTCCAGAGTCGAGTCTTACCTCTCTATACTTGGCAATATGGGTCTCAAAATCACGGTTGTATTTGCGTAGTTTTTGTCGAAGAGTTGTTAAACCCTTAGCATTGTTTTTGCTCATAGCCTTGCGACCATCACGGTCTTCCCAACACTGAAATATTTCAACATGGCATTATCATTCAGCGGTGCTTTTTGTTCCCTCACCAAAATTATAACTGGTAAATATAGCATTAATTCCTTTCAATAAATAATGCACATACATGTAACATAAAACACTTGATTTTAATCACTCATTTTATGATAAGGAACTTAATACTGATTAAAATATATTTGAAATATTAGAACACATTCATACCTCACTGACGAAGTCATCCAATTCAGTAAGACAGCGGACATAAAACCTGGGTATCCCCTCCTTCTCCACAACTTTCTTTGCTTTATCATATGCCTTACCTAAATCTTCAAAATCTGAAATTTCATACAAAGAATTAAATATAATTGGACACTTTATTTGAATACACATGCATAGTGTGATTGCAGGTTACCATCTTGTTTTACTAAATGATTTGATTTTTAGAATTTTTTTGTGCCACTGTAATTTCTCATTTACTTAGTCTATTGTTTTTAATGAAGTAAAAAATGGTCAAGTTGTGGTTGTAATCTCCACTTCACACCATTGACATGAGCTAAATAATTTGTCAGATATAAATGGAGAAACCATAACTTTGAAAACTCACCACTGAGGACATTAGCCATGTCCTTAATTTTCTTGTGATTCTTTAAGGTCTTGATGATATTTCGTAGCTCTTCATATCTGCAAATTGGCAAAAGACAACCTTTCAAAATTTCATAGTTTTTTTTTGTACAAACCTAAATTTTATAAAGTGAAACTTATCCATAAAATTTATAGCTTGATCTTGTGTATAATATTTTCAATATATGGCCAAATGCCAGTTTTCTCACCGTTTATCTTTGGCGCTTCGCACCACTCTTTTAGTTTCTTCTTCCTCATCACTCCACTGGAATGCGCTGAAAAATGCAGATTTGAGATAGAGAATTTGAATAGTTCTTGTGCTCTGATATAATTTAGACAGAGAATATTACATTTTAAGTCTCAAATGTCTGTCATTAGTTTACAGTATTTATATGGTTATTTTAATTGTAAACATAGCAATAAGTTGTTTTTATTCAGGAAATTAAATTCAAAATGTCAGTTATAAAGACGAGTAGACTTATATATTCACAATGAAAACATAAATCCTGTTATCACTTACGGCTTTTGTGCTACTGGGCGCTGTTGCAATTCATCCTCACTTGATGAGGTTTCACTCTCCGAATCTGATGCAGCAAAGAAGCGAGACATTTTCACCGCCTATGTTGAATCCTAAAAGTAGAAGTTTGAAGAAAAGTAAGGTTAAAGGTAGTGTGCAGTAATCTTGTGATATGGTTCAATGAAAAATTCTGCAAAAAATAGCTTAATGATATATATTACATTTTAACAGAGTTTAGAAAGAAGAAACTGCTGTGAGACAGGAAGGTTGCAATATCTGCAGAGGTCTGTGTCGGCCCACTACTGTTTGTGATGGATAAGCAGCCCTGGGCAGTGCCAACTCTTAATGACCTCAGATGAGGCTCAAGAAGACTACCACTGTTTGACATCATACTGACATCATTCAAAGGGCAATGTCTTTAATAATGCCATCAGCTATTGTATATCTTATATTTTAATTTCTTTTAATACCTCAATATCAACAATCTACCAGTAAATAACACCAATATAGGAGAGTTATTAATAAGGGTCTTGTTCAGATTACTTTTACAGACCCTTATCAGAGTACATAAATTGTTTGTTTGTTTGGGGTTTTACATCACTTTCAACATTATTTCAGTCATTTCATGATGAGACCTACATGTAGCAGATATAGTGTTGCCTCACTGAATTGTCATGTCGCAGGTCCTTGACATGACAACCCATCCTTTGGCACGGGTCTCAGTTAATGTGTGAAATTGGATCATGAATTCTATCTCGGCATGGCCGGAGATTGAACCCATGACCTTTGGATCACCACAGAGGAACTGGTGCTAATAAGCTGGCGTTCTAACTAACTGGGCCATGGCCCGTGGCCTTCAGAGTACATAAACAATTAATATGACATGAAAGGCAAATAAATGGGCCACCCATATTTTAGTATTATAGGTATATATTTTCTTTTCAAATTTAGTGCATAACTTCTTTAATAACATAACATCAAAAATCAACTTTACCCTCTCAGTTCCTGCTACATATGGTTGGTGCAAGGCCAGCATTGCATGTGCAACATACTGTCAGTATTTTGCAAGCTACCTTTCTAAACTAATCCATTAATACCACATACATTGAGCAATTCTCAATATTTTGATGTTTCCTTTGGCTAGCGGAATCGTCTGATGTAACTCCGCGGTTAACATTGCTTCACGATAAGTCAAACATAATCTGTCAGAACACATGTGTCAATGGCTGGCCGCTGGGAGAAAAGCCGGCAACCAGATTGCCAAATGATTCCCAATTGTGCAAATAAATCAAAAGATTTGGCCAAGATAAACATGTCATTTCGTCGAACTTAAACTCCGATTTGAATTATTATTATTATTTTCGACTTGGGGCATGTACTAAACGAGATACTCACATAAATCCGGCGGTAAGTCAAACTTCTGGTATCCTTCCCCAAGATGGCGGGCTCACGTGGGGATAACATAAAACGTCATCACAATAAGTGTACCTATGGTACTATTAAAATAGTAACTTCTATTTTAAGTTCAATGGAGAGATAAAATATTTCGTTAAATGTACATAAATCCATGCTATATCTCAATAAATAATTAATTTTATTGGTTTAAAAATTGATGGACATGTATTTGGTTTTAATTATTTCTATATAATGAAATAAATATTTGTTATATTCATTTCGTTTCCTATATTACAATTTGTTATTTTGGTCGATCAAAGAGTACGCAGTTTTTGGTGATGTTTTTCACATACACTTCTCCCCCACGTGTTGTGGAAGAAGGGAAGACTTTGGATTATTTTGACAAACTTTAGAGATGGGGAAGAAAGTGAAGACTGGAAAAGCTCGCCGCGACAAGTTCTACCATCTTGCCAAGGAAACTGGTAAATTTAATAATTCTTAATAAGATTTTATTGATCGTTAACCTCCCTTGTGAGCACGGACAGAGCAAGCGCAAGTGATGTCTCCAAGATCAATTTGCATGAATTTTTCCGTTTCCCTCTCGTGACCTCATTTATACATTATATAATACAAGGATAAGAAACGATCCCAGACTGATTTCAACTCTTGCCCAATTTCTACATGTCATTTATTTAACTTCAAATGAACTCTGTGTGTTTATTCACATGTTAAACTTAGCTTGATATATTTATTCTCGATTAACCATCTATTGAATGTTAACAAATACTTGCTTCATGTACTTATTGGCTTATTTATCCTCACTGGGCCAGTTTTCTGACCTCCTGTTGTCACTTTTGGATCGTTATATAGGTCAAAATAGGAGCAAATGAAATAAAGTGATTTGATTGGATAATGGTTTCATGACCTCTGGGTCCCAAATTGACCTGACTCAGTATATCCTTGTATTGTAACAAAAAACCTTTTGTTACAAAGATTTTTTTATTCACCATATGCATATATGATTTTAAAAAAATAGGGGCTTAAAAATATATAAACATATTTCTACACTGAAAAACGTACATTTTTTTAAAGCAAATCTAACTCAAATTAAATCAACCAATCAGAGCATTCCATTTTAAACAGTGCACATTTGAATTGACCTATTTAGCAACGATCCACAAAAGACCACAGTTTTCTGCTCATCAGGCGTTTTGGGAAGAAAATGTGTTATAAAAAACTTTAAAGCTGACATATTCGGCTCAAAACTAATTTAAGTATGTATATTTTTACTTCAGTGGAAGTTTATGGGCAGGTGACATGTCAATTTCAGTCAAAATGACATTTGAGCTGAGGACGTTTCTTATCCTTATATTATGTAATATATAGGTCACTCAGTGTCAGCTGATGCCTTGAACACACTTGCGCTTGCTCTGTCCGTGCTTGTGAGCCCTTTTCACACATTGACTGACCGAACCATGGCCACGGGACCACTGGCACTGCCATTTACAAGGCATTGCTTTAGGCATTACCATTTGGCATTGGCATGGTCTCGATTGAGGGATAGGTAGTGAGTGCAGCTCAATCAAAAGATATTATGCTTTTGTCTTATCTGCTAAATTGTGGAGACGGCAGACCTCAGATTTTTTAACAGCTCATATTAAAAAAAAATACACGCAACCCAAAAATTAAATGGCCATAGAAATGCATTTTCTACCTTATAAATAAAAAAAAAGGTTTACTGGTGCCCGACCAGTTCCGACGCTACCAATTACCCCCGATCACAGTGGCTAAACTAACCCTTGTCCCACTGGCAGTCACTGTCTACTTCATTGGCAGAGACTGGTCACTGATGAGGGTAGCCTGATGAGTACTTCTCAAATTGTGTTTGAGCCTTCAGTCAGTTCCACATTGACAGGAACCTTTATCATTTTAGATATATTGATCTATTTTCTGTATTCAATAATTCAACTGAAAGATAATGTACTCAAAGCTAATCAGTTTTCTGTCATGACCCATCACCACCAATTTCAGCATCTAAGGTAGAGGGGTCTTTTTGAGCCGATGACAGTCACAATCTACTTGATTGGCAGAAACTGATTGCTGATAAGTGAACTTCTAAGCAAACAAGGTCCAATCATCAGAAATATTTTTCAAATTTCTGCCAGTAAAGTATACCATTGCAGGTAGTTTAGAAGCTGTGATTTTTTATATTGTATGACTGTATTGTACCAGCAGGCATCCGCAAGGTATGCATGACCAAATAATGCCAAACAAGCTGTGCATGACCATGCTTGACCTTGTTTGGTCAAATTCAAGCATATGTTTGGCTCCAGCAGTTCATCAGCTGTTAATTGTGCAGCATAAAACTGCAAGTATTATGCAATAATACAATCTATCCCGCCAATTTTCTTAACATTGTTCATTTTCTAGTCTGACAGAGAGAAACTATAAAGAGGTTGAAATATTTATTGGAGAAATACTGTCAGAAATGTCTTGAAATTCACATTTTTGGTACACTCTTTAACCTTATAATTTGAAAACATCAATTGTCTAACTTATGTTTTGTTTGTTTTTAGGTTATCGTGCCAGATCAGCTTTCAAGCTTCTCCAGTTGAACCGTAAATATGAGTTTCTGCAGAAATCACGGGTCTGTGTGGATCTGTGTGCTGCACCAGGAGGTTGGCTTCAAGTGGCAGCCAATCACATGCCAGTGTCTAGTCTCATCATTGGTAAGATTTACCTACCACAGAATATATACATCATATTTCAGATTATTGACAATCAATATTAACCATCATTGCCATTGATTCAAGATGGCCAGTAACTGAGAAATGGTACATTACTGTGAATGCTATTTTCAGGTATTGACTTGGTGCCTATAAAGCCCATAGTAGGTGTGACAACGTTTCAAGAGGATATCACCACAGACAAATGTAGACTGAGTCTCAGAAAAGAGTTACAGACATGGGATGCAGATGTTTTTCTCAATGATGGTGCTCCAAATGTTGGTAAAACTTGGATCCATGATGCTTTCCAGCAAGGTATGCCCACTATTTTTGTTTCAGAATTTGTTTTGTTTAAACTGAAATTGTAAATCCTGTGAAGAAATATACCCTAAGCAAAACTGAAAAGTGGACACAGAACACCAGTTGCAATCTCTCATTTTCTTATTATTTGATTAATAATTTTAATGAGGTTAGCTTAAAACACATTTTAAGCATATATGTACATCATTCAGGTCCCGAAACTGAATTTACTTTGGTTACCATAAACCAGATAACCAGATAAAAGCATCTATTAATATTGAAAAAAATTGTATCTGTTTACTAATAAAAGAATTTTTTTTTAAACATTTTCACAGCTGAGTTGACATTGGCTGCCCTGAAATTAGCAACACAGTTTCTGAAGAAAGGAGGTTGGTTTGTGACCAAAGTGTTCCGTTCCAAAGATTATACATCTCTTATGTGGGTGTTTGGACAGCTTTTTAAGAAAGTGTTTGCCACAAAACCTCAAGCGTCAAGAAATGAATCAGCTGAGATCTTTGTGGTGTGTCAACATTACATCAAACCCGACAAACTTGACCCAAGGTTCTTGGACCCAAAATATGTGTTCAAAGATGTCGAAAACCAGGGACCAAAGAAAGCTTTGGATCTCATCAACCCCAAAGAAAAGAAGTAAGTGAAAAAATCATTGAAATTGATTACATTTATTTTGTCAATGTTTTTTTGTATATGGTAAAATTATTAAGGATAAGGTTCATGAATGCAACTAGTAGTTTTAAGTGACTTCATTTAGCCTCATTATTTGAATGGCAAAAGGTTTCTTAAGTTATTAAGTGAAATACAATTTGATATTTTTCAGAAAAGCAGAGGGTTATGCTGATGATGATTACACTCTTCATCACAAACTGAAAGTGACTGACTTTATTGCATCAGAAAACCACATGGAACTTCTGGCAGATTCAAATGAGGTGAGTAAAAAGAGACAAAATCCTGTTTTTTTAAATAATTATTCTCATGAACCAAGTATTGACTTGGTATTGACTTGGTGCCTATAAAGATGATGACTTACCAAATGGGAACAAATTTGAGGAAAATGATTTGATTGACAGGTGATCTTAGATGATGATGAAGTAGCCAATCACAAGCTGACCACTCCCGAGTTAAAGGAATGTCTCAAGGATATTAAAGTTCTGGGTAAAAAAGAAATAAAGTAAGTAGTCACACCAATCAGTTTTAGCAAAATTAGTATTGTTCTGTATAAAACATAATTTAAAAAATAATAATTCCAATTACAAGTTTCAGTAAAGTTTATTGGAGAGTACTCGATATTTATATATGTATATTATTTACAGGGGAATTTTGAACTGGAGAAGAAAAATGAAGAACATGCTTGACAAGAAAGAGAAAAAGGAAGCAGAACAAAATGAGTGAGCATGATTTCTGACAAAAATACTTCATGAATTTTATTCTAGATGAAAGTTGCATAATCAAACTTGAATGAAGACAATTAAAGAAATAAGTTGACAGTATTTAGTATTACATAGGAATTAGCATACTATTACCTTCATCTGTGTTCACAATGTGCAGCATACCTTAACCTTTTGGGGAATTACTCAATATCACAAAAAGTATGTCAAGTTACAGTAGGTGATATATTTGTAGGGCTGAGGTGGTGGAAGAAGAGGAAGAGGGAACAGACAGCGAAGAGGAGATAGAACAGAAAATAGCCAGCCTTGAAGAAGAGGAGGCTAAAGATGCAAAGAGGTGAGTTACCATTTATGAATCTTATATATAGATATATTTGAAATGAAATTCCACTATTGTTTTGGAATAACATGTTATAAATCTGTTATGTGATCCTAATGTTTAAAAATACCATAAAATTTTGTAAGGTGACATTATGTAATGAAAAATCCTATTTTGGGATTTTGTTTTTTGGGTAGAAAGCGAAAGAAGATCATGAAGGAGAAACGCAAACTACGTGATAAAATGGCACTTAAGATGATAATTCCCGGAGACACTATGGAAGTGTCAGAAGATATGGAACTTTTCAAACTCAATAAGATAAAAAGTAAAAAGGTAAGTTGGAAAATAATTTATATTCAGTTTTTATTTAATAAAATAATAATAAAACAGCAAAGTGGTTAACCTTTAGAAGCTTCTCTATATTTTATAGAATTTATGCACCTGAAAGTTCTAATGCAATATTGCACATATATACATGTATTTTTATACTAGTATATATTACATGAGTAGACATTTATTTGATATGATACTGAATGAATAGGAATTGCAAGAAGTGGAGAGGGAGGATCTTCCTGACGTCAGTTCTGATGAGTCTGATGATGACTTACCAAAGAAGAACAGGATGGCTTATGAGAGACACGTGGAAGAGTCATATCCTGATGAAACCATCACAGACAGTGAAAACGAGGAGGAGGATCTGGAAATGGAGGAATAGTAAGTATTGTATAAGTGAGTCATAAAAGTAGCAGATACGAAGTGAATCCTGGCACGGGACCTACTCTTAACAATTACTAATGGGTCAGAAATGAGAAGCAAACATTTTTGGTACATATATCCACAAATAGATGAAAGTTCTTGACCCCCAAATCATATGTATGTAAACACCTACTTTATCATCTATATATATATTCATTCAAGTCATCAGGAGATCTGTTAATCAGTACTTATTCCTTTTCAGTGTCAGGAATGGTGAAGAGGAAAGTGAAGAGGAAGTTGAAGAAGAGGAAGCTGTTGACAGAAATCCTCTAGTTGTAGACCTTGAAACTGCAGATGCCACAACAAGCAGGAAAACAGACATGTGGTTTAACAAGGTACAAGCGCAAGATAACTTAATTTAAGCTTAAATATATTCAATTTCAGACCACATTGAGGTAGGTGGCCAATAGAAGTGAATCTTTTTACCCATTACTTCCTTCAGCCAAAATAGTGATGTCAAAGCCTGCGCTGTCTGTCTGTCTGTGAAAATGACAAGGGGTTTTCAAGTGTATTGCATATTGGGATTTCTTCTGGGGGTGATTTCCTCCACTGTAATCTGAAGAACTCCAGACAATAAAGTCCATTAGTGGCATTAATATTGAGATATGTTGATAATGGCATGTGTCCATATCATTTTCCAAATAAGTAGGTGATGAAGATTAACTTAATTTGATTTGGTGACCAATTTCTGTTGAAAATGATATAATGAATTCTGCTATAGTTAGATTTCATATATGTGAAGGTATTTAGCTGTACATGGGGAGGTCATAATAGCAGCTCAATATTTTTGTGGATAGGCCTCTTGTTCTCTTTTAATTTTATTTAATCTAATTTGATCTGAACATTTTCAGTCAATATTTAGTGGGTTAGACGGAGAAGAGGATGAAGATTTGGAAATAGAAGAAATGACTGAAGAATATAGACAGAAAGGAGGTATTATTTTAGGTAAGATTTTTTTACTTACATTTTGAAATATTGGTTTAAATAGCTGGAGTAAAATACTTCATTTATATCCAAATCTGATTTTAATTATATATTTTGATTTAAGGAAAAGAAAAGAAAGCATCAAAGAGAAAGCGAAAAGAAATTGGAGAAGAAAATTCTGATTCTGGTCATGCCAGTGAGTCAGGAGATGAGGACGAGGAGGAGAGTGACTCAGACGATGACTCGGATGATGACTCAGACTCTAGCGATGCAGACAGTGATTATGATATACATAATGTCATGAAAAAGACTCAAAGAGCCTCTAAAAATGACAGTAGCAAAGCTGGACACAAAGATGGCTTTGAAGTTGTACCTGCCGAGGAACCAGCCAGAAAAGTGGCAAGACTAGATGCTGAAGGCTTGGCAATAGGAGAAGAAATAATCAAATCTAAGAAAAGAAGAAGGGAAATAGAGGAGGAATCTTTTAATAGGTAAGGTTGATAATGGGAAATGATTTGGGAATGAAAGCCTAAAAATGTATCAAAGTTAGTTAACTATTAAGGACTACCATGTCATGAATGTGTCATGCCTGTAAAGGTGAAAATACTTCAACATCAAACGAAATATGGCTGCGTACATAATTTGGGCATCCAGTTTTTTTTACCAGAGTCCGGGAGTATGGTGCTTTTGAGTATGATATTTATACCCTTAATCTTAAATTCTTAATCTTAATCTAAGTGCAGATATTATATGTATTTAGAATAGTATCTGAACAAAAATCAGTAAATAATGAGCACACAGAATAAGTGCACCAATTGCACACCTTGCAATGTCAAGGGTTTTTATTCGATCACTGAATTATTTCAGATATACCTTTAATGATGAAAATTTACCAGACTGGTTTGTGAAAGATGAGAAGCGTCATATGAGGAAACCTCTGCCAATAACAAAGGTAAATCTTCTCATTTGCCTCACTCACAATTTATTTAGATACAAGATGTTTATTTGAAATGGTAAATGATATTTTGTATGCAAATGGATAATTTTGCAGGAGATGGTAGATGCTTATAAAGAACGCCAGAAGGCAATAGATGCCAGACCAATTAAGAAAATAGCAGAGGCCAAAGCCAGGAAAAAAAGAAAGGTATGATACATTATGGCTATTGATGTATATGAAAACATTATATTATTATATGATATAGAAGAAATAATTTTATTTTTAATTCTCATTATCTACAAAAGCACATACCCATGAAAAACATTTAACTTTAAAGTTAATATTTGCATATTGCCTCAGTGGTGTAACTTCTATACAAGGCATATTGTCTCAGTGGTGTAACTTCTATACAAGGCATATTGTCTCAGTGGTGTAACTTCCATACAAGGCATATTGTCTCAGTGGTGTAACTTCTATACAAGGCATATTGCCTCAGTGGATTGTAATCTCCCTAAATGTATAGACCTGTAATAATACCAAGAAATGCACTTTCTATTTTGCAGGGACTGAAAAAATTGGAGAAAGCCAGAAAGAAAGCAGAAGTAGTAACTGAAACAGTGGATGTTTCAGAACGTGAAAAATGGCACCAGATTAAAGCGTAAGTCAATTCATTTTCTGCCATTGTACATCTCAATGCACCTTTTTTCCTATCATAAGATTAACAATGTCACACCACATTTTTATGATGTCATTTCCCAATATAACAAGTACTGTTATTATAAGCTCAGGGAAGTTATCGTCAAATTGTCAAGAAGCGTTGTACAATGTCATGTAATTCACAATAGGTGTTATTTCCATACCATTTCGCCACATTCCATTTGGACCAACTGTATGCTACATACCACCTTCCTGCTCACATTTGCCTTTCATCAGTCAATAAGTGTTGTTGATTTCTGTTGTTGACCATCCCTAATGGTATGAAATTGAAAGGAGATGGCTTGTGAGGATCAGAAACATATTTGATACATGTGGGGTGTGGATTTTTTAAACCCATTAATGAATTAAAAAATTTACATTTTCAGAATTTATAAGAAAGCTGGGTTATTAAAGAATCAGAAACCAGAAGTAGCCTATGTGGTTGCCAAAAAAGGTGTGGGAAAGAAAGTCAGCAGACCAGCAGGAGTCAAAGGTCGATTCAAGGTCGTGGATCCGAGATTGAAGAAAGATATGAGAAATAAAAATACCCGGGAGAAGAAACAGGGGGGTAAAAAAGGAAAATCAGGTGGTGGAAGAGGGAAAGGACGAGGGAGAAAATGAAAATGATTCATGGATTGAACTTGTCTACCATTTAAAATTGTTCACTTTTCATGACTATGTATCAGAAATTGTATATACTGTGAATAAATGTAATATATACAAATTTGGTTCTTTTTAATTATTATTATTGCTGGAAGGTAATATTCCTTTCATCAGAACAGTTCTGTTTTTAGGACTTGAATGGTTATTAGTTTTGGAGATTCATGACTACATTAGAGAAGGAATAACAGAGAACAAATTCAAGAAGACAAGTGCATGGAAAGTTTGATATGAAGATAATAAAAACAGCAAGAGTTAGATTGACGAACTTGATAAAAATGAAAAGAATGGAACCATTAGGATGTAGGCTTCGTGCAGCGTATTACCTAAATTCAGGTCAATGGCAAACCTTTATTTCACATACTGAAGCATCTACTTAACAACAAAAAATGCACACCTTCCCTGTTTTGTTCTTGCCAGGTTTTTAACTCCGTCTGTCAACATTTCTTAAAAATCTTCTCCAAAACTACCAGTAATATATGTTTCATATTTTATATAGAGGTGAAGACTCAGATTCCTTCATATCTTAGTGATGTCACCATTGACCTTAGTGCAGTCACAAATTTTGAGGTCACAAATTTTGTACTCCGCATATCTCGGCAACGACTCACAAGAGGAAATTAAAACTTGATATACAGAAATGTCTTTGGTCATATATAGCTGTGCCACATCATACAATTTTAGTCATGTGGCCATTGACCTTGGCACATTGACCTTGAATTCAAGATTTGTGTACATGCCACATCACAACCATTAGAAGTGAATAAAAAGTACATATGTTATATATCAATACTATTTCGAACACCATATACATTTTTAGACTACTTTTGACATTGATACTGTGACCTTGACCTTTGTATTATTGTGCAGGCCATAGCTCATGAACAATGAACAGGAGATACTAAATATTTGTTGTATCAACAATATGGTTATAAAATCTTCTCCACCAAAACTACCAGTAATATATGTTTCAAATTTTATACAGATGTAGATTTGGTGAAGATTCAGATTCCTTTAAATCTTAGTGATGTCACCATTGACCTTAATGCAGTGACCTCGAGGTCACAAATTTTGTATGGAGCATATCTCAACATCCACTTACAAGAGGAAATTAAAACTTGGTATACAGAAATGTCTTAGGTCATAGCTGTGCCTCATTATACTTTCTTAGTCATGTGACCTTTGACCTTGAATTCAAAATTTGTGTGCATGCAAAATCTCACAACCATTGAAAGTGAATAAACATATATCAATGGCCTTAGAGTTATCATTGCTTTTTTGTAATGTTTTTGAACATTTCTCCCTAAATGATCATTTAAATCCTTTTCAAGGGCAGACATGAGCAGATGATGATTTTGACCAATCAGAATGCATGGTACATATCAAATTTGGCCCCAACTTGTTATCTTCTTCTCATTGGCTATGTTATTCAAAATGGCAGCCTCCTTGACAACTTAGTGATAGCTATTAGATTTTTGAAAAAATCATAACAAAATGGAAAAAGAACTGAGCCTAATGTAAAATTAGACCTCTGAAAATAAAACATCTTGCCTACTTATACCTAAAGGAGAAGATCTCTTGAACGATGAACTAAGATAATAAATATTGGACATGGCTTAAAACCACAAGGTGAAGTGCACTATCAGTTTTATTTTGCCCCTTCATCCATTGACCTTAATGCAGTGACCTTAAGGTCACACATTTTGTGCATGAAATATTGCATCAATTTGGCAACAAGATAATAATAATAATAATGATTTATATAGCGCTATATCAGACTAAGTCTGCTCTAAGCGCTTAGATAATGATTTGCAAGATATTAATGAATATCTCATCAAAACTGAATTGGGATCTTGTATGGAAAATCATAACCTGCTTGCTTGTTGCACTTTATCTCAGTTCATGTGTTTTCATTCAAGTCAGCAAAGCTATCAACCCATGGGGTTATGTTTTAAAACTATTTCTGACAAGTCAAACCCTGGCCAAAAACTGTTCTATGAGAATTCTACATATTGATCAAAACAAAATTTATGATCAAAATCATGTTACCAGTAGGAAGGTCAAACAATCCATATATATACGACCTAACTGTGGTACATCTTAAGATAATTTTCCATTTAGATTTCAAAAATAAAGTATTTTCTATTTACCGGTACATTTATTTTATTTCCTGATAACATTATCCTGCATTTCTTTATTTCCTAATTAACATTATCCTGCATTTCCTGAAAAATAACCTGGACAATCTTTAGACTTTTTTTCAGATAATTCAATTAGGTCTATTGAAATAATGTTGAAAGTCATGTAAAACCCCGAAGAAACAAAAACATAGGCATCAGAGATGCATCAAGCCTCATCCCTGGTAATTTACTGTACAACATTCTCTCCACACAATATTTGTGAACAAAACATCACCGCACCAAGGCAAATTGATGCAGGGGTAAAAAACATAATAGTGCACATCTACTTCCTTTGATAGCTTATGTGTGTCAAGTATCACGAAAGTCATCATTTACTCTAGAATTATTGAGATGATGGGCCTGTGACCTTGAAAAGTAGGTGAAGGTCACAGTCCATCAAACTCATCTGGGGTCTTCACCAGATGCTTTTGTGTGTCAATTCTCATGATGCTGCCAGTTCTTGAGTTATTGCAATGACATGTATTTCACATATTTGTCCTGGTGTCCTTGAAAAGTAGGTGAAAGTCACCATTCATTGACCTCTTTTGGGGTCTTGATCAGATGCATTTTTGTGTCAAGTCTCATAAAGCTGCCATCATTTTTTCTAGAGTTATAGCAATGATGGAGATTTCACAATATTGAATCCATAGAAAGTCTGCTCAAGGTATTCACCAGATGTTTATGTGTGTCAAATCTCATAAAGCTGCCATCATTTATTCTTGAGTTATGGTAATACATGTACTTGGGATTTCACATAATTGCTCATGTGGCCTTGAAAAGTAGGTGAAGGCCAGGTTTCATTAAAAAAAAGTCTAAGGTCTTCACCAGATGTTTATGTTTCAAATCTCATAAAGCTGCCATCATTAATTCTTGAATTATCACGATGACAAGGATGTTCGCTACAGACATATATACAAACCCACTCCAGGAGTACTGCAATACCCTCAGCCTGATTATATCAGGTGCTGAGGGTAAAAAGCATCGCAGTAGGTATGATCTGTACATTAGGGATACTGCTTCCATAGGATATATTTCTAAATTGCTGGACTACTCAAAAAATAAACTGAGAAGTACTGTTTGATTCATTGTTTTTATTAATATATAATCATATTGAGCCTTTAGCTTGGATTAAATATCTCTCAATTTTTTAAAGAATCTTTCTCATGCAGGATGCCAATTGGTTTTGCCGAGTACACTTAAAGATGAAGATGCATCATTAAATAGACATAACCGCACAAGCCTTTCTTAACCACTATTGAAGTTACATTCTGGTAGTTTGATTACTCTACCGATAAAAAAATGTAAACCGTCAGCTCAAAGCTGGCATTATGATCAACATATCACGGTCTTCATCCTTGTAAAATATGTTCTACTTTCATGCCCCTAGTCCACCCAGGCTCTATTGAAAAAGTCCTGGTGGGAGGGTAACAGTCAAACAATTCTCACTGCTTGAGTTTCAACATTTGTATTTCACCAAGTGTTTGCCAGGTGGCAACATGGCCCACACAAGCATTCAGAATTGCATGACATCACAAGTAAATAGCAATTCATGTTGAATGGCAGAATCTTTTTTATTTATCTTGTTTTTACTCCAATCACTGCTATTATAGGATGGAAGTGAGAGAGGAACAAATCATTATTTTAAAACTTGCTTCTATAATGAGAGAGCTGCATAACTTAGACAAGTGTTGATTTTAAAACATAGGCATCAGAGATGCATCTACCCTCAGCCCTGGTAACTCATTGCACAACATTCGCTCCACACAATATTTGTGAACAAAACGTCACTGCACCAAGGCAAATTGATGCAGGGGTAAAAAAAAACCATAAAATCTACTTCCTTTGATAGCTTAGGTGTGACAAGTATCATGAAACTGTCATCATTTACTCTAGAATTATTGAGATGGGCCGGTGACCTTGAAAAGCAGGTTAAGGTCACCGTCCATCAAACTCATCTGAAGTCTTCCCAGATGCTTATGTGTGTCAATTTTCATGAAGCTGCCATTATTTGTTCTTAAGTTATTGCAATGACGTGGATTTGACATGATTGTCCCTGTGACCTTGACAAGTAGGTGAAGGTCATGTTCCATCAAGAGAAGTCTGAGGTCTTCACCAGATGCTTATGTGTGTCAAGTCTCATAAAGCTGCCATCATTTGTTCTTGAGTTATCACGATGACAAGGATGATTTCACATAATTGTCCCTGTGACCTTGAAAAGTAGGTGAAGGTCATGTTCCCTCAAGAGAAGTCTGAGGTCTTCACCAGATGCTTGTGTGTGTCAAATCTCATAAAGCTGCCATCATTTGTTCTTGAGTTATTGCGATTCTTGCGATTTCACATAATTGTCCCTGTGACCTTGAAAAATAGGTCAAGGTCGCCGTCCACCACACTAGTCCGAGGTTTTCACCCGATGCTTATGCGTGTAAAGTTTCATGAAGCTGCCATCATTTGTTCTTGAGTAATCATGATGACAAGGACGATTTCACATAATTGTCCCTGTGACCTTGAAAAGTAGGTGAAGGTCATGTTTCATAGAAAAAGATTCTGAGGTCTTCACCAGATGCTTGTGTGTGTCAAATCTCATAAAGCTGCCATCATTCGTTCTTGAGTTATTGCGATTCTTGGGACTTCACATAATTGTCAGTGACCTTGAAAAATAGGTCAAGGTCGCCATCTATCGAACTCCTCCGAGGTTTTCACCAGATGCTTTTGTGTGTCAAGTTTCATGAAGCTGCCATCATTTGTTCTCGTGTTATCGCGATGACAAGGATGATTTCACATAATTGTCCATGTGACCTTGAAAAGTAGGTGAAGGTCATGTTTTATAGAGACAATTCTGAGGTCTTCACCAGATGCTTATGGGTGTCAAATCTCATAAAGCTGCCATCATTTGTTCTTGAGTTATGCGATTCTTGGGATTTCACATAATTGTCCCTGTGACCTTGAAAAATAGGTCAAGGTCGCCATCTATCGAACTCGTCCGAGGTATTCACCAGATGCTTTTGTGTGTCAAGTTTCATTAAGCTGCCATCATTTGTTCTCGTGTTATCGCGATGACAAGGATGATTTCACATAATTGTCCATGTGACCTTGAAAAGTAGGTGAAGGTCATGTTTTATAGAAACAATTCTGAGGTCTTCACCAGATGCTTATGGGTGTCAAATCTCATAAAGCTGCCATCATTTGTTCTTGAGTTATGCGATTCTTGGGATTTCACATAATTGTCCCTGTGACCTTGAAAAATAGGTCAAGGTCACCGTCCATCGAACTCGTCCGAGGTTTTCACCAGATGCTTTTGTGTGTCAAGTTTCATGAAGCTGCCATCATTTGTTCTCGTGTTATCGTGATGACAAGGATGATTTCACATAATTGTCCATGTGACCTTGAAAAGTAGGTGAAGGTCATGTTTTATAGAAACAATTCTGAGGTCTTCACCAGATGCTTATGTGTGTCAAATCTCATAAAGCTGCCATAATTCGTTCTTGAGTTATTGTGATTTTTGGGATTTCACATAATTGTCCCTGTGACCTTGAAAAATAGGTCAAGGTCGCCGTCCATCGAACTCGTCCGAGGTTTTCACCAGATGCATATGTGTGTCAAGTTTCATGAAGCTGCCATCATTTGTTCTTGAGTTATCGCGATGATAAGGATGTTCGCTACAGACATACAGACATACATACATACATACCCACGCCAGGAGTACTGCAATACCCTCAGCCTGATTACATCAGGGGCTGAGGGTAAAATTCAAGCTCGCACTCACAAATCACTTCTGAAACAAAAGCGCTATCTGACGGTGTAAGTAGGAAAAATGTGCCAAAAACATGGCTGCCATGGACCGATAATCGGGGTATGTTCCATAGACTTACGGCTTAACCATGTCAAAACCTCAAACATTCAGCCCTAAAGTCAAAGAAACCCGAGCAAAAAAGTTACTCTCCAATGATACTTTTATTTTTAATAGAGTTTTTAATGAGTTTAGTTTTAATGAATTTCAATTTGGACAACTGCTTGTATTGATTCTAACAGTATCAACACAATTCAGTCTCAGTCAGTGGGAAAAGAGATTGTTATTGGCCACTTCCACAACTTCATCGCGGGTTTGACAAGTTGATCTGATTGGTCAGTGACATTCACGTTTTCTAGCCCAAGATGGATAGGCTCAATCATCTACTCACTGTCCATCCACACTCAAATATTCCATCCACATTCACATAAGTATTCCAGAATTAATAACCAATAACCAACAAATTAATGACCTAACCTAAGCAGATTTTGATCAATTACAGCCATACTCTCAATTCCGAATACCACACCCTTATCATTTGTTTATATCAGGCAAGAGACTTTCAAGGGACAGTGTTTAAAAAATTGTCAAAACTATGTCAGTATTCTGAACTCCCTACCTGGACCCAAGCAGTATTAAAAGGGTCCCAGTTAGATGTAACGGTCAATACATCACATTACTAAGATTATTTTTCATCTATTTTGGTTATTTCCATTTTTTAAATACCAGGTACTCAATATAATTGTTATTACTTAAGATTTGTTCCTCTGAACACATAGAGAGATTGGGTTGGAGAGCTTTCTTTCTACCAGAGTAAGGGTTGTCACCTGTGATGAAACAAATATTCACTGTTCTTACTGGCATGAATTCTTTCTTAAAATTTGGAGAATGTTCACATTTATCCTTCCCTTATGAACAATGTATACTGTCCAGCAATAAGACATTTGAGAATTAATCAAATTGCACATCTTGATTGTGAAGGCATGAATCAATTCAAATGATTATATTGCATATTTTTGTTTCATCGAGAAAGAGTGAAAGTACTTCTCTTTGTCAAAATTGACTTGAATAATAGAAATCATTTAACAGTGTCAATGGCCATTTCTGGCTTTGATTCTTGATCATGTTCTGATTCTTTCTTAAATTCTTCCAATTTCAATGTTTCTGTTTCCTCAGAAATGGTCTTCTGTTCCTCCTCTAGAGCTTTTTCTAGTTTTGTCTCAACTTCAGGTGGGATCTCCACCTCCAGTAGATTTTCCATGCCAGGTTCAGGTTCGTCTCCAATCAGCAACTGTATGAGGTTCTCAATGGCAAAGCGGGCTTCAGGGTCTTTCTCTGAGTTATGCAGCTCTCTCATTATGATATAAGTGTTTTTCTCTTTGATGTAAAGTCTGCATTTCTTCTGAGCACACAACTGAAACATATTGGCAACATTTACTGCTGTTTTCTTAAGAAATACTATTTTATTTCCATGAATATTATTCATGTTATACATATTGGTTTATTTCAATTTAGATAGTGGGATAATATATTTCCCCTAAAAATATTTCCTTTCATGATAGTGATGATGTGTTTTAATATAAAAGAAAAGGAATGAAGTTCGCTGTGTTACCTGGTTTATGGCCTCCACCAACATTTTGCGTATGTCTGGGTCAGACTCTCTCTCTTTATCAGGTTCAAGGTACTGGAGGTCATCCGGAAGCTTCTCATTATCTTCATCATCAAACTCTTCTGGTCCAGCAAGTGGCAGAAGAAGTCTTGGAAGTATATCCACTTCATCACTTAAGAGCCACTCATGAAAACCTTCAAAGTCATAAACAGTGATAAACATATGTCATAAACAGTGTTAAAATTATCTCTCAGCATGCTTACCCTGTCAAAATAATAAGTTTTTCCTGTATATCAGGAATGCAAAAATATAAACTGGCAGTTAGTCAACATTCAACCTTGCCCCCTCTCATCAGAAAGTCAGACCAGGATCAAGGATTTATTAAATGTTATTATTAGACCAGTAAAAGCATGTACTATAATATGATAATAAAATCATAAAATCATATAAATACATCAATAAACATATCAAAATTTTCCTTTTCATAAATAAATTACATGAAATTAATGGCATTAAGTTTGATGAAAATACTGAAAGAAATATGCTGAGTAATACTCACGGACTTCAAAACAGCAGTTCTTTATGGCAGCTGCAATTCCCCCACGCCTTGTTATTGAATCTTTGAATTCTAGGAATGGTAGTAATCTCTGAATAACAAATCTTTTCTTATCCATTATCTTATCTCTGGCCTCACGGATCTGGGTCAAATTTGACAAAACTTGTCCCAAATAATGCAATTTATTTTTGGGATTGTAATTGACTTGGCAAAAAGCAAATACTAGTTTATCAAATCCAACAGTGTCTTTGTGCTTAATCATTATCCCAACAATAACATACGCACAACTTTCACTTCTTGACAAATTTGACAACAATGAACATGCGATATCTGCATAAACACTGTCCTTCCTTATCACATATTCTAAAAGTTTCAAAATTACATTGGGATGTTCTTCCAAGTTGAGTAGTTTACCAGAAATGTCACTTTCTGTGCTTAAATTCACCAAAGCCAGATAAGCATCTTTGCTGGATGGTTCCTGGTCATCATCTATCAGACTCACTATGGCACTCAAGTATTTCTTGTTACTTGCAATAAAAGTCCTGCCTTCTTTGGAGCCAGTAAGGCCAACAAAGTATTCCATAGCAATACATCTGACGTCTGCTCTTGCTGAGGGTGATAGAAAGGGCAGTACCTCCTTGTCAATTTGTTCTGGATTTATTTCCCCCATATTTAAAATTAGTTTCCAGTCCTGAAAAATCTGAAATAATCAAAAGTAAAACATAATTTTATTTTAAAACCATGACATGGTACAAATTTGAATGTTTTATTTGGCTTTGTTGTTGATATATGGTTCATTAGGTCATTATTTTGAGTGCAAAGTGCTTGGCAACCGTTACAGTCGTATAGCTTAGGCTTACTCTGGTTGTCAAGACTGTTGGTACTGTCATTGTCAGTGTATTACCGGTAGTACTCCACTGTCACAATCACAGTTGAATGCAGTGACTTCTGGACTGAAAAGAAGTAAGGAGGTCAAGACAGTGGCTTCCAGGATTCTGAGTGGTGCCTTTTTACAAAATATGGACCATGTTCATTTTGCCATTTTGTTTCCACTCCCATCACTTCCCACATCGTTTTTCATCGTTTTTGTATTTTCTATCTGGTTACATATCCAAACATGATCTAAAAGGTTTTAACTTCATAACCTATTCATGTTTTAAAAGATATATTCAGCCATAGAGGTGCACAACATCATTATTTGAGACAAGGTAATTTTGGAAAGTGGTCGATTTGCCACCTTTCACCACCAGGTGGCTTTGTAAAAATTTGAGAAAGTTTTTGCTACTCCATCATAAATTAGGGTCAAAACAAGCTATTTATAATTTATATTTCATGTTAGAATCATATAATAATCCTTAAAAATAAGTTAATACATTAATCATTTTGATAATCCTAATATAACAAATAAATTTAATTTTGAAGCAGCACCATAACCAAAGTGGTTTGTATGCCAACTTTTGCCACCAGGTGGCACTGTTAATATTCAGATTAGATATTTTGATTATTGTTGATTTTACTTATTTCTTCAGGTTTAAAAGGGTTAATTAAAAATATTGAAGGTATATATGATACCTTAGGGATATGCCAAGCTCTCAAAACCAGAGCTTTATATGATTTGGGGCTCAAATAATATTTTTTTGGACATCAGCCAATATTTGATTTTCATAATTTTTAGTGACTTTCATGAACAATTCTGTATTTAACAGTTTTAATAACAAATAAATGGCTCTATTAGTTTGATAAGGATATGGTGATTTTCCAACAATTTCAAATGAGGCCAACATTTTCAGGTTTTGCCTTGTATTTTTGATTTTACACCGTTTTGAATGTGGGAAAGTCATAAATCATGTGAGTAAAGTCACATGCTTATTCTGTTCATTATATAAACAAAAGCCTAAAAATATAATGAAAAACATCAGTATCTATTAAACAGTTTAAGTGACATATAGAAAAATGGCAAATTCCAACACAATAATTGTGAAGCTGAACATGCTCCTGAAAATTAGATATTTTTTTCTCATTAAATGGTATTGTTTTTGTAAATATCAAAGCAAACTGATTTAATAACTGACAGCCCTAACTGAAGTCAGTTCAGTCCATCTGACATGGCCTTTCAGTTTCAGATACAACCCCCAGGAACATGAAACATGACAACTTAACAAATAACAACATAACTTAACAACATTTCATACTTACATTTAACTCTACTCTTGTCTTGGTTATTCGATGTAATAATCATAGATTATCGTCGAATTCCTTAAAAGTCAGCGTGGGAACTTGTCCTGCTGTCAAAGAGGTCCTCCATTACCACGTGGACTGCCTCTTAAGATCAGATTTATGTTTTAGTTTGTTCAGATATAATTTGGTTGGATATTTTTTTATAAAACGTCTCACGACTTTAAATTCTATTTATTAACATGTTGAACTATTTCATGACATTATAATCCGAAAAAATGAAGATTAAAAAATATCAACTTATAAATTGGTATCTGTTGAAGAGGTCAACTGTTGATATTTTGGACATTTCTTGTGGTCCTAAGATTTCCCCTAAATATGGTAACTATCATTAATTTTGACTCAGTTCACTTTTGATGAAAAGGTGCCCTAACCTATCAGGGTTGTATTGCAATGTTGTTTTGTACGCGATATATTTGTGAAATTCCAAACTTAGTGCATAATTGGAAAAGCAGATGAGCGATAATTCAGGATTTTCTGGAGTTGAACATGAGCTGACTTGCTGGCCAACTTAACAAATCAAATATTGCTGGCATCTTTCACTGTGATTCGGTCAGTGAGGTTTGCAATTAATTTTTTACGTGCATATAATTGTAGGCCTAACGACCGCCTGTTTCGCACATTTTGGTCTTTGTCAATAAATAAATAATCTGACATAACATGAACAGACTATATGTGTGGTACAGCCTACACTGTCTACAGTGGGATATATATCCATCAGTAAGACTTGACATTAATTTACCTTATAAGGCGATGTGCGCATGTAAAATTCTTACAAGATTTACAAGTCAGAGTCACAATTTGCACATATGATCAAACTCAAAGCCTTTGCGCACTGACCTCTCTTCAATGCCGAAAGATTAAAATGAATATATCTATCATCTGACTTACACATTTGAAGAGAAGAGCTCAAGAGTTCAATTTTGAGTTGTCAGTGATGTAAATCGGCCAAGAACTGACAGAGCAGGGCCAAATTGTATATTTTTATAACAAGCTGGTAATTGCGAACATGCACATTGTGACGAAATCGGGGTAATTGGTGCAATTTTCATAACAATTTGATTGGAATTATTTGTCAACTGGATGACCTTAAATTTTCTTGCATTTCATGAGGGTGCCTTGACTGTTACCATCCTTCATAAATCCATACCTTTCTTGAAAGAGGGAGCTGAAACTCAGTCAAGAAGGTGCCCCAATATTTTATGAAGCTTCATGAACATGGGGCACCTGATTTACCTGATATGACCCCACATATGCTTCTTTTTCCCCCAAAATACATGCACATAATTTATTTATAAACATGAATATATATTTATTTATCAACATATTGTCATTTTAATACATATCTGTGTTCAAATTTCTGTGACAAACTATTTCAGACAGTTTTTAAGTGAGATCTCTCTTAATTAGGATTAGTCCTATAATTTGGTGTGTTAAAAGCATATCTCCATACTAGCATCATGGCATATTAAAGTTTAACAGTGTTATAAGTTGCAATAAGACATAAAAGCTGCATTATTAGCAGAGATCCGTGTCGGCCATCAGCTGCATGTGATGAGTAACACATGAGTAGCATGAACCCTTTTTTTACCCCAGATGAGGCTTGAAGTGTGTTAGCACTATATGACATCATTCAGACAGTTCTATGATGATGTCATAAGCATAGTGCCATATTTGCTTGATGTTATTTTACCTTGCAGTGTCTCTATGATGACACTCCACCAACAAATGACACCAAGCAAGGGAGCTATTTATAAGTGTTTTGTTCAAATAGGTTTTACAGACACTTATTATTTGTACAGTGTAATAACCTAAAAAGTATATGTATTACTAACATCTCTAGATATTACCTATATTTCAAAGTTACCTGCCTCATATAAATGTGAGTTAATTGAGTACAAAAAAGGCCCATGCATGGTGGTCATCATTACAAAGGAAGTGATCACACCTGGGTTCCAACTGCTTGCAGGATTCTTGTAATGATGTCAGTAAATGCAATGATGTCATAGAAAGATGTCTATCTTGGTACTAGAATGAAGAAAATTCCAAATGCAAATCCTTCAGATAAAGTCAAAAACCAATGGCTGGCAGCAACTAATCCCGCAAACCATTTCCTGAGTTTCATTTTTGGAGGACACTTTTTTATCTGATTCACCTTCTTACAAACTTGGTGCTGAATTTATTTGGGGAATAGAGCAATGAGGGTGCCAAGCAGTATTGAAGCTGGTCTGGGCTCAATTTTAATCCTTCAAGTAGGAATAGAGACTGGTGGCTGCACTCTCCTGATTCAATCAGTTTTTTTAATTTGTTGATTATTTTTACATTTATGGCTTACAGTGATTGGTTCATTCATCCACACTCACACAAAAAGTTCACTCACACTACCAATCCACTCAAACAAGTAAATTGCTTGTCAGAAACAGTTAATGCAGCAGTGAATAAGAAAAGTAGAAATCATATATACTTTTATTACTAATGACCATTTTAACACGATTAAATTCAAGTTATAGATTTATCATCTAAGACACAATGCCCTGTTCTTTCTCTTAGCTTCAATGGATCTTTCTTTTGCATTGTCATATGGACATGAAAACGTGAACCACAATCTTTTATTTACTGGGAGTACACAAATTCCATTTAGGTATATGATATTTATACTTGACCAAAGAGCTTCTACATCTATAAGTTTAATCAGCAAAATCCAATTGGCATCCCGCAGAGATAACTACTGACCAGAAATCAGACCATCACTGCAAGCTTGTGACTGGCATGTCTTTAAAAAAGTTATCTGCTAAGGTCATTGTTAAGTGAGATGAGAATGGCTTTCTACTCACAAATAAAGGATTTTATTGTAAATTTCAAGATAATTATTATTATATTTACTGGTTTGTTTTTCTTCTTCAGGTTTAGAAAAAAAAAGAATTGCTTAAAGGATGGAAGAAAAAAGAGGGCGATCAAGAAGCCTCAGCAGTAGCAAGCTGAAAAATAAGAAGAGAAAACACAGAAGTTCATCATCATCATCATCATCCAACAGTGACTGCAAAAAATCTAGGAAGTCCAGGAAAGACAAGAAGCAGAGGAGAGACAGCAGCAGCAGCAGCAGTAGCAGCAGCAGCAGCAGCAGCTCAAGTAGCTCCTCGTCTAGTAGTAGCAGCTCATCTGATAGTTCCAGCAGTAGCAGCAGTAAAGAGAAACACAAGAAGAGGAAGAGAAGGAAGAGGTGCTGTAAACTCTTCACATACAGATTATATATTCAATAATAGAATTATTCTAAATTGGTTTTATTACCCCAAAGCCCATAGGCTGGTGGGGGTATTGTTGTCAGCTTAAATGGGTGATTGCTTTTCAGGTTATCACTTAACACACGTTAATCTCTCAGTCAGTGTATATAGGTGGTAGTTCTAGATAACATTGGTTTATCAGAATGAATTAAGGTATAAATCTCACTTAAAATGTTCAGTTTTTTGCAAAGAATAGATGGCTGTTTATATTTGAATATTAATCTGACTAATTTTATAATTGTTTATTTATAATGAAGTGCAAAGAAAAAGGAAAAAAGACGGAAGAAAAAGGAGAAGAAGGAGAAGTTAAGAAAAAAGAAAGCAGAAAAGAAAGCAAAAAAGTTGATGAAAAAACTTGAAAAAATGAAGAAACTTGAGCAAAAATCATCCAAGACTCCCGTCATCATAGGTCCACAGTTGCCACCCACATCACCAGTGGACACAACAGCAATCGGACCTCGGCTTCCTACAACCGACATGAAGAAAGGTATGATGTCTCTCAATAAGGAACCTAAAATAGACTAAAGCCTCATTATGATTTTATTCTCTTTTTTTATTTTCTATTTATTTTAAAATTATGATAATTACACAGGTTCAAGGTCAGTAGGACAAATGTATAAAATTATAAAGTGAAAAGTTTGACAGCACATGCAGAGGCTTGGACTTATCTCCAAACTTTATTTTCCTGGCCTAATAAAGTGTTTCCGTAGATGGCGTGGGAGTCGGCCGTGTCATGAAGCCCATGACCAAGGAAGAATGGGAGAAACAACAAAGTGTCGTCAGACGAGTGTATGATCCTGAAACTGGCAGAAATAGGTCAGCAGTCATTTCAATATCCCCACGAGGGACTAGGCACAACTATTTACAATTTGCAAGTTACTATTTTAAATCTCAGTAAATTAACCACACCAACAGTTTAATAGTTTTAATATATAAATATCCAGAAATGTGGGAAAGAATTCTACATGCAAATTTACAATGTATACTGAAAAATTGGGATTTTGCTCTATTCGGTATGTTACAGACTGATTAAGGGAGATGGAGAAGTCATAGAAGAAATTGTCAGCAAGGATCAACATCTTCAAATCAACAAGGTATGTCCTTAATATGTTATGAACAGTAAGAGGACCATAGAGACATGGTGCCACAAGCAGGGCCGACCCAGTGCTTCGGTATGGTAACACAAGTACTGGACTCCAGCAAACAAGCATAGCTTATTCATATATTTTCACATCCATCTAGAAACCTTTAGATTAAACTACTATTCTTTCAGAATTATGATTTCCTGCTACTGTCTTGAGTCTTTTTTGTGTTCACATGTCCACAGCTTTGGAAATAGGGAAGTCGGGGTTGAGCATAAATATTTTGAATTTGCTTTTGATAAAGAACAACAGTATTATTGTTTGATTTTCAAACTGACATTTCAAAATATTAACATTTGACCTGGGCAATATGAAAGTTGTGGATATTGAAAGTGCATTTTGATGAAATTAGCTTCATGTCAAACCCTTTTTTGGTATGAGAGGCTAGGCCCATGATTTCATTTGTCACACAGGTATGACTATACCAAATTTAAATATACACAGAGAAAGCATGGTAGCCAAATTCATAGCCAAATTCAATTAATTCTCAGTCCATCTCACCAATAATGAACATGAAACTTACATTTGTAATTAGTTATTCCCTTTTTAACTATTCATATTATAGCTTCTGCGATGATTGGGGAGAAATTTTCTGTCATTCTGTCGGTCAGTGTTAACTTTGATCTTCTTTGAAATTACTGGTCAGAATTCCTAACTATTATTAGGTAAGATGTATTTTCAGGAGACCAATTCTATCTATTTTCCAATAGGCTTGGAATGTTTTCCATCTTTTTATGACTTTTTGAAAAAAATCTAATAGTTATCACTGAATTATCAAGGAAGCTACCATTTTGATTAACATGGCAATTATATGAGAATGGAGATAATGAATTCACTATGCTATGTGCATTTTAATTGGCCAAAATTAACATCTGCTCACGTTTGCTCTTGGAAAGGCTTTAAATGATCATTTATGAAGCATTTTGAAGGTATTTCCAGAAAATGTTCTCAAACATTACAAAAAAGTAATGATCAGCACAGCTGTAGGGCCAATGGCCTATGTTTCAAAAGCAGTGATGGTCAAATGCGACATGTTGCATACAGAACATGTTGTTGGTTTGTTTGTTTATATCACTAATTGACAAAGATTCAGCTGCTAATGATGGTGATGATGTGATTTGTTACAGCAAGCCACCATGGGTGATGGAGCCTTCTATGCAATGAAAGCTGGCACAGCAAAATCAACTTACTAGACATACCTCCTACCATAGCCTGAGCTAGCTCTCTAATAAGGTTAATATCTATGGTTTGATTTTGATGTTTTTAATATACTTCTTATTTTTGATAATGCATGTTAATGAGTGATAACAAAAGTTATTATTATCTTATCACCGAAAATTAAAATAATTGAGTTATTCTGTAAATTTCTCTCATATATCCTCACAAAATTAGAGCATGCTTCAACTAAATGAATTAACAATGAGAATTTATTGTCCGAGTATATTAATGAAATAATTTTGGATGCTTTTAATAAGACACTGAGTTAAAATCATGTACATGAAATAGTAGTCCTCAAAATAATAAATTATCATGATTCATACCATATAAAAACAACATTGATTAGTATACTACACAGATATGGTTATCAGGGGTAGGGAGGGAATGAAACATTTTTATTGCTATTTTTTAAACCGGTTATGGGCATACAGCAGGGTTGTTATTAGGGTTGACCATGGCCACTATATGGTGAAATTCAGTGATAATAAATCTGAATGAAGTTGTTAATTAATTAATGCTGATTTGTTGAAGTGTGCCATTTTACATACATTTGTTGTAATTTTTCTTGATTAATATTTGATAAGAATAAAATGCCAAGTTTTATTGGCTTGATTATCAAAATACTCTCTTTTTGTTTTGTTTATTACCTCTTGTCCAAATTCAGCCAAAGGCTTTATGTCAGAGCCTTAAAGCATCTGTTTGTCGATGAAACTATACTAGTTATAATTGCATCACCTTGATGAGTGGTGTGCAACCTTGAGCCTTCTTATTCATTAAAAGTTGTTTTGACTGTAATTAACTATGGATGGCAGTCACTTCATATTTGATTGAATTGTCATCTTTGGGGATAGTTGTGCAATGTCAGGCGAAATCTGTTTTGTGACCTTAACAAAACACTTTAACATTTTATCAATGGAAATGAGCTGCAATTATATGGTTTTTGGCAAAAGTTTTAAATATAGCAGACCCACATCTTTTACTTAATTTAGCCTCTCAGACATTTTGATTGGCCCTTATTAAAACAAAGCTCGATATTGCAGCTGATGTGTGACAACACCTGTTCTTATGTCTGAAAGAATGAACATTTCTCAAATGCATATGTCATTCATTGACAACTAATAGTTAGCAGTTCTGTAAACAAATCAACATGGTTTAACAATTGGAAAAGGCTTCTATATATTGGCAAGCATGTTGCAATATCAACAGCTGTTTAATAATCTTTAAGTACTTGATAAGCCCATGAGTTTCTTTCATATTAAAGAAATATATGATCTCACACAAACAGCACTGGTATATCTGGTCCCTTGCTTGACATTAGCGTGAGGCTAGATATCAGAGATATGGTCAAAACTACTAGGGCAACAAGTGACTGTAAATAGCACAGTGTTCAAATGCTTGACAAAACTCGTATCGTAGGCGAGGTCCACATAAAACAATGGACGTGTATAAATACTGGTTTTTTTTTTTTGCAGCCTATTTTTTATATCTATAACATCTATATCCCTATGAGCTTGTAAGAATTTAAAAAATGATATGGTGACAATTTTTTAATATAAAATTGGCTCTTAACTCATATTTTAATCATGAGATCGCCTTCTCTACAAAACTATCATTTATTTCAATTAGAAAAAGCTGAATATCATCCTCACTCCTGCCTATTCTTGATATACTAGTAATATTCTTGATAATATTCTTGATATACTAGTAAGTGTCAGTAATTGATCTGTTATTATACTTATAATCTATTTGAATTCTTCTTAATGACTTGTCTGTCAGTTCTCTATCTGTCAGATCTGTAAATAGCACTGCAAATTGAGATCATTGTGTGTATTTACATCACAATATTGCCCTTTATTTGAAAAATAATTAAATATTACCATTTTGAAAATATTAACAAAAAAAGAAATTTATGTCTTTATAAAAAAAGTATGTTTGCCTTTTTCAGGAAAATCTCTGTCCATCAATAAAAGAGTGGCAGTCATTTATTCAATCGAAAAATGGGGACAGATATCTTAGAGTGATGAGAGATCTTCGAGATAATCACCCTGATTGTCAGACCATTTATGCCCATTCATCAAGAAGTTAGGCAGCTAGGAATGATGTTTGGCATACTCCTGTAATCCATCAAGTTCTGGGTCATATTTTCCATCTGAGCATTATGAGATTATGGGTTATAGTTGGAAACATATTAGCTATTTTTATGCCCTCCTCCTCCGAGGGAGGGCATATAGTAATCACTTTTCCGTCCGTGCGTCCGTCACAATATTTGGAATGGCCAACACTCGAAAGTGACTGGACCACAGGGATGATACTACATATGCCTACAACAATATAGTCCAAGTAAATATTTTCCATGAAAGTTTGGTGACCTAGGTCAAAGGTCAAGGTCTCAGTGACCATCGGTCAACTTTGGCCATGAGCGCTCTATCTTCTGTAGAAATGTTTCAATTTTGACACAAGTTGGTGTACAGGTGTATTTTATGAGGGGCTAGGCTAAGTTTGATGATGGATAATACTGACCAAATTTTGAAGCCACAGCAGCCATTTTTCAAAATGGCCGACATGCCGATTTTGTTAATTCTTTGCAGAATACACATATATCAAACATTATTACTTATTATCAATTGGTATAAGCTGCAAAAATGTTAATTTATGTAATTGGGTCAGTGTGACCTACTTTTCAGGTGAAAATCGACATCCCCATTAGTATTTAGAGTGGCCCTCATTTCAATGCTCCAGAACATTGGGGTTTGATTCTACACAATGTTTGTATAACTTAAGACCCCCAAAAAAATTGCATGGAATTTTTCCAACCTAGGTCAAAGGTCAATGTCACATTGAAAATTGGGTCAACTTTGGCTGTGAGCACTCTGAAATCTGTAAACATGTTTCAATTTTGAAACTACTTAGTGTATAGGTGTATTTTAGGAGGGGCTAGGGTAATTCAAGATTTTCTAGAAAAAATTGTGCACAATTGTGCAGGGCAAACTGGCCACTAGGCGGCACTGGCCACAGGGGTATGCAGGAGGAGGGCATTGTTCTGCGCTCTCTGAGCGCATTTTAATAGACCATGTAGTTGTGCAATAGCAACCATGGACCAATTTGAGTCAATTAATGATGGACTAAAATACTGGGTTTATTTATAATATGATGCATCTGAGCATCCCTGAGATATATTTGGCAACAAAGAAGTTATTTTCTGTGCAGCTTCCCCACCAGGGGTAATTTCATATTATATACAGACATCAAGTCAATATTTTTGGAAAGTTCCAAACTGCTGTCTCAGATATGTTTACTTATTCTATATTTTTACTCTTGTATATCTTGGAATATTCCAGGAATTTTGCAGCCATTGATAGACCCTTTGTTTGCAAGTTATATGAGGTGACATAATATCAGGGAATTGTGGGGATTGATCATTTGATCCTTGGTTGCAGGTTGCTGGTTACATAAGTTTATGTAACATCAGTCAAGGAGCATATGGGAAGGATTCTTTGATCTTGTGGGTTGTAGAAAAATGACTAGGTTGCGCAATGATCACCACAGATTATTACAATGCCCTTTGTGACATTTGTCACAAGGTATCTAGTTTGTTCTTTTAATTGTGCCATTGGAGAGGTCATTGTCTTTTTGATCAATGAAAATATTTTGAAATAAACGTAACACCATTTGTTTCAATGATATGTTTATTATTCATGATGTGGTGTTTATAATGTTTGTATTATATCTACATATCAAAAACATTATGAAACAAATAGAAAAATCTTGTGAAACAAAACAAAATTATGCACAAAATCAGTTATTATTTCCAAGTGCATTTACAATTCTGAACATTTATATACTCACAGTTTTAAAAATATATACACACGTAAAGGACAGATTAAAAAAGGACTCAAAGAAAATAAAATAAATTATAACTATTCCTAGTCTGATGTTTCAGAAGCACAGGACAATACCATACTGCCATGATCCCATCCCTGTTTTGCTCTCATATACAAGAAACTAATTCATGGTGGTGTTGATTCAGTGCAAGACTTGAGGTTCCCCAGTCTTTAGTAGAGCCAGGTGCCAGGGCTTTAAACAATATTGTCTATCACTTACCTATTCATAACTCTGTGCATAACAAATTTTGTTTTGGTATAGTTGTAAGATTGCCATGCAAACTAACATTTGACAATTTTACTGAATTTAAGTTTACTTGTTTAAATGAACAAGAAAATATGCTATCTTTATTCTGCTGTTCAAAATTAATAGAAGAAAGTACAAGTAAAAGTAAACTTTACTATCTTAAAATGGGAAGCACAACATTAGGTTTCCCCGCATTTTGGTCATGTGGATTACTAGTATTTTTGATAAATTTGTGTTTATATTATATCGGGGACGCTAATTGACTATTATTCTACCAAATCAAATCACAACTTAATTAATTTATTACTTTCGAATAAAAAGTATTGCAATAAATAAATATATGCCTTAATTACTGACAAAATATCCTTGATGCCAATTGGATGTACGGTAGTTTAGGATGCATCTCACCATAAAAAGGATGTGGACACATTTTTCTCCATTTAGCGCCTAAGTTTCACTCATTAGTACAGGTAAACTGGTGTCAATTTGTGTTGATATGGATAGAGATATTCTCAAGAACTTATCCTCTTAATATGATTTATGATATGGGTATTGTAATATGTGAGCTATACTACTTTTAAGGTCGCTGTATAATATGGTTGAAAAATGAAAATCACTACTTAATCCAGGAAATCAAGCACTTTGAATAAATTCCAATAAAATTCTTTTTACCATAATACATTTCTGAACGATATGATTCATAATGGTGTTGGTTTATAAATGGAATACCAACAGATTGTAGCAAAAATCAGAAAAATAGATTATCACCAATATATTACTGATTGTACAAAGTATATCCATACTAAAATGGAGTACTGGTAATACTTGTGGTGTTTAGAACTTTTTAGCTGTAGAATTTGAACATTTTAGTAATAGTCAATCAGATAAATCTACTCAGAGATTTGATCAATTTTACATCAAAACATTATGGATACAGTGCTACGGAAATGATATTTATGGCATGTTCACCTTTTGCTATTGTAGTATGTTTTGCAACTGCTACACAGTAAATCCACCTTTTCAAGTTGTCCAGCCCACTGGTGAGTCTATAATCAGTATGTATCTGGTATCAACAATATGCTTATCTTTATGTCGTGTCCACTCCACCACAAAGTTGCAGTAAACTATAGCTCCTGATGCTGGTGGTTGATTATGTTGTGCACCACAGGCAAAATAATCTCTTCATAAAAGAAAGGTCTGTATTGTAAAGTATCCCAAGTTTCCTCCCAGACACCACAATCCCCAACACTGTTGCTTTTATTTTTCCTGCTGCAGTGATCTCCCTGCCAGCGCATATGCTTCACATGGCTTGTCAGAAGACACGGCCTGAGTTGGTATTGGTAGGGACTGTGATCGTCGTCCAGATAATCTTGAGGATCTTTGTTACTGTTACTGACACTTTGTTACTGTTACTGGAACTGACACTTTGTTACTATTACTGAAACTGACATTTATGGGTGTCACTGACATATCAATCATATGTAGGTTTGTCTTTTGAGAGAAAAGATAAGGGAAATTGTTGATATTTCAGCAGCCATCTTGGTTATATGCAAATTTTGCACATTTCTACAGCTAACATAACACCATCCAAGAGAATACTTGGGCCCCAATCCCCTTAGTTTAGAACTTACAAACATTCAAATATGTCGCTTGAGAGCAAAGATATTGGATTCATGCAAATTTGGCACATTTCCACAACTTGAATGTCCTAGGATTTTTAGCATGCATTACGTATTTTTTTTTCCAAATATTTTTTTGGAATAAATAATATTTCAGAATGAACGTTATTTACAGGTACGGTATGTGTTGATGGTTGATGAATTGTTATAACACTTTGGATAGGTACAGTCCATGTTTATTTTGAAATATGGATCCAGGCAAAATGTTGAGTGAGCAATCTTGGCATGAGAAAAGGTCAAAGCATCTCATCAAACCTGTGTTCTGACTTTCATATCATTCAAATAAGATCCCAACATGTTTTTTGTATAAAGTCATTATTTTTTAAATATTTTTTGCCTTTAAAAAAACGTTTCAGTTTTATATGTTCTGATGTCTATATAGCTAAAATAAAATTTCAAAATGAAGATTTCATATTCACCAACCCCAGACCTTTCGCGCGGAAGACAGGTGTCTTACCCACTGAGCCATGTTGAAAGGTATATATTTTGAACTTCTCACTGGTACATCACACAAATAGTCAAGATCTTCATCACTATATCAAGTTATTTTATAAAGGAAGATATTTAGTAATTTCACACACCAGCCTAAATTAGATTTATAAATTGAGATTTTCTAAAATTATGTTTGTCTAGGATGATATCAAAATTAATCAAAATGGACCAAAAGAAGTACTGGATATCTGCAACTCATGTCTCATTTAAATCTCAGACACCATTTTCTAGTTGATTCTCTGTATGTAGGTACCTATATAAGGTAAGCATGTATGATTATTTATACCGAATATGATGTGTGTCATATAATGTTCAGACACGTTTTATATATTTAACTTGAACTCATAAACCAGAAAATTGTAATAAAACATAGAAAGTCAGTGACTGGAGTGGTGCATTTCTTTCTGGAGAAGTCACTTGGAAAGTAGTCCAATAAGATATTAGTTTCATTGGGAGCTAACATGTTGATGTGCACTCAATGCGTTCACTCATTACAGAAATCAAGATGAATGCTGCTTGAAAATGTCCTTGATTTCTTTTGAGGGAAGTACACGTCATGGTGTTCTTGGGACCTCATAAAAATGCATTGTGGTGAGAAAAAAATATGTTGCAATTTTTTCCAAGTCAAACTTTGCCTGGCCTATAATGTGTTATGAAGGACTGTGTGAACAAATTATTAAACTGTCCAAGATGGCTGAAATAGGCCTCTCTGTGAGTGAGCGCCCACTCAATAAACTGATCATCACTATACCAGATGTCCATAGAGGCTTCTAAACAGCAGTGATGAATTAAGATGTTATTTCAGACTGAGATAAATCCTCAGCATCCTTGTCAACATCTGAAAAAAAGGATAAAATTTACATTATAAAAAGTATCATGGATAGAACCTCTATGCTGGATGAAAGATTTTGGTGAAATATAACGTGTTAGTTAATCTTGGAGTAATTATAATTACTCCAAGGTTTAATCATATTGTGGTTGATAAAGGAAGAGTATTAGCTGCTCTTTGCTTCAGAATGTACGGCTAGACCTTGGAGTAAAATGATGTAACATTATTCTCCTGTCCAGTGCTAGACCTACCAATGAGGGTATATATTGATGAGATGTATTTCAGTTTAGCTTTTCATATATTATTTTAATGAGAGTTTTTCCACTCTTTCAATTGTAATGTTAATTGCATGTAATGTAACATGTAAATTGATATGTTGCTGGTGTATTACAAAGAGCACCCTCTTCAGTCTGTTACTTCCAAGATTTCAATCTGGTCATTCCTTGTGATGTTCATCATATAAATATATAAATTACGTTTAATGACGAACTTTCACTTTTGCAATTTTCTAACAACCCGATAGTTGATAATATGGCTATTTTTATCATGATAATTAAACTAAAGGTGCGTCATGTCGGTGGCAATTTAACTTTTATCTTGACCTGACTGATATATTGTTTCGGTTAATTGTGTGTAATTTGTTGCCAAACATAAAGAAAAAAGTTTATTTAAAAGTATATATTTGACCAAATAAAGCTAAGAGTGTGTCTTTTACCCTCGACCACCATCATATCGTTTGTCCAGAGATGGATGTTGTCTTTCAGTAGGCCAATGATGAGTGAGGCATCTCGGTATTTCTCCTTGTCCAATTCCTCTGTGTCGTCGTACTCATATGCTTTATTAATGGCTCCCTGGGCTTCTTCGATGGCTTTTTTGGGTGAGTTTTCTATTTCATAATAAAACACTGAGAAGTTAAGTGCGAGCCCCAGTCTTAACGGGTGGCTATGAGGGAGTTCCTGGGCGGACTTGATTGCATCTTCGTAGGCTTGCCGGCTACCTTGAATAGCTTTTATCTGGTCATCGCCCTTCGTGCACTCGGCCATGTAACGGTAGTAGTCACCTTGCCTGAATACATCATATTTATAATGAACTGTGAATAGTGACAAAGTAACAAACTTCACACACGTATTTATAATACACAAAACTGCTTTATTGGTGTATCAACATATAATCATTAATCATTATTTGATTCAAACTGAGAGCAATAATGAATTATAAATAAATAAGTTGAATTGCTCTCAGATTCATGAGGTGTGAATATGAATTTTAAAAAAAGATAGGGTATGTAGTATGTGTAATGAATATAAGTTCTAAATTTGTTCATTGATTGACTCTAAATTTGTCATTGATTCCACCATTTTGCTTCCACTAGCTGTCTATATTGATATACTGCAATACAGTAAAAAAAAATGCAATAACATTTGGTTCTTTTATAATCTGACAGCAATAATATTTAAATTTTCGGGTATAATGATTACCGTTTATCCTTGACGGATATAGATTTTATAAGGAATTTACTTGGAGAAAAACATATCACTCTTGGGATAGAAGTCCCAGGCTAGTGTGGAGTTCATTTAATATTTGACGTGTTTTCAAAATGGAATTTACAAGAATAAACTAAAAATAAAACTCCCCATAATAATTATTTTTGACTAACAAGAAGCCCCCTTTCCTTCAAAATATTTCATTCTAAATAGATACATGATATATGGCTAATATCAGCTAGATGTCATTTTCTCACATCCTAAATCATGGAAATGAGGAAAATTTGGACAAGATAATGAGTATGTAGGATATTCCTGTGAATTTCACTGTATAAGGTATATTTTAGGCATTAAAATATCTAGGCCGGAACTAAAGTGATAGAAACAGTGGGGTGGGCCGGGATGAGTATGAGAAATGTGTACACACTGGATATATAATTTTAGTGAAAAAAAAAATAAATAAAAAAAAATAAGTACAACTCACATTTTATAGAAGAATGTAATAGATTCTCCGGGACTGGCATTTGGGATTAGATTTGTCTCAAGTAACTCCAGAATTTCTGCACAGACACCTCGCAATTCAACCTCAATCTAAAAAGATGAAATGAATACATCAGGAAGGTGCAATTATTTCCATCTTCTCTTTTACCTCTTATGAGGTATCATCTCTGGGGAAGGGGAGCTCAATCATCAGCAAGGTCAGTGGTATATTTTAAAGATACTAGGTATTAAATTCATCAGCATTCAAAAGATTACACAACTTTGGGACCATTACAGATATTTCTCATGGCAGAAATACTTTTACACCATTTTTCTGTTTCCAAAAAGTCTCCCTTGAGATATCAACCACAGGTACATAAACTGCAATTGTAGGAAAATTAGAGGAAACCCCCATTTCGTTTTTGATCAATTGAACTCTCTCCTGTTCACTATTGAAAATTAAAAAGGAATTGTCAAAAACAAAAACAAAAACAAAAAACAAACAAACAAACAAAAAAACAAAGATTTGTCTTATCCCATCACTGTGGCCATAGGGTGGGAACTTTTGGATACCTACTTTTTCTATGTTCTCCTGACATTCCGCCGAGGCTCCTGATTGCCGACTGACTGAGTATAGATTTCTGAGACCAGATCGATGCTTTGCAGTTGAATATTTGTATGAAACAGAAAGTAGATTTCTCTCTTCTTCCGACATCGGGCCCTGGGTCGCCAAAACTACTTCATACATGAACTGTTTCATATCTGAAAAAAAGTGAGTACGATATTGCAATAATGATATTATAAAATATGCACGATAGTTTTTACTTTATCTGGTAGAATAAATATAGATCACACACATCAATATGGATGCAAAAACTGATAAATTCAGTGAAACATTTGAGCTGTTGTTTTAATTTTGCTTTAAAAAAATGCCAAAACTTTGATCCATTTCTTTTTCAGCTAGTAATTGATTGCTTTTTATCGGTATATTTATACCGTTTAAAGAAATTTTCTTCACGATACATACAAAGAACAACAGTATTCATAAAACAAGCATCATTTACACCAGTGTACTTGGATACAAACTACAATCACACCTCGGACCATTCTATGTTTTGAGCAATATCTTTAATGTATTACAATGTATGCGCATCTTAATTTCATTTTACATTAAGTAAGCTTTCATCGAAGACTATCTTTTTAACCGAAAACAAATCTCAAATTATGGACAAAGACAAAAACATAAGGATAAAAATGTTTTTTTTTTTTTTCTTTTTGTATCAAGCTAAGAGTACAGTGTGATACAAAGGAAACAATCCATTGGATGTTACCGTCTTCAAAAAATGACTTAAAATTTCTCTATATCTGCTTGCATATAATTTGAACCCAAACTGCGGAGTGGAATTTTAAGTGTCACTTTTTAATGCATCTATAAGCAAGTCTACTATATACAATAGTATCTCTTGACAGGCCATATGCTTGAAGTTAAAATATCAGCAAGCCATGTAGAAGTCTTTTGAAAGATCCACCAGGACAGTTCTAACCAAATTTCTTTCATCCACTGCACATTTCCAGGAGTGCGACTTGAATAACATGCTCACCTCCTTACTTCAGATACGGACACATTTTCTTGAAATTTGCCTGAGTTAGTCTGCAATAATGCTCTCCTGTAACTTAGACAGGAATTAAAGAAGACTCACGAGTCTGTGGTCATCTTTCTCCATATCATTTTTCTTTTTGAATATGGGCATCTCAAAATATGCTTGTTTTATGTCATAAGGAAAAGAACAGTGCATATTTTAACAAATTGTCATCTGCTCTGCAAACAAGTCTTGTTTTGTGGCAATTCATCCCACACAGGTTAATTGCCTTCATCTTTTTCAAGTTTTGTTATCCACTTTTCCAAACTGCAAAGTTTATTCTTGCATCATGTTTGGGAACTTTTATATGCTTAATAATAATTCATAGAACCGTTTGTGCCCTCCTTTACTGCACAAACAAGGGAAATTTGCAGAATCTGCAATTCACATTTTTAGCCCATACAAAAAGGTACTGCCCATCACACTAGCTAGTACAACCAACTGGACTAATAAATGTTGTGTATCGGCAAAAAATGCAAAGTTGATATTGTCTTTTCATGGAAGCTTTGTCTCCAGAGTATTTGCATTAAGTAAGAGGGACACCAAGGGAGATTTGGATGACATGAATTTATTGTATAATGTGATACATGAATTTTACTCCACAATAGTATTCTCAACAATAATTTCTTCTGTAAAACAAAACCACAAAGTTCATGGTGATTTCATGAGATTTTTTTAATGTTAAAAGCATGACATCAGTTTACAAAGAGTTACATTTCCCTGAATACATCTACGACAATCATCCTAGACATCTAGTACATACTTATATGAAAATTATAAAGACGTTATTCTCCCAAGAGGCGAGCGGCAGGAAAAATACAGCTTCACGTTAGCACACTAGTCCCCTAAGTACAAGTCACAATAATTATAATTGTCACTTTTTCAATATCAGGCGCTGCTGCACATTGAGTAGGCTGTAATTTAATATTAAAACAAAATATCTGGTTACCACTCTTTTAAGATGAATTGAAAAATAGATTAATGAATGTCTTTGTGAGGGAATGCTGTGGTCCAGTGTAAAATTAATGGACCAGTAATTTATCATAAATCTGTCGTATAATAATTATTAATATCTCTCTTCATACAACTATACACACTCTTGTGTCAATTCTAGAAACCAATAGTAGCAGACGCTCGTGTCAAAATGAACTCAACAATTGTATACAAACCATATATATTATAATTAAGAATCTGCCACATATCTAATAATTACATTTAATATATCATGAACACTGTCCGAGACATGAAAATAACACAAAAGGGAGTAGTTATACCAGTTCTCTCAAGCGGCACACAAGCATGTCTGCCAACTAGCAATTACAATAATCTTCAATTTTACTATTAATAATCCAATTGATAATAACACCTGAACCAAATAACTTTTTCCATACATTAATCACACCTAATATTTACATACTGAACTATTGATTTTGTCTCGTCATCAGGATTTCTCAAGATCTACTACTGCCTAATGTCACATGATATTGCTGTTGACAAACTGCTTTCAAAAGTGGCCACTCTGTGAGAAGATAAGAGAGGTTTAGGAGAGACAGACCGTGATCACACTGAAAGACAATGTTACATACGCACAGATGTACGGGGGTGCAGTCACACTACTAAGATAATAAACTACATGTCGTCGCGATCATGATTGAGTTCGATAACCACACACATTGGAGAGCCAGCAAGGCGCATGGGCGCTCTCACACAATGATAATTATACCAGCATGTCTACGAATTATTAGAATAATAATAATTATGATAAATGGCTAAGATTCTCAGTATGAATGTTGATGTGAGGTTTGGATGTGTAGTAGTGTAAACAGACACGGATTATATAACAAGCAGCTTGAATAATTTGGTCCACACAATTTGATGTCATGCTTTTGTCTTTCCATACCACATAGCAGCCAATACAGCCATACCTCTGTGCGCAGCATAGTCATAGTGACAAGTGACAGCGCAGCACTCGATAATTAAAACCAATTATTTCACATAAATCTCCGAATAAATCCACTAAGAGTCACAGTGCAAAACATACATATTATATATATATTATTCTTCATTATCATAACAATCATCACCAATATCTAGTCTTTGTTAGGCTAATTGTCTAACTGGTCCTTTCTGTGATTCTGCTGTGATGGCCTCACATGTTATCCTCCATTGTTGAGCTGAATTGGTGGTTGGGATTGTATTACCATGTGTTATGTGGTTGTGACTTTCAGGATGATGAAATTGCCATGGTAACACCTATAAGTAGTGTGGTAAAAGCCGAAAAATAGGTAGCAACATGGAAGCAGTAGTTGCAGTACAAAATGCAATGTTTGTAATCAAATAGAATCTACAAAGATAGTTCATCATTCAGGGGCATACGATGAAGGGAGCAACTCCCAAAGGAGAACTCTTCAAAATACCACCAGCCCAAACATAACATGTAAAGCTGATGGTGGTTAATCAGAAACATTTTGGTTATTTCCAGAAAGATTAACTGGGCAAGAGAAAATGTAAAATCCGTAGCATGTTCCAGATTGTCCATTGTCATTAGTTATTATTTTTACAATTTGTACATGATTTTTAATTTATCTTTAAAGATCCACAACAAAAGCTTGGACTTGTTTATTGATCTTGTAGCTTTCTATTGATGATAGCGATTGTTGAAGTAGATTTGCTGGGTATTAGATGATGGTGACTATTTGCTGTTTTGTTGTGTGGAGTGGAGTGTCTCTGAGAGGATGATAATTTATGTAGCCTTAGCAGATTCATCGTCTACTTCCTCCAGTTGCGTCTGTTTCTGTTCCTCAGCTGAAATTGACAAGATGAATAATAAATGAATGATCAGTTTATGACAAAATTCAAGTGGAATCGACTAAACTTTCTACAACCTATCACTTTATCACACATTAAGTAAAAAATTAATTCCTTGATCACATACTTTCTCCCTGCATGTCTGACGTCCAAAGTGTTAAGTTATCCCTCAGGAGCTGCATGATGAGCGTGGAATCTTTGTAGCTCTCCTCACTTAATGTATCAAGTTCAGCAATAGCATCATCAAATGCAGCCTTGGCTAGCCGGCAGGCCCGGTCTGGTGAATTGAGGATCTCATAATAGAATACAGAGAAGTTGAGTGCAAGTCCCAGTCGGATCGGGTGTGTGGGTGGTAGATCTGTCATAGCGATATCACTAGCTGCTTTGTAGGCCACTAAGCTGTTCTCGGCTGCTTCTTTTCTATCATTACCTACGGCGAACTCTGCAAGGTACCTGTGGTAATCACCCTTCCTGTAACACATAAGTGAGTATTGAGTCATGACATGTTTTGTTTAATATTAATCATGATATGACTTAGATTATAAAGTCAAATCTGTGGATGAACTCATTTATTCATCTGAACATTTATTCTTGTTATTGTAATAAATTGATAAATCTGGCCTCAAACACACCATGATAAAATTAGTGAAACCAACTTACATTTTGTAGTAGAAGACTTTGGATTCGCCTGTGCCGGCAGATGGGATAAGATGTTTGTCAAGCACATCCAATATGTCCTTACAAATGCCATTCAATTCCAATTCCACCTGGAAATACAAAAAATAATCAAACTGATATAATAACTTATAATCATACGATCATAGTTTTACAGGGTTTTATGCATATGATTTGCATGATTGGCCAGGCATCCTCTATGTCAAGAGGAAAGCTAACCCAAACAGACTGATGAAATATTTCATACTTACACAAATCAAGTTTCAAGAAATATGGTTAAAATCTTTATCACGAAGCAAGCTTATATACAACATTTGGCAAGAAATGACAAGGCAAGTGCAGCGTTACTTGTGTTAAAACAGCCTGTACACTTCCCTTAGAACACATTGATGTGGACATCAGCATGAGTACAAGAAGTGCAGATCACTGTTCCCTGCGTACACTACATTCTAGGATATTTATTATCCAAGGTGTAAATTATTTCAGGGTTAATTTTACTAACCTCAATTTAAGTGTTTGTAATCAGAACAAAGCATCAACTTTTAGGTGATTGCCACAAGTCTAATAGTAATAATTCATTTAATTTGACCATCTCTTACATACAGGGTTCCCTCTCATCAGGGTTTTTGGAAATCAGGATTTTTCCTGACTTTTCAAGCCCCTTTCCAGACCTAACAAACAATTTTTTGGAGGCGTGTCTGAACATAGTTTTTTTGTTGTTGCAAACAAAGAAAATATTTGTAAAATAATGACTTAATACAGAAAAAAAGATGTCCACAGTAGTCGGTCCCTGTTTCTTAAGTGTAATTTATCCAAAAGACGGAGAAAATGTAGGTTCAACAATGCCAAGGCACACATACGCAATACAAGGCTGCCATTGTGAAAAGCGAAAGTAACAGGGAGAAGCTCTTTTTTTTTGGCGTGAAAATAATTACAGCATATTAAAATATTAATATAGTGCAATGATGGATCCCTGACACTTTGTATTTCCATTTCAAAATGTAAGATGGCTGCCAAACTTGAATGGTAGCAGTGCCAATGTCTCAGGAAAATTGCTGAATGGTTTTATTTAGTCTTTTTAATTTTCCCAACTTTGTGCATGAATTCCCGTCTTTTTAAGATCAGGATTCCGACCCGGTGAGATTCCCGACTTTTCCCCGACTACGTGGGAACCCAGTGCATATCTCACTTATGTGCTTGGATTATCCCATATATGTTGCTTCCTCAATGATTAGATAGCCTGCTGAATGAAGGAAGTCCTGTATAGAATCCAGTTTTACAGAAAGTTTTGAAATTCTACGATATAAATCATACAGGCCTTTTATGTTTTAGGTTCAGTGTCATATATGAATATTTCCATAGTGATTCATTATCATTTGAGAAAAACCTTCATTTATAAGTGTTAATGTAAAAACAATTACAGGAATTTTAAGTTAAAATGAAATTTTGTAAAATGACACTATAATTTGAGATTTCAACATCAAAATAAGAAAATGGTTTTGACCATAACTTCATGAGAAATCATTTGGATGGCCAACTGTATCCCTATCATCCCTATCCTCATCACTACAAGCAGAATCCAAATGGCTATGATGTGAAACATGATCTGAAACATGTGCTAATTGGGCCACCAGTGGTATTTAAAAGTGGTGTTATTTACACACTTGTTATCACTTGTAAGTTGCAATCCTTCAAGACTTTCATGGGCTAGGAATGATTTGCTGTGAACATGTCGGCACAAATATGCAGCTAGATCTCAGCAGCCCTAATTTGACCCAAATAAAAAGGGGGTGTGTCAACCAGGTCACTTATTCTGCACTTCACTTATAAAAATATGACAATTTTGCCATATGACCTTGAGATGACAAAGCTAGAACATTATTACTTCTATTTCATTACAGTCTTCCCGATAGTCACCAGACCTTCAACGGACACTCGGTCCGGCAAAGATGACTTTTTTGCCAGACCTAAAACAATTTTTACCGGACCGAAAAAAAAGAAAAGAATATCAGCGTGAAAAGTAAACAAGCCAGATACAAGCTTCCCAAACGGCGATATAATTAAAATCTTTGTTTTATTTTACACACAGAAATATTCTGACACGTGTCAGCAATAGTCCGCCTTCATTTAATAAGTTTAAAGTATGCACAAGTCAGAGAAAATGCAAGTTTAACAATGCTTAAATACGCGTACAAGACACGAGGTCGTCATTACGAAAACCGGAAGTGACGGGGACAGGCTCTTATTTTTGGCGCGAAAATGATCGGTCGCTATTCATTCGCATTGAAAATATTAATGTATTGCGCAATGATGGATCCCTGACACATTTACGTTTTACTTTAAAAATGACTGCCGATCTTATCGAGGGATAAGTTTTGAGAAAAGTTAGAATTTTCACAAAATACATGTCGGACATGAGGTCCGACTACGGCGGAAAATATGCCGGACCGTGGCAAAAAATATCGGTCTGGTCCGGCGGTTATCGGGAAGACTGTCATTAGCTGTACACTTCCCTTAGAACACATTGATGCAGACATCAGCATGAGTACAAGAAGTGAACGTTTCTATCCCCTGCGTACACTACATTCTCAGATATTATTCATCCAAGGTGTAAATTATTTCAGGGTTAACATTGCAACATATTTTTATTTGCTGGTATGAGTTATAAATATAAAGTCCAAGCCAGGCTCCGGGCTACTCAAGAGCTTCTAGTCTGAAATTTTAGGTTGAGCATGACACAATGCTTGATATCTCCACAAACATTGGCATGAAGAATCTTACAATAGGTTTTTTACAGGTGTTGACACTAAGGTTTGATGGCACTGGCCATATGACCAGCAGGCCTTGACATACACTGGCCCGGTGGCCAGGGGCCACCAGATCCTCTGTTTAGGCAAGTAAATGCTCTGTGGGCAACCATATTTTTTATCTACCTGTGGATCAAATTATTTTGATTTTATTCTAATCCTTAATAGATATTTGTCTCCTATTTGTATCATGAGGCAAGCTTATATACAACATTTGCCAAGAAATGACAAGGCAAGTGCAGCGTTACTTGTGTTAAAACAGCCTGTACACTTCCCTTAGAACACATTGATGTGGACATCAGCATGAGTACAAGAAGTGCAGATCACTGTTCCCTGCGTACACTACATTCTAGGATATTTATTATCCAAGGTGTAAATTATTTCAGGGATTTCAGGTAACTTTGTTATCGTTATTTAATTTGGGATGGTTGTCCAATCATTATCTTGATATTGGTAAAGATAATGAGATAATTATATCTTTATCTAAAGATGTCATAAAAGTCATTTTACCAAGATTATTTACAAAAGATCATTTTTATTTATATTTCATTATTTCAAATTTGTTTTTCTTGATAAATTAAGCTTTCAATGATTCAGAAAAATTCAAACTTTGGATCACCATGTTTATTTCTAGGTCAGATATGGAATACGATGGCATAGAATTTTACAAAGCACAGTCAGTCATCATGTTTTAACAAGAGATTAAACTTATTTTTAGACATCTTGGGTAAGTATTTGTCATACAATTCCCTAAATTATGTCAAAGAAATCCTTAATGTGCTTTAATGAGATTGTGTTTCAGTTATGTCGATAGCCAAAATATGTTCATTTGTCAAACAATATAAATCATCTTTAATATAATCGTTTTGTTCCACAGCAATGCTGTCAAAATTCCACAGCAATGATACAGTGACATCTGGTGGTACACTGCTTGTATTTTGACACTCCCACCGAACCCATGGTTCGTTGGTCTCTAAATGTTGATAATGAGGTGCAAACATTTAACAGCAGCAAAATATATTTCCACATAGTTAACTTTCGATAATGAAATTATCACTATCTAGATCTGGCATTTTTTGTCACTGTTATCAATCTTTAACAATTTTTTTCTGCGCAAAATCTTGTGGGTCAGACAAGAAGTGCCTCGATGAGAGACCTTGTACTTTTGTATTACCAGTGGTCAAAGGTAAAACCATTTCATAATGTCTGATGAAGGTGTCATGGCTGCCTCAAAAGCATGTTTCAATTTGTAATTACCATATAAAAAGCTTGTGAATTTTGATTTCACCATTGTCATATGGTGTTATATTTTCCCACAAAACAGTTAACAAATTTAACATTTTAAAAGCCAAATAACTGTAGCATATACAAGGCTGGACAGAATTCTTTCTTCCTCTCAAAATGGCCCCCATTTATCACAGGTGTGAAGACATCAACACCTTTCTAAACCAGTTTGAAGTGGCCAGGTGACCCAAATAAAAATATATACTCGGATTTTGGCAAACAATGATACTGATACACATATTCTAGCATTTTTGCTATGAAATATAATAAATGTCCAGTATCTTTCTGATTGGCTGGTACTACTATAATCCCCTTGACAAGAGGGTTGACAGCCACAAAAGACGATCATAAATTCAGAAAATTTGAGAACAGTTGAATCCTTTGTATGTCTTATTTTTGTTCTATCATGACAATTTGCTCATTCATATTTGGGAATGTTTCCTCTCCATCAATGGTGTGGAGTCACCACACGTTCCCTTACAAAATGGTGCCAACTAGATTGTCTTAACTGGTTCAACAGATATGAGACTAAATTCTGTCAGATATTAATAAGACAATGACATTAATGAACGTATCGATCTTGGTGCCAAGTTTTACTGCCATGCTTATTTCTTCACACTGTGTGTGGTTTTGATTGGTCACATGTGACAATTTTGTTGTAAAAGCTAATTAAATTGAAATACAAATTCTGCCTGGAAAGGTGTAAATTTTCTAAAGTATGTAGAACATCTTTTCAATTGATTTTTCCCTGGTGTAAATACTGTATAGAAGACTTATGTATGAAGAGGCTTTAATAACTCTTGTCTGTAACAAAATAAATCAAGTAAACCAGTTGGGATAACATCGCAAGCTAGACTCACAAATGCCACATATAATTAAATATGCATAGCTTGATAACACATCTACTGATAGCCCTGCAGATAGAAGTTTGTATCTAGTGTCCCATAACTACATCAGATATGCCTGATAATGTTCTGAGATTGATATAATATGGTGTTCATCAATTCAATTTATTTAACACTGGCCATGAAAACTGGCTTTAAAAATATATACCGTATATCACAACTAGATAAATAAATATACATGTTAACACTGCTGATATTTACATGTGTATTACAAGCAATGAAGCAAACCCCCATGCCAGCATCATTCCTTGTAATATATATATAATATATATATATATATATATATATATATATATATATATATATATATATATAATATAACACTTTCATGGCCAGTGTTAAATAAATTGAATTGATGAACACCATATATATATATATATATATATATATATATATATATATATATATATATATATATATATATATATATATATATATATATATATATATATATATATATATATATATATATATATATATATATATATATATATATATATATATATATATATATATATATATATATATATATATATATATATATATATATATATATATATATATATATATATATATCCGCCAAAAGTCGATAGCCCGTCGGACAAAGCTGGCATCAGGTCACATTGTCCTGCGATAATGACTGGAAACCAAATTGTCCCCCGTCCTTTATCTGCACATTTTCTCATTTTTGTCACCACAAATACAAATGTTTTGGTTCATTTTCAGAGATTTTCAGTGGCCGCCATTTTGTAAAACGTGAGCTAAATACGAAGTATTAGGGATCCATCACTGCACAATATATTAATGTTTCAATGCAAATGAATACACTGTGGTGGCGCTCGGACTTGTGCATAATTTAAACTTATTAAATGAAGACTACTGTTGACATGTTGGAAGAATATTTCTTTGTGTTTTTTAAGACAAAGATTTTCTTTAGATCACCGTTGGGGAACTTTCCAAAGCTTGTACCTGGCCAATATGAGTGTACTTTACTTTTCACACTGACATAAGAATTTTACCTTATTTTAATAGGAATTAAAGTCGGACATTTTTGCAAAAAATGTCTGATGTTAAGCTACCAACGTCAGACCAAATGTCTGGCGTTGGTCCGAAACTTTTCGCGTACACTTATATACATACACACACACACATGTATAGCAATAAAGGGACCCCTGTGCAGCAAGTGATAAAGATGCTGTAAAAATATATGCAAAAAATTATATGTATAGCAATAGAGATTATAGAGTGCTGTGCAACAAGTGATAAATATGGTATGTGATTGCTACCCTACTATCTGTTGTCAACCTTAAAGTTAAAGGATCATTCCTTTTTGTTCCCTGATATTACATAAGCTTATGTAACTTGCAACTAAGGATCAAAAGATCGTCCACCTCCCCCTAATTTGTCCCATATCATGATGTATCTTAAGGTATCTAACCATCAAATATACAAGTTTGAGACTGCAGTTTGGAATGTTCCAAAATGGTTGACTTGATATCCCACACGACATGAATTTACCCCTGGTGGGTAATCTTTTTCGATGCAGTGTTGCTCTAATCTGATATTGCCACCTGAGGGCAGTACCACAAGGAACAAATTCCCACCATGGATAGTCATATCGTGTGTGGATATTAAGTTAACTGCATATTGTGTATTCTAAGGTTTGTCAAAATAAATCATCAAATAACTTAATTTCGTCAAGATAGGTTTTGCAAAAAGTCAAAATAAATCATTATATGACAATTGATTAGAGGTAGCCACTGCTCAAATGCATATGGTCTAAAATACTTAAATAATGCTAACTCTAATCTATATATATCAATATAAATCCCATAATCTTATGATCATAGTACTTAGCATTAGATAGACTGATGGAAAGACACTGAACATAAGGGTTATTATTATCAGTACCTCAATGATTTCTGATGCAGATAACTATATTTCTACAAAGCTTTAATTACAAACAGCTTTGCCACATGAATAGGGTTCAAAATTTCCTATTTTATTTTATACTAATCCCAGGGACAAATTTATGAAGTTGGCCTATCACATTCTTGAATAAAGGGAACGTTTGTCATTCTAACTTTAAGGTCAGCTTGTTATAACTAGTAACTGTACTGTTCAATACTTTCTTAAATTATATTGATATAATTGATATATCAAGTGCAAATTTGTTTAAGGACAGCTATAAAATGCTGGTTTACTTGTTCTTGAAATAAATATTTATTTTGACTTTTCCCTGACCTGTGGCAACCTTGTTAATTGAAGCTTGATCTACAGTCAGTAAATTAGTGTTTAAAGTTAATCAACAATCTTTTCAAATACTTACAGTATTTCTGTAATCTTTAATCATTGCAATTTTTTCCTCGCCACCCTTATTTTCTTCTTTTTGTTCTATGCTACTAATAATTCTCCAAGATGCTCGTCTAGCTCCTATAACATTTTTATAGGCTACAGACAAAAGATTTCTCTCCTCCACTGTTAGTTCAACATCCAAATTTGCTACTTTCTTCATATTCTCTACCATTTCTGGAAATAAAAAGAAGCGAATGTTAAGTATGGAGTATGATTATATTTGACCCAACAAACAAATTTATATTAGACAATTTTCATACATTTATAACATGTTCAACATTTAAATAATATAATTTTAAAAATTTAATTTGCAAAAACTGCAGACATTTTATGTTATACTACATTTTAAACAAATGACTTCCAAAATCGTGAAATGACTTTAGATTTTATATGGTGTAGTCAATGCTCATAAAATTGCCCCCTCCCCCATTATAAAAAGCACATTCTCATGATCATGTAATTTTTATTTCTTAGCTTTTCAAGTTTCTTTATTTTTTTTTTAATCAGAAAGAATTCACAATAAACAGAAAATCTTTCTTTCATTATTTAAGCTATAATTAACCTGGCATGCTAAGCCACTTTGTGCCATATGTAGTACATCCTTAACTTTTCCCAAGTTAGCAGTGTTATTGGATTTACGCCATGCAAATGAACTGCATTAATTAAATTTTCAAGGCTTGACCTAAAATAATGAGGCCATGGCAAAATTTCAGGTGTTTGCAAATCTCTTGCAGATTAATAATGAATTGTTTGGGCAAGAACGAAAATGTTCAAGTTTCCTGTGTTTGATTTGAAATGAAAGCAAAGAAAGGTGAACACACTAGGACTGGTTTATCAACTTGTAAGTGGCAAAGGTCTGTACCTGTACAATGTACTTCTTGGTAAAGGTATAAAGTTGATTTTTGATGTGAAAATGTGACTTCAGAAATTAAAGAATTTGTCTTGTACAAAATAAATTGGTGAATCATCAGTGTAATAACCTATTCATGATATTCTGATGGAACTCTGGTCGAACATCTCATGTTTATCAATAGAAAAACAAATTTTGGCAGTTTCCTTTTTCACAAATATATTTTGTGTGACATTTTTAAATGATAAAATTTGACTGCAATACCTGGAAATTAAATTATTCAGTAGTCAATTGAAAAATAAAATTTAAAAGAAAAAAAATATGAAAGAAACAAGTTCAGAATCAATGTAGTGACATGCATGCATTTCAAATTGAGTGGTATCAATCATTGCTTTATTATTTTTAAAAAAAATGTGTAGCAGTGCCTAAATGTGTTTAAAGAATAAATTCACACAAAATGAAGGAAAATTTGAGGGGAAAAAAATAATTAAATGAAACAAAATGATTACCTTGTGAACTTAACATGACCAATTAAACGGCATGACAATCTGCTTGAAAAATTATTCACTGTCCACCATTGAAATGTTAGAAAAGAGTGTACACTCTCAGTCCATATCCCTGAATGTTAATGAATTTAACTTTTCCATATTTACTCAGGGTAAGAAAGTGTACTACATTTTAAAAAATTGGTTTATATAAAAAAAAAATTATGGATTGTATTAAAAGATTGAAGAGATATAACAAATAGATAAATATCTTGGATTCAAACTTGTAATATTTTTTTTCAACATATGATTCACACTTATAAAAACTAACTTGGAAAAAATAAAACAAAAAATAAACTATAATATATATTTTTGTACATTCTATACTCAAATTAGAATCCTGAAGAAAACAAAAATTTTTACCACCAAATTTGCAAGGATTTATTAATGATATTAATGGTTTGCATATTCATGAGAATATGTCGGTCCACACTATCATATGTGAACCTTCAGACTTTCTCTGACTTTTCTTTCTGGGTTGACTATCTACATATAGTCAACCATTTAAAGCAAGGGTACTTTCATATTTTTATTACTGGGAGACATCAATTTCAACCTATGGGACGCCAGGATATCATTCATTTATTTAAAGCGAAGATGCACCTTTTGTACAAATGCAACTTATTGGTGGCACCTAGAGTGAAAACCATTGTGTCATAAATTGGCCCATTAAATATTTTGATATAAAATAACAAGAAAAGGAGCTATAGGTTTTGTGGTTAATTTTGTTTCAGCTTGAACTGTTTCAGCAATATAGCTCAATAAACTCAAGAAGGGCAACACTAGAGTGTATGAACTCTGTTTAAACCCAAAGTAAGTAACTGACCATTCTATCACTTATTTTCTTCAATATGCAATACCTCCCACAAGTTTGCACCTTAACATGATCAGGGGTGGGAGAGCTCTGAACTGTGCCGGGCAGTGATTGCAGCTTAACAGAGTGATAGGACAAATGTTCTGAACCAATCCTTACACCAACTCAGAACAAATCTGGGTGTTTGATTCTATTATATAATCAACTTCTTGACTTCTCACACAAGTCATATAAACCTTTTTAACTCGTGTACATTTTACTTGCTCGGCATTAAGATTTGAATGGGTATATCTAAATATTTAAGTGAAAAAGGTGCTGTAGTGAGTCATTAAACATCACAACATAGCACAGCCATGATTTCATTTGGAAATGTTGGTGATTTAGTATTTAAGTTGAGAGCTTCTGGAATTGATGTGATCACGCTACAGCTTTGTTGTGAGCGTCTGGAATAGTGCAACACGTTTGGATCAGCTTAAATTTATTGTCCAACACCGTTCAAAGCTCTTCCACCCCCCAATGACTTTATTTCCCATGAACTGCCTTCAGCACTAAAAATATATTGCCAATTCCAGTTTATTTCACTGAATAGTCAAGAAGACTCATGATCAAAGAACTTTTTGGAATTATTATGTACACTTCAAATCCCACAAAGGAGTTTTCAAATCCCACAAATGAGTTAGATGTGATAGACTTGCACAACAATCTACAGAATTAGTTCATTTTTATACTGAGGTTCGGGGCATAATACCTTGGAGAATGCCCTGATCAAAAATAAGCTTGCAATATACATGCACATACACTACACATAATCAAGCCTGTATAGCTCTTGCCACTCCCTGACAGAACAGTAACATAAAAGGGGAATATTAAAAAACGTTTAAAATGGGTTTCACGGAGGAAGAGCAGGAATTATATAATTTATCAAGATCACTCTCAAAATGGTGCCGTCATGGTGGCAACTATTTTTATATCAGAAGATTTTACGTGGAATTTCTACCCACAGTGAGCATAGCCAAATAAATAAAAAGGTAAAATCAAGTTGTGCTTATAATAAATTGTTTATTAGAATAAAAATTATCTTGTGGGCATGGGAAATATGTCCGCTTCTGACCAGTTGACATGTACATGCTTGCTCAACAACCCAGCCCACTTGATCTGTCAAAACATGATGCATCTTGAGACACTGTTAGTAGAGAGCAAAGGGGCGATTTGTGCTTCACGATGGCGCCAAAAAATTCTTTGCGCTATTGGGAACATGCATACTTGTATCGATCGCGATTTTGCAGGAAGGGAAGTGTCCTTTTCAAGAGAAGACACATCAGGTTGATGGAATGTCAAATTCAAGATGGCTGACTAACCAAAACGATGCAACGACCCAGAGAAAAATTTATTTAAGTTGGTTATTTTTCGATATTTGCCCTTTTTAACAGGGCATGATAAGTCTGTCGTCGTATATATTACAATTCCAACAAGAAACAAACAGAACTAGACATTTCAAACGAGGTTTTCACAATATTTTCTGCTTGGAGTTGCAATACACAAATATGATAATTTCCCGGCAGGAGATGATCTCAAAGTACACCGTAATATCTGCAAAATAATCACACTTACCATCATATCGTTCAGCCTGTTCGGCCAATTTGGCCCTATAGACATTTTCCTCTCTATCTGCCATTCTCGATGACTTTATTTAGCCCTTGATTATAGCCGATTTTGAAATACTAATATCAACTTAAAACCAAGATGGCCGCGCCCGCCAACCTAAAAGTAGATCTTAGTTACTACATCATAGTATATTCATGCGCAGACCTTGTTTATGAATCAGACCCAGGCTTATTTCAATTTTCTGCTGAATAAAGGGATTAGCATTCACAATTATACATCTAAAATTCCCCAAAATAAAATTCTCTCAACATAGACAATTAATTTTTGCCATAAACCATAATCAGGGAGCATAAAACTTCTTATATATGATGACCCATTTTTTTTCTGAAATATATTAAATGTACATAAAAATGCATTCAGGACATTAGTTTATATCGTTCTACAGCACTGTTTTTATAATTAAGTGTGGCTTTATTGGAAATGCAGACAGTCTCTTATGCACTATTTTCACAGCGGATATATAAACAGGTGCCCGTTGAACGCGGAAGTGAATATAGGTCACGTGGTCTTTGACGCACATCACTCGGAGGATTTATCACCATGACAACCCCAGAGCAAGGGGACAAGAGCGGGAAATTGGAAATGAAATTAAATTAATAGATTCATGTTCAAAGGGAAATGATCATGATTTAGACGTTTCATCCTAGCAATATGCACCTCAAAACATATAGAATCGAAATATTTTTTTGCATGGGCACAAAGTTTAACAAATAATGACTTTATACAAAAACAAATGCCTTCGGCTGGGAAAGGATGCTGTCTCTCTCTGTTGTGGCTATCTCTCACTTATGCAGCTGTCTCTCACTGCTATAGCTGTCTCTCACTGTTGTAATTATCTCTCACTTATGCAGCTGTCTCTCCCTTGTACAGCTATCTCACTGATGCAGCTGTCTCTTACATGTGCAGCTATCTCACACTTATGCAGCTGTTTCTCACTTGTGCAGCTATCTATCTCTGCTGTAACTACCCCTCACTTGTGCAGCTATCTCTCACTGTTGTAACTATCTCTCACTTTGCAGTTATCTCACTTATGCAGCTGTCTCTCACTTGTTCAGTTATCTATCTGTGTTATAACTGTCTCACTTTTGTAACTATCTCTCACCAGATCCGGATTCACACCGGAACAAACCATATATCTCCTTCAGTTGTTTTACAGCTTTTAAAATGTTGTTATATATTCATAATGCCTGTGAATGTGTTATAAACACCTCTCATCCCATGCGTGAACATGTGAGAGTTTGATGGTGCACCGTGCTGACACCTAGTGGCAGACCTGCTGTTTCCAAACTCTGTGGCTGTAAACGATTGGCACCTGCGGCGAGAGTGGCAGATCGCTGGATCTTCCATTTTGTCCCGCCAAATTCGCTGAGGGTATTCAGAGGACGGAGGTCAGGGTCCGTCGCCTTCCGCCACCGGAATCCACCGGTTCAATCCACACTGTCCACCAGAGGCACACGCAAACTATTACCTCTGGCCAACCCAGATTAGTATTCAACCGGTCCTACTTTTAATGGCCATGTGCTCAAGAACTGTCAGTGTGTTGTAAATGTGATTGACATATTAATATCTCTTAATATCAAATATGAAGTTGCCTTGAGATGTATTAGAATTCATTTGTTAACATTTGAACATTTTTTGTTGGTTAGATTAACCAAAAGTATAAAAGATTAAAAGAATTCAAATTATAAACAAAGCGGCCATCTTTGTTGTGGTTCCGCCTTATCACCACCCAGGAAATGGCTCCTCCGGTTGAGAAAGTAGTTCCAAGTTTTATTTCTCTTAATATTTGTTTCTATATGCACAAACCTTTGTATTAAGGGTGAAATATATCATAATATACCAATCTGAGTACAATTTAAGAAACAAAATAAGTAAGACGGACAGTTACATAAAAATTGGTGGATGTGGTGAGCCAGCACCAAAAGGCACCTTGTACAGAGGTGATAGGTTCACCATTTCGCCCTCTGGTGGAGTTTGGGTTCAATCGTGGAGAAACGGGATAACCTGGGCTAACTTGCCGGACCCAATCTTGTACTGCCTGTGTTTAAATGTCTCTGGTCTGATGCAGAAGCTACTGGCTAAATATTGATCCCTTATTAAAAGAAATGTTATAATGATGTAATCTTTCATCTTGGAGTAATTATGAATGGAAGCGCAATGTCGCAAGATCAAAAGGGACATCATAGTTGCCGCCATGGGTATTGTTATGATGACACCATATTGGAGCAAGATATGAAAATTTTGATGTAATTTTTTTTCAGATCTATTTTAAGTCATCAAAACCACGAGTTCTGAAAATGCCTTAAAAATTGCTCTTACAACCTCAGATGCTAAGGAAACCATGTGTTGTATTGTTATTTTTATTTTCCACTTTATTTTTAGTTATTTGAGCAAATATTAGCAGTTTCGAAAAATATGCCATGTTGTTCAGAGAAGAAAATGCTATTAGAAAATCTAATTTATATCCCTGGCAATATATGTGCCATCATAGATAACTTGTCTTATGAAATGTAATGTCATCATTTAAAACCGATAGAAAGATTACAATAAAAACTGCTACTGTAACAGTTACAAAATAAACAATAAGTAATGTTGAAATTGACATATTGTTTTTCAAACATGTACCAACAAATAAAAGGCTTGGAATATGCATTTTCTTTTTTTTTCAATTGAAGCGATCACAATAAACATTAACATTAGGGGGAACAGTGTCTTCCAAAGTTCTTTTTTCCTGCCAAAATAAATCATGTCCCCCAAATTTGAACCCCCAAAAATGACATTGTGCAAGATAATTGCTTTTTATTAAAATAACTACAAAACGATTTCAGCTGTTAATGTGTTAAATGCTAAGGAATTTAATTTTCTTTCAATTCGATTTTTAGTTTGCTTTTAAAGGGATTAAGCACCGATTTTGAAAAAAAAAACGTTTAAAATTCACATATTGGTGATAAATGTATTTGTCTTTCATGTCTATAAGCTATTTGATTGATGCATCGCCATAAGTGTCTGTGAAATCTGTTTGAACACGACCCTAATATATAAGCCCCTGATGAAAGCACACTCCTTTCTTGGCGTCATTTTTATGTGGGGTGCCATCATAGAGGCACCGAAAGGTAAAGTGAAATTATAAGAGTATGACAATATGCTTATGACATCATGAAATGTATTGTCCTTTGAATAGCGCCAGAATGACTTCAAACAGTGCTACCCCACTTTGAGCCTCAATTGAGGTCAAACAAAGTTCATGATACACGTGTTTACCCGTCACGTGCAGCTTATGGCTGAGACAGATCTTTCCTGGGAGTGCAACTTTTATGGCTTATAGCAACTTATCTTTTTAGTCTATCATAATTTCAATTTGTGATATTGTTCATATATGTGGCCAAGCTTTGAATACACCAAATTGTAGAATTGATGCTTAATACCTTTAATATTTTATCAATTTTAATATTTTTAGATTCAAAGTTGAGGAACAACACAGAAAAATATGGTTTTTGGGGGGAAATATTAAAGGAAAGGATATAATTGTTAACCTTGAGAACATTTTTGAGAAAAACTACATCACCAATCTGTATGATTAAGGCATTAATCTTCAGGTAAAATGATGTTTTTACTTTAAATAGACAAAATTTAAAAAAATGTCTTATAACCCAAGTAATTTGTGTTTTTGGGAATAAAATAATTCAAATATATCAGAACATTTGACACCATTTGATGTTTTTTTACTTGACTTTAAAGAAACTTAGATATTTCAAAATATAGAGCAGTACTGTTATCAAAATTCTCCGAGCTTTATTTAAACTAAATACAACATTTGGACTAAACCTGTTCTTAAATTTTGCTAATTAAACTTGCAGATGTTCTCAATTTTGTCATACAAATCGTGGGAAATTTGAAGAAATATGATATTTTGTTTACTTCTAATTTTTGTATCACTGGGCAGTGATGAGATCTAATGCAGCAGCTAATGGATTAGTCATAAAAGATCAATACATGATGTTTTCATGTGTATTGATAACATTGAACCGATATTAGGTATTTATTTAGTTGGTTTTGGTGGGTTATAATGGTGCATTATGTCATGTAGTTCAATGAGCACAATGATGTCATAATGTGGCTATTTATCAATGAAATATCATTGTTCTCAAGGGCTGCATGAAGGTCACTGGCATTCCATAACTGGGCATCAGAGGTCGCTCCTTATGCTACAAGGTCTGCCAGTATGAACTTGTTATCACTGTCCACCAAAGCGGGAAGGACCACCAAGTAGAACTTTTTGTAGTTGTAGTATGTAGAACCAGAACCAGGGGGCATTTACAGGCAATGTTTTTCCCATCTATGGCTTAATTTCTTTGACCAAAATTTTCTAGTCTGCTTTCATCCACTTGGCCTAGACTGGGGCTTTAAAGTTGCACTCCCAGCAGAGATCTGTCTCAGCCATAAGCTGCATGTGATGGGTAAACACGGGTTGCGTGAAATTTGTTTGACCTCAATTGAGGCTCAAAATAGGGTAGCACTGTTTGACATCATTCTGGCACTATCCAAGGACAATACATTTCATTACATCATAAGCATATTGCCAAACTCTAATGACGTCATTTTACCTTTCAGTGCCTCTATGATAACACTCCACATGAAAATGACGTCCTGTAGTTCCATAGGAACTTATAGAGTTCTTTCTTCCATTCAAGTTGGGCACTTATGACGGTCTTGCCCAGGGACTTCATGAAACTTTCTGCCTGCCCATTGGCTTCGGGCCAGTATGGAGTAACCTTTTGGTGAGTGAATCCTAGTCCACCAGCAAAGTCTGCAAATTCAGTACTTTGAAATGGCGGTCCATTGTCAGTTTTCATTTTATCTGGGATGCCTCTGGATGCAAATATCTTGTCTTACTGAGGGATCACTGTGGCTGCAGAAACCGATTTAACGTTCTCCACTTCTAGGAATCTGCTGTAGTCATCCATCACCACCATCAGGTAGTCACCTCAGGGTAATGGACCGTAGAAGTCACTGCACACATGGAACCACAGAGTATCTGGCAGAGTATCTGCAGAGGTTCCCTTAGCTTGGCATCATAGTTCACTTGCCATGCGATGCACTCCTCTACCACAGTTTTTACAAGTTCTTCGATCCGGGGAAACCAGACTCAGGAGAGCTTTGGTCTTGTTCTGGCCTTGGTGACCTTCATGGGCGAGGTCAACCACCTGGTGCTGCAAGCTAGGTGGCAACACGATCCTGGATCCATGCAGCACCAATCCACGCTCACTGGCGCTGAGCTCAGAACTCACATTCTGAAAGGACTTCAGCACTCTCATGTCGTCCTTTGGTTCCCACAGCATTGGGTTATCTACTAGATACCATTTGTTGGACTTTATCAGCTCAACGACCTTACACAGGGTCGGGTCAGATTCTGTTTCTGTCAGGATCTCCATGGCTCTGGGGACAGCTCTGGCACTAATAAAGATTATGTAGTCCTCAGCGACCTTCTCTTCCTGGCTTGGCTGTGCCGTGGACATTCTAGGGTGCCTTGAGAGATAGTCAGCTGGATTGTCGACTCTGTGACTATACTTGATTTCGGCCATGTACGGCTGCAATCTGAGGGACCAGCGCTCCAGACGTGAAGGAAGGTTGGCCTTCACCTGTCCGTACATGCCTCGTAGAGGCTTATGGTCAGTCCACACAGTGACAGGATTGCCGAAGATGTATATGTGGAAGTACTCACAGGCCCAGACCACTCCGAGTGCCTCTCTCTCCAACTGAGAACAGCGTCTCTCCACATCTGTCAGAGACCTACTGCCATATGCAACCACATGATCATGTCTATCGTCATGTCTATCTAGAATTGCGCCTAATGCTACTGTAACCTCAGATCTCTTTTCTGCATTGTAATAAGCCAACAGTGGCTCTTTTGCAGGCCATTCTAGTAGTTGCTCAAACACGCCCTGCTGTTCATCAGTCCAGACAAATTCCGCACCTTGGCACAAGCAGCGCAGTGGCTCTGTAGCCAATAAGAAATTTGGAATGAAGCAATTCAGCATGCCTAACAAACTTTGATTTGTTAGTGGGCACCGCCAGTCTCCGCAGATCCTCAATTTTGGAGGCATCAGGCTGCATTCCGGCCGCGGAAAATGTCATTCCGTAGTAGGGGATCTTGGGTTGGTTGAATCTGCACTTGGGAAGATTGATCATCACTCCATTGTCAATCAAGCAACGCAGCTCTCTGATGACGGCATCATCGTGCTCGCTTTGACCCCTACCCCATAATATTCTTGCTATTCTGCACGGTCGAGATCACCTCGGTGATGGCTTTTTGAAACAGTTCACTCACACCGAAAATAACCATGGTACATCACAAACATTGTGACGTCGCGTGATCCCGGCTCCAGTTCAAGTTGTAAGTAGCCTTTTTACAAGTCTATCTTAATAAACACAACCGCATCCTGGAGGCAGTGACTGAGCTCCTTGATGGTCGGGGTTGGATCGCACTCACGAACAATTGCTTTATTTGCAGCCTTCATATCGACACAGATATGAACATTGTTCGGGGCATTCTGTTTCGGCACTACCACGATGGGTGACGCCCATGTAGTCGGACCATCCGCAGGCTCAAAGATATCTTCCTTGAGCAGACGATCTAGCTCCTAATCTACTAGCTTGCGATTATGGAACGGTAATCATCTACACTTCTGGACCACAGGGGTGTGTGAACTGTTTATGTGTAATTTGAAGGTTTTGCCCTTTATCTTGCCGATACCATTCACTGAGGATTTTGTTTAATCAACTCGTCAATTTCTGAGGTAATCTCCCTTTGGCTTGTATGCTTTGGACAGTGTGTGGAGCAATTTTAATAAGGCCTAACTTCTGGGATGCATGGACCCCTAGTAAGCACCCTGATCTGCCTGGCATTACTAGCAAAGATTCATTTATTTCCCTCCTATTACAAGACATTGTGCACTCTATCTTGCCTAACGGGAAAATGGGTCCTCCTGAGTAAGTCTTAACTTTGTCCTGGGTGTGTAACAACTCACAATTCTTGAGATTTTTGTTGAATGTACACTCATCAATCACACTGCAGGTAGCAGCACTGTCAGCAGTCATTAAAATTTCTGATCCATTTACCAGAATTTTAAATTTTGGGGGTTTGGGGCACACATCATTGGAGCTTAATGATTTCACACACTGACTCACAAACTCAGAGTTGAGTACCTTCACACTCTCATTTACACGCTCATTACTCTTTGGCCACTTTGACCATTTAAACCTTTTGTGGCACGCAGGCCATTTTTACCATCAGACGGGTCTGGGTCACTACACCTACTACCAGATCCAGACAATTTGAACAAATATTGTTCATCTACAGAATCAGTCTCATTCAGAATCTCATGGACTTTCTACCGTTGATTCCACCTGCGGCGTCGAGCTGACTTCTTGGGTGAACCAGTAGGCAGTGGTGGTGGTTTTTTCACCTTCTTGTCAATCTGGCGGCACATTGACTTGAAATGATTCTGCTGTCCACATCCATTGCAGGTCTTGCCATGTACCAGACAAGACTTGGCACCACCCGCATGAGGATATGATCCACCGCAGCTGAAACAATGGCATTCCCACGGCTTGCTGCGTCCAGAATGCTGCACTTGGTTGAGAGACTTGGTTGACGTGGAGGAAATCACACACTCCCTCTCTATGTCCCTATTCTGTAACCACACCAACCCATTGATGCAAGTCTCTGTCAGCAGATTGGTAAGGGTCATAGTTTGTGAAAGAGCTTTTTTTCTCACCTTGCTGTCCATCATAGTCTGTATCATGTGAAACCTGATCTTGTCATCCACTTTATCAAAGCTCCAAGTGCTGGCACCTGCCTCAGCCTTGTGTGATAAGCATCAATCACTTCATGGGGCTGCTGGCAGAGTAATCTGAACTGAATTCTTTCGTACTCTGTATTGACTTTTGGTTTAAAATGTGCTGTCAGCTTGATTACTGCTTTATCAATGTCATTTTCCTCACCTGTGTCAGCTAACATTTGGTTCTCGTCGAATGAATGGGGACCTATTAGATGTAGCAGCATGGCCCTCTTCTTTGTAGCATCCGTGATGTTTGTCGCCACCAGATAGTTTTTGAAACGCTTTAGCCACTTATCCCATTTGGGACCTGCTTTGGTAGCTCTGTCCTCACCCAGTTCTACGTCAAACATAGGAATTATACTTGCTTCTGCCATTTTGAATACACAGAGTCAATTGGATACACTGTTGGTGGCACTGTACTGCACAGACTGAAGGATCCCACACCAACTTGCTGGGGCTGAATACACAACTAAAACTGGACACAATATGGACACAGCTCTGGTGCTAATAAATTAAATTCGCAACAGTCTATTTTCATTGACGATTCCTTTCAGATTTGCTGTCAGGAGGCTCAAATGTCCACATTTGCTTCATTGGGGCCAGCTCACTAATGCTGGGCAGCAACCATGTGTGTTGAAAAGTTCAGAATGGCCCACCAACTTGCCTGAGTTTGAAAGCTTCAAAATGTGTTGAACAAAAAATACCAAAAATATTGAACCCCTTCTTTTTCTTTCTCTTTTTTCGCTCGCGTTTGTTTTGACGTTAGGTCTGATTGTTCGAGGTTTTAACATGACTAAGCTGGAAGTCTATGGAACATACACCTATTATTAGTCCTAACATACACCTATTATTAGTCCATGGCAGCCATGTTTTTGGAATTTCTGCTTACACCTTCAGATAGCGCTTTGTATGAGAAGTGATTTGTGAGTGCATGGTAGAGTAAGGATTTTCATGGATTTTGCATTGGGATTTTGCAAACATATGCAAGCTTGATTTTTTAAAAATCAACACTTGTTTCGTTCCCTTTATATCATGAGGGGATTCCGGGGCGACCAGGGAATCGGCCAATGTATGGCACTGTGTATTGCTTAGTAATTAGAGTGACAGTTATACACGTAACAGAACTGACCTTTCAAATCCAAAAAATAAATGGTACAATCTCACTATGAAGGCACATAAACCTTTACAATTTCACTCCATATGGTCTCACAGGAGTTATTAGGTCAGCTGTGGTAGTATGTCCTAAATAGTCCCACTTTAAAAAAACGTCAAAAATCGCAAAACGGTTGCCATGGAAACCCTTTTTTACATACATATATAAAAAAAGCATGAACGTGATCAGAGAGGAAGGGTGACAAGATTTTGAAAAAAAAAATTGCTGTGTGAGGTATGGCCTGCGTTAAAATTTGCCACTGATAAGAGTGTGCGATCTCGCTATTCCGTCACCACGTTGCCTGCCCTCTGGTGGAAGTGACGCTGAACTAAACTCCACTTCACTTTTGTTTTGCAAGTTTATGTGAAGGGTTGTGCTTTTAGCATATTATGAATGGCACAATTATCACTTATTTGTTGTCATAATTACATTAGATATGAAATATTACCTCCAATATGCCTGTATTTCTGTATTAGAGCTTTGTTTTCAACCATCGGCAATTTGACCTAATTATTGACCTCATTATTGAGCCAGTGGAGGTCCCACAAAGTTTTGCACAAAGGGGCCTTCACAGATAAATCTCAAAATGTAGTTACAACAGTGAGAGACAGCTGCTTAAATGAGAGACAGCTGCACCTGTGTGAGACAGCTGCATAGGTGAGGAACAGCTGCACGTATGAGAGATAATTACAGAGACAGTTATGATTGCGAGACAGCTGCACAAGTGAGAGACAGTTACAACAGTGATAGATAGCTGCATACGTGAGAAATAGCTGCACAAGGGAGAGACAGTTGCATATGTGAGAGACAGTTACAACAGTGAGAGACTGATACAACAGAGAGATAGCTGCACATGTGAGATACAGCTACATAAGTGAGATAGCTGTATAAGTGAGAGGCAGCTACATTAGTGAGACAGCTGTATAGATGATAGTTACAGTAAGAGATAGTTACAACAATGAAAGACAGCTGCAGAGAGATAGCTGTACAAGTGAGAGGAGCTACATAGGTGAGAGGAGCTACATAAGTGAGACAGCTGCATAGATGATAGTTACAGTAAGAGACAACAATGAGACATAGAGAGCTGCATCAGTGAGAGATAGCTGCACAATTGAGAGATAGTTACGTACAGCAGTGAGAGATAGCTGCACAAGTGAGAGATAACTACAACAGTGATACAGCTGCATAAGGGATAGATGATAGTTAGAGTAAGAGACAATTACAGCAATGAAACAGACAGCTGCAGAGAGATAGCTGTACAAGAGAGAGGCAGCTACATAAGTGAGACAGCTGCATAGATGATAGTTACAGTAAGAGACAGTTACAACAATGAAACAGACAGCTGCAGAGAGATAGCTGTATAAGTGAGAGGCAGCTATATAAGTGAGACAGCTGCATAGCATAGATGATAGTCACAGTAAGAGGCAACAATGAAACATAGACAGCTGCATCAGTGAGAGATAGCTGCACAAGTGAGAGATAGTTCAAGCAGTGATACAGCTGCATAAGTGATAGATATCTGCACAAGTGAGAGACAGCTGAATAAGTGAGTGATAGCTGCACATGTGAGAGACAGCTGCATAAGTGAGAGATAGCTACAACAGTGAAAGACAGCATCCTTTCTCAGCCAAAGGCACTTGTACATATTTACGTTAACCAATAAAAGTTATATTTACTGCGTAATGCTTGGGGATGATAGTGCACTGGAAATTGATATCCTGCATGTGATTCACTAGGGGCAAATATTCCTAAGCTGAGAATTTTGTGTCATTGTGAAATGGGAAAAAAACAAAACTGCATTTTTCAACAAAAAACTTCGGCGATGAACCCCTGAATAAACTAGAATGTATATTTTATAATTTGGGCCCAATGAATGTGCATTACACCCCATACAGGGGCATGTTAAGGGGGTTCAAAGTGGAAATGTCATTTTCAGTGCCATAGCATAGGGCATGATAGGGCATCCCCCGTGAGATCACATCTATTTTTGTAACACGGATGGTCCTTTTTTGATATCCACTGCCGACAGGCAGTGGATATCAAAAAGGGACTATCTGTGTTATTCTGTGATCGGTACGATCATGGGAAATGGGTAGTTGTTTCCTGTGGGTTGTAATTCGGTTTTTTCTGTGGTCATAATTGTTAAAGTAACTGACGCCACTGTGGAGTGTCCGTCGTCTGCTTGCGAAAGATTCCAATTCGCGCATGCGTCCGGCGAATGAATACATATCTAAAAGAAGTGAACAAAAGAAAAGAAGTCCGTCATGTAAACAAAGCAGAACGTTCAAAACGATGTCATCATGTTCGCCCATCGTTGCATTAAATTATCTCTTTAAAATGCTTCCCAATCGCTAGAACAAGGAATTTTCAGTAAGTTTAGTTCAAATTCGGTCTTTGCCGATGGGTGATTGGAGAACACTAAAGTTTACCGGCTCGGCAAAGCCAATAGGCATCCCGCCGAAATGACAACATCGTCATCGCCCATCGCTGCACAAAATTATCCCTTTAAATTGCTTGGAAATGCTTCCCAATCGCTAGAACAAGGAATTTTCAGTACGTTTAGTTCAAATTTGGTGTAAATCGGACAATTAAAACAGAAATAACATGCAAAAGTCTGATCGATGATTTGCGATAGCCTGAGCCTGAAAAGAAGTGCGTGATGTAAAAGCAGAACGTTCAGAACGATGTCATCGTGCTCGCCCATCGTTTCGTAAAATTATCTTTTTAAATTGCCTGGAAATGCTTCCCAATCGATAGATCTAGGAATTATCAGTAAGTTTAGTTCAAATTTGGTGTAAATCGGACAATTAGAAGTCAGATGACAATGCAAAAGTCTGATCGATGATTTGCGGTTAGCGCCTGAGCGATAATAGAGCAACTTACATAATCGGGCCTGAAAACAAAGAACCTGAATCTAGATTCTTTGTCTTTGCACACAGTTGTGCTACAAAAATCGTTCATATACCAAATTAAATGTTTTAAGAGGATAATTTCAACTACCCCATTAGTTTGCAATGATTGTTTCATTTTGTGTTTTTTTTTGTTTACTTTAAATTTTGTTTTGTTTGTTGTAATTTTTGTTTTGTTTATTTCAATTTTTGTTTTGTTTGTTCATTTTTTTCCCATCCGTGTTACATGTGGATCACCACTTTTTCTTGTTTAAATTTTTGGACACTTTCTGAGGTGAAATGTGTTCAAATCCTTTGCCCGGACAAACGAAGTCTTTCTTCTCGTCACAGTTTTGAAATTTCGATAACTCTCAAATGCCAAAAAAAACGTGCATGGATCAAGCCTTTTTAGCTCGATATTTGTTGATGTCTCTTTCGCGGTTTTTGGGCTCCCAACAATCCACTCGGGTTTCTTCAAGGCATCGCATTTAGCTTTTAACGCATGCGCAAAGGAAAATATGATCGTTCTATCAACGGCGGTTTCGGTTCGTATCGTCTGCAGTGGGCCGAATTCTTCTTTGGGTGGTAAGGTATTTTCCGTAGTCTGTCAGACATTTCTTCAAAATAAGTATATGTTAAAAGCAAATTAAACGTTCTGATTTTAATAATAATATTTTGAAAACAAAAAATGTGAAATAACTTCAGCACCGTAGAAATAAACTGCGCTGCGCCCCCCGGTTTACCTGCAACTTTTATGTCGGCAGTGGATCTCAAAAGAGGGATCATCCCTGTAATCTTATACCCTACCCAATTCAAAGCATGGCTATGATTAATCTCAATGTCTGCATGCGGTGAGGCTGACTTCCAAAGTCAGATATATTCTCTTATGAAAATAATACATGTCATATATGTTTGGGGAGGTAAGAGAACCTACAACTTAGTAGTACAAGACATTTTGATTTTGGCCTTATTGGACAAGTTCATTTACTTCATGAAAATTACTGTACTCCAGGATTTTTATTTAGAGAAGAATATATCTGTAAATTTGATGCTAATCAAGTAATACAAGACAAAATTACTGAAGAGTTTGATATTGACTTTTCCATTCAATGAATATATCTGCAATATTTGGTGCTAATCAAGTCATAAAAAAAACATATATCCAAAGAGTTTGATATTGTCTTTTCAATTACCTTTTTGACCTCTGCAATTAGATCAAAGTCCAGAATTTTCATGGACTTTCCACCTGCCTAAAATGCCCAGAATGACACCAGGAATCATGTCAATGTCTTGGATAAGTTAACAATGTCAGGATTGCCACCAAACCTTAACAGATATAAACAGCCGACGACAACTGACCTGCGGACGACAACAGAGCTGCGGTTCCATTTTCAAAGCCTTTAAAGTACATCTGTTCTCTCGAAAATATTCAAATCAGGTCATTCTCTGACACCTGCATGTGCCAACAATGTCAAATGGTGTGATAAACTTCGGCAATCAATTGATAAACTGAAATGCGTCCGCAGCTCTTGTCGTCGGTTGTATATATATATTAGGGTGGCTCAAAAAAAACACTTTTTCGGAAAAGTTAACCTCCCGAAGTGGATTGGTGTTCCTTTGGAGGTAAAAAGTCAGGATTAATTTTTTTGGAATTTTTGAAAAAAATCTAGGGGTCGCCCACGCCCCCCAAAGGTCACACCCCAAGGTCGACTATGTAAAAATATTTAAATTGGAGTTCAGGGTTGATGTTAGGCTCATATGAAAGCTCTTGGTGAGTAGAACAAAATTAAAAAAGACACTATGGTGCTAATATTAATATTTCTCAAGTTAATTGCATATTTATACCCTGACCCGGGCCCTCCGGCACCACAAAAATAAACCAATGCAGGCTGAATTGGTAGGTCACCAGCGGGTTACCTCCCTGGTCATTTGCGCAGTGTCTTGCACGTCTTTCACAGATCTCTCTGCTGGATCATTGACTACTGCCAGATCCATTGTGAGTCTTTTGCAGTGATCATAGTCTTCATAATCTGGCCACACAGCTGGATGGTCCTGAAGCCATTCTGTTTGAACTTCAAGGAGATGGAAAAGCAGCCATGAGCGCTCCGTTATGAAGACAGCCAAGGATGGCCTCTCATCATCCAGCTTAGCAGCAACAGGATTGAAGTATGGCTGACCTGGCTTTCCTGTGACAAAGGCTTGTGGACGAGGGATGCTGAGCAGGGTAACAGCCATAATCTGCTTCTCTTCAACTGGTGTGCAATCATCAAACAATGCCAGGATGACAAGTTCGGGACACAAATACCAGAGGTGCCGCCTGAGACTGCGCAGTGCTGCATCCCCAATATCCTGGTCGTGTTGGCGGTACATCTGGAGCTCATACCAGAGAGTGATGTCATGACGTGGTGCTGCAGTGGTTAGTGGAGCACTCAGAAAATAGCGGCCATACAAATGTAGTACGAAGCCCACCATTCTTGTAATCATGTCATGCTGCCTTTGACTCAAGGGAAACACATTCGACAGCAGGAAAATCTTCAAGAGGTAGATGCTCTTGCCCATGAAGCGAGCATGGTGAAAGGCTCCTGGTTCATACATTTCAAAGTGCTGAAACACTTGACCTCTCTGTATCCGGATTGGCTGAAAGAGAATATCAGATTATGTTCTGATAAATACAAATGTGCACTAGGCAACGCTGATGATTTTGGCAGAAAGATATGGGCAGAAAAGCAAATTGAATTTATTATTTACTTGTCAAACAGGATTATAATATACAGAAAAGTAACTTACATCCCCTCCCAAGATGATATTGATAAGCTCACACAGCTCTCTGTAGTCTCCTCTGGGGAAAGTGCCTGCTCGGAGTTGATCCTGGACATAGGTCAGTGTGGAGCGGGCCAACCAGTTGTTTCCATTGAGATATGGTCCAGTTGGTGAATCTTCATCCCCATCCCACTGCCATAGAGCAAATGTACCAGGATCAGGGAAGTCTGCCCCATTTTGTCTCGCTTCATTCCTGCTTGCCTTGAACCATGCCTTGAATCTCTTAAAAAGAGGATCATCAGGACCTCTTGTTGGACCCTGGAGCTTGTCGTATGGATGTTTGATGTGAAGTTCAGCAGCATGATGGCGGCAGGCCAGCCAAAGTAGGGCTCTCTCCAGCATGTTTTCGAGATGCACTGCTGCCCCTACTCATTACTTGTTAAAAGTAGCAATTCAAAAACTAAGAATTCCTACTAATTTTTGTTATGCAGATAAATACATTTAAGAAAAGTATATTTTGATAAGTGACATAGAGAAGAAATTGAAGACCTGTGTTGTTTCAGGTAATGTTAAAAAAGAAATAAAAAATAGACTGGGATGTGTATTGTTATCATCAATTGATAACAATAATTATACATGACCTACCAGTCATACGTCAAACTTCAGACTCATTACACATGACCTACCAATCTCAAATCAAACACCAGACTCATTACACATGGCCTGCCAGTCTCACATCAAACAGTGAACTATATACCTATTTCAGTGTATACATAATTATATGATTGTTTTTTGTATCAACAGATAAACATGATAAAGCATAGTAAGAGCTAAATAAATTTGTTTAAAACTTAAGTCATGTCTTTGTCAGCCAGAATCAATCAGAACCCGCTGGTGACCTACCAATTCAGCCTGCATTGGTTTATTTTTGTGGTGCCGGAGGGCCCGGGTCAGGGTATAAATATGCAATTAACTTGAGAAATATTAATATTAGCACCATAGTGTCTTTTTTAATTTTGTTCTACTCACCAAGAGCTTTCATATGAGCCTAACATCAACCCTGAACTCCAATTTAAATATTTTTACATAGTCGACCATGGGGTGTGACCTTTGGGGGGCGTGGGCGACCCCTAGATTTTTTTCAAAAATTCCAAAAAAATTAATCCTGACTTTTTACCTCCAAAGGAACACCAATCCACTTCGGGAGGTTAACTTTTCCGAAAAAGTGTTTTTTTGAGCCACCCTAATATATATATATATATATATAGATATATATTCTTCACTTGACATAAAAATAAAGTCAAGGTCAGTTTGTCTTATGGACGTGATACTTTTCAAATCTTCAATATGGAAAAAAAAATTACTATGAAGTTTTAAGATTAGGTCATTATTTTAAACTACTGAGGTCTGCAGTTATCCAGGGCTGGGGGGAACCATATGGCTGTGAGGTAATTTTTGTTGTTGAGGACAAACGAAGAATGTCTCATTCATCAAATTACTATCAAATGTGTTCTATAATGTCCGATTAGTTTACATAGTAATCATACTTTTACCCACACTATTCTGTCACAAAAATGAATCTGTCATCTGTATTTGGTTATGATAAAAAATTGAGACTGAATGTTATAAAATAATATTTTGTCCTTTCTCATATAGATGCATTCTTCGTTAATATTTCTCAAATATATTCTGTTTATAGTAAAATTTGACATTATTTAGGGGGATAGAGTGCAACAGAAAACCAAGATGAACAAGCAGGCAAGAAATCGAAGTTCTGAGGTGGAAGAACCAACAGAGGAGTCCATTAGACAGGAACTAGCCGAGCTGGAGCGAATGTATCGCATCATGATGAAAGAAGATCACTCCTACAGAGCTTGGACAACCAGAATCCTCAATAAACAAGAGTAAGAAGGATTCTTTAGAAAAACTGTGGGTTTTTTTTAGTGGAAAGGAAATATGTTGCTATGATATTAGGAATTTTCAACAATATATAATATCATCATCATCTTATGTGATGATTGAAATAATTTAGACATTTTGTATTACTTTGTTTTTTGTTTGCCAATTTGACATTTGAGTTATTTGTGCCAAGATCGGGGGGAAAAGCTTCTTTCTTTACATGTTTACCATTGGTAAGATATTGGTAAGATACCAACAATCATCGATACATAGCCATTGCACCAATATGACACGGTAAACGAAAATAGTGAAATATAGATACCTAAGCAACAAAAGTACATAATATATTTCTGCTCAGTTTGAATGTATAGTATTTAAATTAATAAATTCTGGTTGGACATATTTTATGTCTAAATAAATATTGAGCCATTAACTGCTGCACTCAGCTTCAGTGATATGATGATAAAATGACAGATATTTCAATTCCCACTATCTTTATGACAAAACACAGAATATTTGCATGTTTGCCCAATAGTATTGCTTATCTTTTGGTGGAAGATTTACAAATTACCCAATCCAATTGTTATCCAGGTGTATGATCCATTCCCTTGAAAAGGAGAAACTAGAACTGGACACTTGTTTGGCAAAGTTGGAAACCCAGCAGAATATCAACAAGAATGCCCAAGCCACTTCACAGCTCCTGGACCTGACAAGGACAGAGAAGGAATACCAAGAGCTCATCAAGGCTGAGAGAAACAATATCAAAGAACTTGATCGGAAGGTATCGTATTATCTTCACTTGAGCCATCATACAAATTAAGATCAAAACAAAGAAAGATTTTATGGATATTTTCTTAATATTACATTTGTATTTTTGGCTAACATTGATGTAACATGTTGGTTAAAGTTTATGTGAAAAGCCACGGTTATGGCATGTTATACTCAACTTTGAGAAAAAGTATTTGATAAGGAACAGTTGTGAGGGGGATTGATAAGTTCAATAGGATAGAATCATGAGTTGATATTTATGATTTAGATTTTAGAGGCAGAGAAGTGCATTTCTAAGCATCGCAAGAACATGAGCAGCAACTCAACCACTAAAGTAACCAAACACATCGCCACAGAGAAAAGGAAAGCAGTCTTGGAAAACAGACTTGATAAGGTAAATCTTCATTTTCTGTGGAATAAGACTTTTACCTTGTACTAGACCATCCATACCTGCCCGAAATGACCCTGCAGTTAATTTGAATTTCTGCCATTTCTACAGGCCTTGACATAGAGAGAAAAATGTTTGTTGTCCGGTTGGGCCACCAAAGCATAAGAAGTGGTGGCCCAAAGTTTCTAAGGATAATAGGATGTGTGATATAATAAAGAGCATTGTATATAAGGCTGTGTAGTGACGATTTAAAGGTATTTAGCACTAAATCTGTAATTTTGTGTATAAAAAGCATATCTACATCTGAAATTCATGACATATTGAAGTTTAACATAGAGTAATAAGATATGTTGATATGAGCAGTTACACTCCCAACACAGGTCTGTCTGAGCTATACGCTGCATGTGACGGGTAAACACGGGTAGATGAGGCCCATAGCAGGGTAGCACTGTTTGAAGTCATTCTGCAGCTATTCAAAGGACAATACCTTTGATGACATCATAAGCATATTACCATACTCTTATGACATCATTTTACCTTTCAGTGCCTCTATAATCAAACTCCACATAAAAATGAGGCGGCCAAGAAAGAAGTGTGCTTTCAAAAGGGGGCTATAAATTAGGTTCCTGTTCAAATAAGTTTTACAGACATTTACTGGAGTGCATCAACCAAAACAATATTTAGATATGAAAGGCAAATATCTTTATTGTCCAAAAATATATAGCGGACCAAAAATATATAGCGGTAACCATGGCAACACAAACCAACAATTAAAATTAATCTTGCAATCCCCATAAATTATGATCATTTATTGCAATTTGGGCCTATGACGTCATCGTGCGGGATTTATTACACGTGCCAGTCGAGCTGCAATCATTTTCAATTTTCACAAAACTTGTCATAACTTTGCTAATATTGGTCCGATTGTCATGCTTTTGGCACCAAAATGTCGCATTCTTTCCAACGCATATAAAAATTCTACAGTACGTCAATTCTAAGACCGAAAATCGTGACACCGCTTTTTTGGTTGCATTGTTGTTTGTTTACTAATTATTTATGTAAGTAGGTAATTGCCGCACGATGATGTCATTCTTTTTTTCCTAGCACGTGCATTTGAAAGAGCTACTTTTCTCCCAAAAAACATGTTTTCTTGGGCGGTCATAATAATAGAGCCTACAAATCAATGTGCATTATAATTCTCTTCCAAACTACAAAAGTATATCAGAGAGGTGAAAGTTTCCCTTTAATGGGGGCTACTTGTCTCAATTAAAATTTATAAGTCCATTGATCGTGATATGAGACAAATATCTATCAAGGATTAGTTTAAAATCATGATAGTTTGGGCCACTAAAAGACCAAAAATGTGGTTGCTCAACTGGGCACCAGGCCAATGCATTAAATAATTGATATTGTTATTTTTTTCTTAGCAATTTTAATGTTTTGCCTCTATCATCTATTCGAAGAAAGCTATCTATGTGATATTGAAATGTAGACATGTGTTAAACCCCGCTCCCCACCATTGTTACTATGGAAACTTCTATTAATCTTTTGTTAGTTGCTTTTTGATTGGTGGAAATAATTGCCATTGTCCTGACAGCTGTTGACCAGATGTGCAGTATTATTATGCCCTCCTCCTCCGAGGGAGGGCATATAGTAATCACTTTTCCGTCTGTGTGTCCGTCACAATATTTGGAATGGCCAACACTCGAAAGTGGCTGGACCACAGGGATGATACCACATATGCCTACAACAATATAGTCCAAGTAAATATTTTCCATGAAAGTTTGGTGACCTAGGTCAAAGGTCAAGGTCGCAGTGACCATAGGGTCAACTTTGGCCGTGAGCGCTCTAACTTCTATAAAAATGTTTCAATTTTGACACAAGTTGGTGTACAGGTGTATTTTATGAGGGGCTAGGCTAAGTTCGATGATGGGCGATACTGACCAAATTTTGAAGTCATGGCGGCCATTTTTCAAAATGGCCGACGTGCCGATTTTGTGAATTCTTTTGAGAATACACTTATATCAAACATTATTACTTATTATCAATTGGTATAAGCTGCAAAAATGTTAATTTATGTAATTGGGTCAGTGTGACCTACTTTTCAGGTGAAAATCGACATCCCTATTAGTATTTAGAGTGGCCCTCATTTCAATGCTGCAGGACATTGGGGTTTGAGTCTACATAATGGATGCTGATTCTGTGAATTTGAGGTGCGGGGCAAACTGGCCACTAGGCGGCACTGGCCACAGGGGTATGCAGGAGGAGGGCATTGTTCTGCGCTCTCTGAGCGCATTTTAATTATTATTGTTATTATTATTATTATTAAGATAGAGATCAAAAAGGAGATTTTCACTTGACATATTTTTGTCAAACAGGTTTCTTGTTTTCTAGATGGACACTTAAACATTATTTAGCATAGTTGTTTGAACATTTCAGAAGTGGTACTCACTTTGTCTGAATTAATCATATAATTGAACAGACATTTATAATTTTTTTAGAATGTAGTAACGTGTCAAAAGACCCCTTTATAATGGAAAAAGAAATAATTATAAATTGAGCACCTTTTAGCTGTGTTGACTTTGTCAAAGCTTATGCAGTAAGTGGGCACATCTTCTGTCATTTGTCAGCCTCTCTGTCCATCGTTTCATGAACTGTGCTGACTTTGTCACCATAACTTACCGGTATGCAGTGAGAAGGGAGATTTTTTTTCATTTCATTTCATTTTTCGCAAATGCATAAAGACCTGGAACATCCAATGCCTCATTCTGTTAATTTGTATACAGCCTTAGTTTGATGCCTCTGAAGGAGAAAAAGCAATGTGAGGGTGTTGGAGTCAGCTGGCAATATTGTGCACAGTACTTTTCTCACATTGAGTATTCTCAACTTGTAAAGTTAAATGCTAAAAATTATCATTTATAAAGCAATTTACAAGCATTTCCAGGAAATATTCACAACTCTTGGGCTCTTGCTCTATGTGCTATAATTTTTTTTTTATAAAAAATGAGGCTCACTGGCATAGTATGTAATAAGCATTTCTTCATGCTTTAAGAAGCTACAAGTTGGTCTCATCTGAGATGCCTTAAATTATGTAAAATTGTGGTAAAACCTCAAAACAAACTGACAAATCAATGCCCAACAAACTTCAACATGCAACATTATGTGGAAATAGCAACATCGTGTGGAAAGAATTTGACCGGATATTGGTTTTTCTATTCAAGACCATGGTACACTTCAATCGTCAGATGGCAGTCAACCAGAAGTTAAGGGCAGATATAGATCACTTACGTCAGGAAAGGGCAGTCTTTGACAACCTTTACAAGAAACTAGCATCCAAACTGCAGAGAGGCAAAAGAGAAATTGTTGAAGTCATTGAGATGTCTACACATGCATTTGAACAACGGTAAGCAGATATCTTTTCAGTCATTATATGTGTCTATTATTTTTGTTCCCTGCATTCTTCATCAAAGCAAAAAGCAGGGGACATTAAATTGAGCTGCGTGTGTGCGTACATGGTAAATTACTTGTGTGCACGATATGGCCACAATGGTTTGACATTTACCTTAGATATTGCACACATGCTCTCTTGGGGACCTTCCTCTGTTCTGATTAGATAATGGATGCGATTGGTAAATTTTTGTTGCCATGACAACCATGTCGTCAACTTGGCTTGTGTGCATGATAAACCAGAAAGGTTTGACATTTACCGGTAGCTTAGATATTGCACACATGCACTCCTGGGGACCTTTCCCCAATCTGACTAGGTTATGGCAGTGATTGGTTGGTTTTTGTTGCCATAACATCTGAAGTGTGGGGGACTTAGCTTAGAGTCAATGCTCTTGTTGGCATTATCTAGTGAAATACCCTTCCATTGGCTGCCTTTTGTGTGTAAACCCCAAAGTGGAAGAAATCTCACTCTTGTGGAATGAATAGTATCTTATTTTGCCAATCTTTGCATACACTGCTTCATTATTCTGTATTTTGCCTGATTAAAATTTTCCTGTCAAAACTGTTTTTCCCTAAATCTACCACTTCATGCAGTGAACTAGGAGGCACACCTCTCAGCAACTGATCTATATGCCACTGACTGTGAGAACCAGAAAAAAATATCTTAAAGACAATATTGAGCAGTAGAAATACTAGATTTTGTGGTGTTTCAGAGATGAGGCTCAGAACAAGATGATGGCACTGATGGAACGTAATGATAAAGACCGTCATCAGCATGATTCTGAAATGAAAGAATTGCAAAGAATAATTAGCCATGACAACAAGATCAAGGAGTTTATGATGATCAAAGGTTCTGACAGGGCTGAACTTAAGGCAGAAGAGGCAGAAAAGAGGCAAAACATGAAAGGTAAGTTTACTTTGTCTCCTCTTTGCACAACAAAAAATCATTTAAAGAAGGTACAAGATTCACTGTTTTTATGTTATCTGTGATACTTTGTTTACCATCATCTAACTTATCATAGAGACCTCCCAAACAACCCATTCTAATTTACTAATTCATTAATTATGTTTATTTTATTCTCAGAATGATCAGGGTTGCAAGTTTGAAGAATCCAGTGTTTCAATATTGTCCAGGGCTGTTAGATAGAACCAGTTGTCTTGAAAGTCATATGAAAGCAACCCGGCACTTTGATTGGTCTGCATGTATGTTTCATGACCCATGTTTTAATAACACTTGATATTTCTTCCAGGTAATGCCCAGCATTCAGCAAATGCAGACCTGGCAGCCATTGCATCATATGAGGAATCCTTTAACAAGATCTCAGAAGTCACAAACAAAAATGACATCAATGTCATTGTCAATGACTTTATCAGAGTGGAAGATGAAAACTTTGCCTTGTTTAACTATGTCAATGAGCTGAACAGTGAGGTAAGTCACAGAATTGATCAAAACATGCACTCCCGGTTTTTCTATGCACTAAATTTTGTACAGAAATTTGAATAGATAATTGTTGGAATTCAAGAGTAATTCCATTTCCTCTTCAGTCTCCCCACAAAGTCAGCAGTATGAAATTGTTGATCATCTAATTTTCACCAACAGCACTATGAAATTGATTGATCATCTAATTTTCACCAACTATTCAACTTATTTATCAAATGCAAAATTTAATGATAGATTTCTCTATATTTCATATAATATTTTCTAATCTCATCTTGATGTCTCAATTCAAATCGTTTTAAGTTAAGGAAGTATTTAATTAAAATTATTTTGTAATCATATGCTAATGTTTTTCAAACTGGTTATTCACTTGAAGGTGGAAAATGTACAAGAGCAGGTGGCAGGTGTAAGAGGGGAAATTGAGAAGTTTCAAGAACAGGACCAACAAGTTGACAAAAACCACAAACAGCTCTTGGTTGACTTGGAGGTAACTTTGCCATTTATTTTATTTCTCCTGAGAGGGTGAAAAAATCATTTGTGCTCAATATGTTTTGGATTTAAAAATCCAAGCTTTTTATATTCAGATAAGACTTGCATTTACTGAGTGTCAATCAAAGATTAAAATGCTTAATTTTTTCAGACTAAATATAACAAGTCCCAGCAGGATGCTCAATCGGCTGAACAACATCTGCGGGATATCAATAAGATTCTTGATCAGTTGCAGGATGGAGTTAATAGGGTGAGAATTAAGTGCATTTAAATACTAATTTTAAAAAAAAGTTTTAAGAAAAAGAGATTATAAGTATCAATTTCATAGTTCATGTCATTAAGAACTTACAGCCAACAATGCAAAATTTGTGAAGGGTATGATCAGAGGGCCAAGCACTGGTTATCAGTTGTAAATTTTAAAGTTAATTGAGAGTAATATTTACTTTAAATATACAGTTATAATGTCTGATATATGAATGGGCTTTCAGGTGTTCAAGAGGATAGGCTGTGATCCTCGTCCCATACATGAGATGCTTGGTGAGAAGAGCATTAACAACAAGAATGTCATGGTCTACCTTGGTCTCATAGAACAGAAAACCATTGAACTACTCAACCACCGCCACTTTGACCACATGAAGGTCTGTAGCATACTGTTAATTGAAATTTGACAAAATAACAGAGCTTGGATTGGTACAAATATAATTTTATTTATTCAGATATGAACAAATATTCTCATTTTTTGTACCTAAGGTGCGACTGTTACCATCCTTTTTATGCTTTAACTTAAAGGTTGCATGTACCGGTAGGTCCTGAGATGAAATTTTGAGTTGTAATGCAAATTTCCAAAACATTTGAAACAATTAATTTTCTGTTGTTTTAAGTACCAAAAATTTCTCTCTTATTTACACGTACAAAGAAAGCAGCATTGGAAGGAATACAGGCAACCTTGGCACCAATGGCTCCAAAAGATAAATCTGCCACCCCAGCCCCCATCTCGGTTCCACCACCCTCACTCAAGTAAGTCAGCCTTATCTAACATTGTAGATATTGATCACATTTATTGTATGAGAGTTAGTAACATGATGTCCAAAATAAAATATATGACAAACACGGCTGCTCTTTTCAGCGTTGATGATGAGATGGATGATCAAGAGCTTGAAGATCTGATGCAGCCGCTGTCTGACTCAGAACTGAGACAGCTTGTGCTGCGAAGGATAGACTGCAGGAGTGCACAAACTCCACAGCCTGAACCACAAAAATCTACCAAAACCAACCGCAAAAAGAAATCAAGCAGGACACATTAAGGACAAGGAGAACCATAACCATAGAAACTTAATATAAAATGAATTCCATGATCCATATCAGTAAGAAAAGGTGGAATAAATTAACTTCATGAATTAAGAAACTATTCATAGGTGGATTAATAATACCATCAAAATTTTATATTATATTAAAGAAATGTGATTAATATATTTATATAGTTGTTAAACAGCCAAAATATCTTTACAGGTGCTTACTCTAGTTGAATTGCTTTTGTGCTCTCCATGCAAAAGTTACTGTAATATACTCCAAAACAATACATCCTTGTATTTCAATTCCTGGTTTGTGATTTTTTTTCTTGCATTTGCCTATGCCCTCTTCCAAGCATTTTGTTGTTTTATTAATTCATTGAGCCACAGTGATCTGTCTCAAAGTAACCAATGAGAAATATTTGAGTTATGACTCAACATATGTCAAACCTAAAAACATTTTTTTTGGAAAATACAATTACAGGACTCAAAGAACACTGCTATGCTAGGCTGTGTCTACAGGTCTGTTAAAACATACACACAATGATAAATGGTAAGGATATCAGTGATTTCTGTCTCAACAGAGGCCAACTAAATTCATGAACATTATTTTTAATCTATTACCCTGGGGTGCTTTGAAATATTAAAATTATCAAAATATAGCCATTTCTGCATAGTAATCTACCCATGTACTATTATCATTATTACAATCCATATTTCATGTAGTGTTCAGAATAATTGTAGTGTCACTACTGGGAGTACTATTTGTTGCAATTGCCTGCAAATAAAATCTGTTCGTTCCTGAGCAATGCATGTTTGTAAAAGATTCTACTGGCAGAGGATAAGGAATCATTGCTAAAATTGCTTCATATCTACAACACAATTATCAAATTAGTTCCAGCTGCAAGGTATAACAAAAAAAATATTTTCACATTTATTTTACAAAATGATCAGTTTAATATTTATTGGTGCAGTTGAGGGTTGTCATTAATTTATATTTGATTAAGCTGATTCTCATCTAATTATTTGAAATACATTCATAATTCATTAGATATGAAAGTCATTTGTCAAAATGTGGACATTTTTCAATGGGGTTTAGTCCTTCAGTATGCATCATTAAACTCTAGGCTCAGTCCATCCAATCTCTAACCCCAACATCTGAATTCTAGCACATAATATTTTTGGAACATTCCTGTTTGGTTCATATGTGGTTGCTTTTCTCAGTCCCCCATTTGGCTGTGGTTGGTCGAGTTGCTTTAACTTGTCTCTGCTTCAGGTTGTCCACTTCCCACTGATTATCATAGTCTATTCCTGGGGCATAGTCTGGCACTATTTCTTCTCTTTCTTCCAGTTCTATGCCACCTTCTTCCATAGCTTTTATAAAGGCGTCATACTGCAAGTAATTGGTTTTCAAGTGAATAAGATCATTTTTCTTAACAGCTCAACTGGCATAGAAAATGAACTTTATACATATTTTGTGTGACATTATGTGACTAGTTACAAATATGTTATTCATTCTAGGTTATAGATCTGACGAGTTAATTTTTTTTTTACAAAAATTCACAATTTATTTTGGCAATCACCTTAGAAGAGAGTTGTATTTGTTCCTGCGGCTGAGGGAACATGCTAGTTATTCCACATTCACGGCACCTCTGGGCTAACACATGCCCAATGTTTTCTGCTGCAGAAACGTCTGTTGTGCTAGAAAAATTATGAACATTTTTTTTTGGTGTCATGATAAAACTAGTCATTTGGTCAGGGGTGATAAACCAGGAAAAAAATTATTTCTGGTTTCAGGGCCAAATTTTCCATGTTACTTTAATATTTATGCGAAAAAAAAACCCGGAAGTAACAAAATGAGACCATCTTATTTATTTTTAAATGTGCCAGTGACAGTATTTCACTTTTCACATGTCATGTTTAGTTGATATTTAGTTTATAGCTTTTAGTTGTATATATTTTGGTGGCAGTCCTCCTTGTAACCTACTTTAATAGCTGATTAAAACCAAGAGAGACAGAAATAATTCATGGAATATTTAAATTGACTGAATTTTGAGCATTATTTTATAAAAAAAACCTTGTGACCTTCATTCCATGGTCAAATTATGTATACTTTCCGCAAGTTTGGCACAGTACAAAATTCCTAAATGGGACAGTTTTTCATCTTAATGTTGAACATTAGGTTTCAATAAGTATTGAGTTCAAAAACCTTTCTATGACAGCCTTTGTAAAGTTGACAAATAACTCAAGACGAAACCACTAACAAAAGGCTTCCTTTCAGTGATAAATAATTTGCTTACCTGTACAGATGTTTAGCGATGGCAAATTCCTGGGTGGAGGCAGAAAGCACAATGTCACCATTGCTGTGCTCCACCCATCCTCTCACATAGCGTGCTGTTCTCTCAAACACCAACCTGAAAAAATATACATAGATTTGCTGTGATAAGTGATTTCTACTATTCTTTCATAGTTACCCATTCTGTTATACCATTTATTGAGAGGTTTATAGCATGGCAGAAATTTCTTTGTAACTGCACCTGAGAAGCCATGCAGACAAACGTGAAGGAGAAGGCTCAGTTTAAATCAAATCTGAAGTATCCGAGGTGCAAGTCCTGATCAGTGAGGTGCACTTCCAGATCAGATGATATCCTCAATTATACATAATTATCACATACAATATTTTGAAGATGAATATTACTAAGAAGGTAAAATGTCAAATTTGAAAAATCACTTGTTTAGTCCATCTTAATGTGTCCACATACTGTACAAAACTACCAGGTTGTGACTTGTTAAGATGCGGGCCCAAATAATATCAAAGTTCAAGGTCAACAGTAAGGTTAGGAGTGGAATTGATAAAATATTTCAAGGAAGCATTGGTTAACAGGAATACATATTCTCAGAATTCAACTCAGTGTAGTGTACTGCTTGAAAAATGCATGAACAAATCAATAATTGCTAAATAATTATAGCTCACTATTTTAATGAAATATTTATAAGCTACTGAGCTGTGACCAAATACATTGACATTTATCATGGGCAAATATCTTTGGTACTCATCTCACCTGCTCACTATCAAAAACATTATCTTTACACAAAATGCAAAGCATCCAAAATATTTTTTTTGTAAATCAGAAACAAATTATCTTTTACTTAATTTAATAATATTATAGATATTTAATTCTGTGCAAAAATTAAAATTTGAAATTTGTTTTCCATCAAGTTTAAGACAATATATGGTTAGCATGTCTAGTTCTGTTTGATATAACTCATTAAACTTTAAGTAAATCTATTTACTTGTGATAGAAATTTATTGGAGGATATTGGAACTTCCATCCTTTTCGTTTCTTGGCCAAACCCATAAATTCAAGATTCCTGCAATAACAAATTAAATGTTTATTTGTAAACAGAATGTCATTAATCAACTCAAGCAACCTAATATTTCATAATTATTATGTTTGGGCTAAGTAGAGTATCATCTGCCATTAAATATAAAGATTATCACAGATTAATTTTCTCCTGTAATAATGCCCTTGTTTCAGTTAATCAATAGGCATAGTTTTATACCTGGATTATTTGTGGTATCCGGGAATTCACCTTTAAATGTTAAAGAGCCCATCTCTCTGGTATTGTTTTGTGTTTATTCACTGCCAATCAATTATTCACTATGGAAATACTGCTTGGCCCTAAATCATACTAAACTGGAAAAAGGGATTAAGTTACCGTGGATTTCTGTTGATAAATTCTGGGTTAACCACATCATTCTCTGACAAGGGTTTGTTGAAGGAATCATCTTTCTCGGTACTCATCCATCTCAAACCTAAAATGACATCATTTTCCTTGATTAGTCCAGAAATAAAATTGCTGAAATAAAATGTCAGTAGTTAGCTTTATTTAAATAATCTTGCTCTATCACACAATATGCAGGGTATAACGCAGCAGAAAAATGTCAGATATATAAAAATACATTTAAAAAAGTCAACCCATTTTTCCGTCTGATGCAATAAAATTGTCGCCAACAGTTTCTCATACAAATCACACAATCTAAAACTTGAATAGTAAATATCCCTTGCTTTAAAAAATATTGTAGGATACATTTTTAGTGATTTATTTAATTTTTTTTATGATATGAAAATAAAGTTATTGGAAATCAATTCTGAATGAAAACACTTACTTATCCATACCTGAATACATTAAAATAAGTTTAAATGCAAGCCACATTGATATATATACCGGTAGTCGGATCCAGATATTATTGTGGACAGGGTGCTCAATATTTATCTATTGTAACACAGATGATTCCTTTTTTGGCAATGCATGTCAAAAGGAACTATTTGTGTTACTCTGTGATCAATTTGATCATGGGGAAGGTGCAGTTATTTTTTTTGGGTATTAAATATTTAATATTGTTTCTGTACTTTAAAATTTTGTTTGCTTGATTGATTTCCATGGAACACCACATTTTCTTGTTTTATCTTTCAATTATCTAAGTCTGATGTTCAAATATTATTTTTCATCATTTTACAGAGGGGAGAATTCATTGCACAGAAAATGTGAATGTCTGCATTAATGATGCAAGCCTCACTTGTGAAACTTGTGAAATAAAGTATTTATACATATACATCTTCTTATTTCATTAAATGTAATGCCTTGTGTTCCTGAAGGGTACATCACATTATTGCACAAATATTATCAACTGTGCATCTTACGTGGGACTACAGAATTATTGACATTCTCCAATATAAGAGAAAGCAATGAACAAGAACTCGTCATATATATGTAAACTACATACTAGTATATAATTGATAGCAACATAATTCTCTGTTCTGGCCTTGGTCTCACTGTGTGAGATAAATATAAAATATATCTATCAATTGCTCAATAAGGAATATTTATTTAAAACAATAAAATAATATAGAACTGTTGAAAACAATGTTATTTACACACTCATAGCAAAGACTTTCATAAAGGTTTTTTCAGAACAAAGTTATGAAAATCATATTTGTGAACTTACAGGTATTCTTTCTAACAATTGTACATTCTTATGATTTTAAACTATTGCCTTCTCTCCATTTTTCTAGGAAAGAGATGAAAAGGCAATACTGGGGTGTGCACCCATAAGTTTGTGTCAATTTTGAGATATTTTCATGATTGACTTCCAGGAAATTCAATTTTGAGATGTTTTTTGCTCACGTTTGTTTTGACTATAGTTTAGGGCTGAACGTTTGAGGTTTTGACATGATTAAGCTGGAAGTCTATGGAGCATACACCTATTATTGGTCCATGGCGGCCATATTTCTGACACGTTATTTCTGCTTACACCATCAGAGAGCGCTTTTGCATAAGAAGTGATTGGTGAATGCGTTGTAGAAGATTTTCTTGAATTTTGCCCTTGGATTTTGCATTGGGATTTTGCAAACTTGCGTGAGCTTGATTTTTTAAATCAACACTTGTCATGACTGACTTGTAGGAAATTCAAATTTGGCACAAAATTTAAGACTGCCATGTGCACACAAACTTTTGTGACAAGTGACAACTGTGCAACCATTTAACGTCCAATGCAATGCCAATGGCAATGTCAAAACCTGGCAATACACTGCATTTTGCACATATGAAAATAAAACAATATTACAATCTGCCAAAGTTCTTGATTTCCTTTAAGATGTTTGGTTGATTTTGATATAAATACAACCATGGAATAAATAGATCTATTTTATATTCCATTACACAACTGAGTTTGTGGACAACTGTCAAATATAATACACTATATTATCGCTCACCATTGCCCACATGTCTATCATCTCACCTGCATTTATTTGAAATTTCCTGTTGAATCTTGCCAAACACGAATAAGCACCCGTCTCTATGACTGCAGGAAATAATCTTCTCACAGCCATGAAGCTCATATTGTGGGAAATATCTACTGTAAACAATATCACCTTGGGTTTCACTTGACTTTCCAGATCCCCTCCTCCAGGGAGCTGCCCTTATTTCAAACGGTTTTGCGTCCCTTGTATTTTCTTTTCTCATCTAAAAAAATCATGACGACCCCAGTTTTCCCCAACTATTACAAATATATAAAAATATGAAAAGAAATGGCAAAAAAATAATTATTTTGAGCAAAAAAACGTTGAGAAATCATGCTTTGTTTTTGTGACAGATACTGCCAGGTCCCCTGAAACCCACGTGGTTGACATTTTGTAAACTTCACATTTCAACATCATCTGTTAATAAACGTATTACATTAACTCAAAGCAGGATTGATCAGGTAGGATCAATGTTTTATCAGACACATTCTTCGATTTTAAAGTTGAAGGACCCATAAAACATATGAAATTATTGTAGTAAGTTGTCATTTGCAAAAAAATATTGCCATTAATATGGGACCAGACATCTCTGATAAACTCATTCTCATTGATTCAATGAGTGACAGCATAGAGAAAGTATACAAACTATATTTTCTCTATGGTGACAGTGACAGTGGTCAAATATCCATTCATTCTTTTGTTTACTCACATCTGGTCAGTCTCCTCATTACCAGAATTATGCTTGATAAACCCTTTTGAGCTGCCTGGTCGCTGAGATTGAGAAGTGCTCCACACGGTACTGAAGGATGATTGCTCGCTTCGAGTTTGACCATGGGTACCCACGATTGGAACCTGCTGACGGAAGGCGGCGAAATCTGCCGACCCACCTGCCTACACACAATTGTGTGCAAAGTGGCACTTTCCGCTGAACCAATCATGTGTAACCGGCGGATCTGGCGGTTTGCGGCAAATTTTGGCAGAAACCGCCGGTTTCAATTGTGTGCACCCCATTTCCCTGTTTGTCCCTTTCCTTGTTTGACCGAATTGAGGTAACCTGTTTGCCTGTGCCTGTTTGACAATTATCAATTAAATTATTTACATTCTACTTTTTGTTGTTAGCATTATAATTTGTTTCAGGGTAAGTAAGCCTTCTAATGGAAATTTGTTAGTTACAGATCAGTGGTTAAAGATCAAATGACCAGGGCCCATGCACTTATTTATAAGTATTATGCATCAATTCTACAATTTGGTCTATTGAAAGCTTAGCTGCATATGGACATCATGACATCATGATAATTGAAATTATAATAGAGCAAAATATAAGTTGCTATAAGACATAAATGTTGCACTGCCAGCAGAGGTCTGTCTGAGCCATAAGCTGCACGTGACCGGCAAACACGGGTAGAATGAACTTTGTTTGAACTCAGATGAGGTTCAAAGTTGGTTAGCACTGTTTGATGCCATTCTGGCACTATTCGGAGGTTAATACATTTCATGACGTCATAAGTATGTTGCCATACTATTATGGAGTCATTTTAACTTTCAGTACCTCAATCATGACACTCCACATAAAAGTGATGCCAAGAAAGAAGTGTGCTTTCATAAGTATGCTATAAAATAGGGTCTTGTCCAAATAGATTTTATAGACACTGAAGGGGATGCATTTTTTCAAAAAGTTTATAGACATGAAAGACAAATACATTTATCACCAAAATGTGAATTTTAAACGTTTTTGCAAAATTGGTGCTTAATCCCCTAAGACAAGACAAGACATGGGGTACAGAAGTCTGTGCCATGGTGTGAGCATGCCAGGAACCTACTGAAGTACCCATAGAACATGAATTTGTTGTATTCATGAGGATCCAGTTGACAGTTTCCACTGTGAAGAAGATATCGTGTGGCACAGACCAAAAGGGTTCTTGGGCACTTGATTTGCAGCTGGAAATAACATGATTTGGTATACCGGCATGAATAGACTGCATTCTATGTACTGCTGTACGTTTGTCATGTGTTATGTCACTCATAAGGGATTCATCAGATTATAATGACAATCCTTGGTAGGAATGGAAAACTGGGGTTAGATAGTAGGAATGGAAAACTGGGGTTAGATGCGAGCATGAATAAATAGCTTCAGCAGGATCAGTTATTCAATGGATTTATCTGATCCCACAGGTTAGAGTGGAAACTCTTCCCTCACAAATACTGATACTATTTTGTCTGTATCAGGTGACATAGAGTGGATGGAAATTTGTACACTTCACTTCACTGGCAGTAATAGGTCTTTTGCAAACAAATAGTGCAAAACAATTGAGTAATTGAGACAGCTTTACTCTACTATTAATTCAGAGTCAAACCTAATTAAGATTAATTAAAAGTCAAACCTGATACTATTGATGTAATCCAGTAACACAAACTGTTCCTGCTGGTATTACCTTCATGAAATGTACTTGGAATTAAACAAAACAAAATTAGCAGAGGCTTTAAAAAGTTTTCACAAGACACATGTATGTATTTGTTTTTTCATATGCTTGTAGATTATGTTAATCAGGTGCTATGCAAATTTGTTTCCTATATTTATTGTTTATACTCATATCTTATATTCAATTAAGAAACTTGTTCTTGTATTAGCCTACTTCCTGAAATTCATAAGATTACATATTGTTGTTACAGCATAACATCATGGAGGAAACTGATGAAGATGTTGGGAAGAGGATTCTCTGTCAGTTTAAGAGTGAATCAGGGGAGACCACAGGTGCACCATTTGATCTGCCAGTGGACATCACCCCAGAAAAACTTCAACTCATTTGCAATGCATTGCTTCAAAAGGTAATATTACAATTATGAAATTATCCAATTAAAACTTCTGTTGAGCAAAATATTTTTTAAATTGTGATTAATGAAATAGTAGAGTGATTTTTGAAAATTGTTTTTACAGGAGGAATCAACACCCTACAGCTTCTATGTAAATGAAACAGAAATTACAGAAAGTTTAGATAAGACATTAGACAAGGACACGTTGGAGAGTTCAGAGAAAGTATTGGAAATAATCTACCAGCCACAGGCTGTTTTCAAAGTGCGGGCAGTCACTAGATGTACAAGTACTATAGAGGGCCATGCTGAAGCTGTCATCTCTGTACAGTTCAGTCCTGATGGAAGGTAATAAATAGAACATTTGCGCCAATTCACTCTGAAAATGTAATGTGTGTCTAACTTTTTTTTTTAATGTTTAGGTTTACACCACCATGCCATACTTGTAAAAAAAAAGATCGTTAAAAAATATCTTTTTATTTTTATACTAGTGAGATATTTGATAATATTGGCCAGTACTGATCTCAAATAAAAATAACATTTGTTCAATTTAATGTAATGTGTCTTTATTTTTTAATGTTTTGCTTTTGTTTGCACCATGACATACTTGTAAAAAAAAAAGATTGTTGAAAAATATCCTTTTATTGTTATACTAGTGAGATATTTGATAATATTGGGCAGTACTGAACTCAAAATTAGAAATTATAGGTGTTAAAAGTTTCTAATTCTACAGAATTATTTTAGATGTAAGAATGATTAAAACCCAAAGAAATTTTAATGTTATATTCAGCAAATATTGTACTATGTTTGAAACAAAAACACTTAAAAGAAGTGTTATAAGCTTCACCTTTGAAGCTCACAACATATTACTTTAAAACATTCCATTCCACAAAAATCTGAAATTTGATTTTAAATTTTGAAAGAAATTAGCATTTTGATATTTACTTTACTTGAACTAAATGTGTTTTTCCTTTTGCAGATATTTAGCAAGTGGTTCAGGGGACACCACGGTCAGATTTTGGGATATTAATACAGAAACTCCACAGTACACATGCAAAGGTATATACATGTAAGCTCATGTGACACTTTCTGTCTCATTGATGTAGTATTTAATAATATTTCTTTTATCAGCATTTTTATAGTACAGATTTTGACATTATATATTTCTCATGTGAAATCATTTGTGGATGATAATTTCAGGCCACAAACACTGGGTGTTAAGTATAGCATGGTCTCCAAATGGAAAGAAATTAGCATCAGGATGCAAAAATAGTCAAGTAAGTACAGACATTGAAATATCAGGATTTACCACATGAAAATGATACAATTACATTGTACTTTCTGCCTTGATTGGTGTGATATTTAAAAAAAATATAGTAAAATGGATAATGAAGACAGATATTTATTTCAGATTTGTATATGGGATCCCTCATCTGGTAAACAATTAGGCAAAACTCTGAGCGGCCACAGACAGTGGATCACATGGTTATGTTGGAAACCTCTTCATTTGTAAGCTCTATGTCATAGGAGATTGTGATTATTTAAAATCAATTTAATCTATTAAGATTAAAATGAAAATATATAGAATCTAATAATTTATTTCAGAGATCCAGAATCAAGGTTTTTAGCAAGTGCTTCCAAGGTAAGATGAATGATTTTGTTTATTTGTTATGGTAGTACATATTTTAGTACATGCATGTTGATATCGTTTTGTATTATAAAGAGTCCAAAGCTTTAAATTGCTTACAAATTAATCATAAATGTGTTTTGAAATATCTTATTTAAGAAGACAATGTTTGTAGTTTCTTCCAGATAAGGTATATGCATGTTACACATTTTTCAGGATGCCACAGTTAAGATATGGGACACAGTGTTATCACAGTGCAAGCTAACACTCTCAGGGCACACGCAGTCTGTCACTTGTCTCAGATGGGGAGGTACAAATCTACTGTATACAGGATCACAAGACACAACCATCAAAGTGTGGAGACCAGATGATGTATGTACTCAACTTTATGCTCTCGCTTACATTTTAGGGGGGTGGGAGGACATTTCATGCCACCTGATAGAATACGTATTCTTAATTAACACATGGATTTTTATGATCAAAATTAAGTTCTTTTATATTTTCAATGAGACTCATGGGATTCATCACCTGACAAGAGCACCATGAGCAGACCTAATCTGATATTGAGCTATACATCTTTATTATTATTAAGTCAACATAAGCTGACTTTATGTACTTGCTCCGTTTCTACCGTGTCCACTACGTCCATCGCCGCATTTTATTTTCTTCATCATTCCTTTATTTGTGATATTTTGCAAAACACTGCAAATAGTATCTATTCTCACTACATTTATCTTACACAATATCTTTGTTCATAATTTTTAGAAAGAACTATGTAACTAGTCACATTGACCTACTTGGCCATATAGGTCACAACTTCCAAAATATTATGAATCTAATCATTTACAAATCAGAGAAGATTAGGTCTTGATATTATGTAAATGTATATATCCATGTTTATTTATTTGGTGCACTTATTATGACCTTGAGTCAAGGTCAGGTTATGAACAGCACAAGAGTAACTTTGCTTGTGAATGCTCTATTTTCTGTCAAAATACAGCAATATTTAATATAACTTGGTAGATGTGGTCTACCTATGAGGGGCTTTGATATTGGATGATCTTAGGCTATTTTCAAGGTCACAGAGCCGATTTTCAAAATTGGCTATTTGTGATATTTTGCAAAACACTGCAAATAAATCTATTCTCACTACATTTATTTTACACAATATCTTTGTTCTTAATCTTTAGAAAGAATTATGTAACTAGGTCACAGTGACCTACTTAAAGGCCATATAAGTCACACCTTCCAAAATATTATGAATCTAATCCTTTACAAATCAGAGAAGAGTAGATCTTGACATTATGTAAATATATAAATATCCATGGTAATTTTTTTCGTGCACTTTTTATGATCTTGGGTCAAGGTCAAGGTCGTGATCAGCACAAGAGTAACTTTGCTTGTGAATGCTTCATTTTCTGTCCAAATACAGCAATATTGATATAACTTGGTGGATGTGATCTACCAATGAGGAGCTTGGATAAAATCAATATGGGGTGACCTTGGGCTATTTTCAAGGTCACTGGAGCCGATTACTTTGACCTCCTTATAGCACAAAAGAGATTGACAGTTGTGAGTTGGATAGTGCATGACCTTGTATGTAATACCGTAAATTCCTGTGTATTAGCCGAGGTTTTCGGACCCAAACCCTCAGTTATTGTTTGGGGGGCCGTCTTATACACGAGGGCAACCTGTAGACGAGGATTTACGGCAAGAATAATATGCTTACGCAACACAAGATCGCCATTTTGAAAAGCGGAACGTGACGGGGGAGGCTCTTGTACATTGTATTTACGTTTTACTACGTGGAGAAATTCTCGACCTGCGAAGCATATGTTAAATGGATGGATTAATTTGTGATAATATTGGGTAAATACCTTTATTTATCATTTAAAACGCAATTAAAATCGATCTGCTACGTCCGATATACGTTATGTTTTCTTTTGATGCTTTTCCAAATTACGACTGTTATTTCGAAAATATGAACATCGTATTTACGTTTTACTGTAAATACTCGGGTATAAGACCATTAAGGTCTTATACACGGGTAAGATCTTGTTATATAAAAATATTTTCGTTTCACTGTTAAAATGGCAGGCAAACTTGAATGGTAGCAGTGCCAATGTCTGGAGAAAAAAAACGACTCGTCTTATATTCGGAAATTGGTCTTCTCAAGCAAAATAACCTCAATTTTGGGGGTTCGTCTTATACACGAGTCGTCTTATATACGAGCAAATACGGTAGAAACTGTGCTGACTTCAGTTTTGTGCCACTCACAAACTATCTAGTTAGTAGTGGTAGGCTTAGGGTTAGAGGTAGTGGTGAAATATTCAATATAGTTTTTGTTTTTGACTTATGGCATAAGTGGAATTTTCAACATTGACATGAGCCATACTCCCTTTACCGATGACATTTGATTATTTCTGTCACATTTATAAATGAATTAATCACCAGTTTACCACTGTTATTTCCTGTACTGATTTTAATCTTGCTTGTAATGTTTGTAGGGAGTTTTATGTAGAACTCTCAAGGATCATGGTCATTGGGTGAACACAATGTCTTTGAGTACTGACTATGTTATGAGAACAGGAGCCTATGACCCTGCAGAAGCTTCCCTTGTCCATAGGGATAACCAAGATTCAAGTAAGTCATACCTGCCATAATGCATTGTGACTAGATACCGTAACCATTTCTTGTGTTTGTTTATATTTTTCTGGAGCACTGGTCTCAAACCATAGAGTAAAGCGGTGAGAAAGACAAGTATCCTGCAGATTAAGTAGACAACAATTAAAGTCCCTGGAGTAAAGCAGTGTCTACATGACCCAATCCAGATATTCACTTAGATTGTAATTTCCTTGTTTTCATTGGAAAATCTTAAGGACTAATAGCACCCCCATTTCACACCTCAGTTCTTTATTCCTTGCCAGTAGCCCCTTTCAAACTGACCTAAGACCCCCTTGTATTTTCGAGTGTTTTACTCCAAAAATCTGACATTTTCCTATTTTACTGCTCACATGGCAGGTCAACAATTCACAATCCAGCCTTCTAAATTTTCATAGTAAAATATTACATCATTTGTGGAACAAATTTAAAAATGACTGCAATTGAAACACAGTCTGATTTTTAAAAAATCAAGCTCGCATAAGTTTGTAAAATCCCAAGGCAACTTCAAGAAAATCTTAACACTCTAACAGGCACTCACAAATCACTTTTCACTCAAAAGCGTTATCTGACAGTGTCAGCAGAAATTACATGTCAAAACATGGCTGCCATGGACAGATAATAGGTGTATGCTCCATACATTTACAGTTTAATCATGTTAAAACCTCGAACATTCAGCCCTAAAGTCAAAACAAATGTGAGCGAAAAATATGAACTTTTCTTATTACTTCCTGTGATCAGCATAAAGGATGAAGGTTTCATGGCTGCCATAAAACCATGTTTGAATTATTTGTAATTGTCAAAAGTTTGTGACTTTGGATTTAAACAACTATGGTATGGTATGTTATATCTTTCAAAAAACAGTCAACAAATTTAATATTTTATAAGCCTCAAACCTGTACAATATAAAAAGCCAAGTGTGTTTAATTTTCTACCTGTTAAAATGGCCGGCTTTTCTCACAGGTGTGAAGGCTCAACACAAACTCCACCAGAGGGCGACATGGTGAACCTATCACTTTTTAGTGGGCTTAACACTTTTCTTAACCAAAGTTTTAAATGGCCAGATAACCTAGATAGAAATTTGTACTGTGTTTGTGGTAAACAATGATACTCACACTGATATTGCAATACATTTATAACTTGTTTCTGATTGGCTTGTACAAATATAATCCCCTTGAGAAGATATCTGCCACCAGGAAAAGTTGATCACAAGTTCAACAAATTTGACCAGAGTAAAAGTACTTAAATGATATCTCAAAGTCCTCTTGTCATGTCATATATGTGTTCATTTTGATGAAATTTAAATGGCTAATCCACAATTTGTGAAGGTTTCCATCTCCGTAATGTAATATATTTAAGCTATTAAACCAAAGAAATATAGAATAATGTGATGAAGAGTAAAATGTTGAATTTAATATAGACGAAGAGCTAAAGAGGAAGGCCCAGGAGAGGTATGATGTGGTACGTGGTGATGGGCCAGAGAGACTCGTGTCAGGATCAGACGACTTCACACTATTCTTATGGACACCTGAAGAAGACAAAAAGCCTGTCGCGAGAATGACAGGACATCAGCAGCTGATCAATGAGGTCCAGTTCTCACCCGACATGAGGGTGATAGCATCAGCCTCCTTTGATAAGTCTGTCAAGCTGTGGGATGGTAAAACTGGAAAGTGAGTACTTCATTTATTAGCTACCAAATTATTCTGTTATGTCACAGTAGGTTTCAGTTGAAACTTAATTATGGATTTAATGCACAAAAAGAACTAATTCAAACAGGTATTCAGATCCATCACATTCTGATAAAAAAAAACTTGATGAAAAAAATAGCTTCATATAAAATTATATAAGAATTACAGTAAAATTTGAATGTTGAAATTATAAATGAAAAAGGCTGACCTTTTGGTGTGGATGTTTGTAGGTATTTGGCTTCTCTGCGTGGCCATGTACAGAGAGTGTACCAGGTGGCGTGGTCTGCAGACAGTAGGCTGCTCTGCAGCGGCAGTGCTGATTCCACATTGAAGGTCTGGGACGTCAAGATTAAGAAACTGCTGCATGATCTACCTGGACATGCAGATGAGGTATGGCTTAACACTATTTTAATCTGATTTCCATTTATTTCCTTATTGTCCTCGTCATATCTATATCGTATATGTTATGGTGCGTACAATTCGGGCAAACTCTTTTTATTGTGGACATGTGTTGTTGAATTGCCTCGGACTTTATATAAAGATACTTATTTTTCTCATCAAGATTAAAAATAATTAATGGTTTAGGCAATTAAGAATTAAGCATTTTCTTCAATGGGAAATTTGCAGTGCAATGCTTGAAATTGCAGGTATATGCAGTAGATTGGAGCCCAGATGGTCAGCGAGTAGCAAGTGGTGGGAAAGATAAAGTTTTAAAAGTGTGAGTACAAATTGCTTTTAGGAATGATATAAAAGATATAAAGTTGATTTTAACTTGCAACTTGTCCATCATGAATAAATAAACAACACATTGATTCCTATTGTTGTGGTATTCATGTTCTCGGATAGATATAGATACAGATATTATATATTGGAGAGTTCATGGCGACTTAGGGTTGTATGAATATTACCTTTTTCTCTGCAATAAAAATATGCATTATCATTACACAAGAGCACAAATACGGACACAAAAAACTGGACAAGAACCAAAGGGTATACCCCAGAATTCAGAATAAGGCTCAAATGTATAAATGATGTGCAAAGCATAAGATAGTTGACATAACTCCATTTGCAATTCAAACTTTGTGCAGCATCGAGTGGACGGGACTGACACCTAGTGAATAAAACTAGACACCAGATAGCACCACTGATCTATCCTGACTGCAGAATTACAAAAATGCTTTTATCCTACAATCTGCGAATAAAGACAAGTTCAGGGTTAGCATGACAGTGAAAGAATGAGGGGCATGGAAATGTAGAAAGTGTAGTTAATTGCCCTCTCAATGTGATGGATTAACACATAGAGCCAAGAGCTGGGCTATGTTTTGTGTGGGAAATTGGAGGGTCGAAGCAAAGTCTCCATGTAATCAAGATGGTGTAGTTTGCGCTTTGTCTTGTGTGGCATTGTGAATGCCAAGTGTTGGCTGTCCACTCTGTAGATTTATTTCTCAAATTACTGGCTTCAAGTACAGGTATTGAGTCATAGTTTGTATTCTGCAAGAAGGAATAGAATTGATTTGCGTCTCTAATCATCAGGTTGTTTCCGATAGGCGGCTTGAAGGAGATCTAACATACGCTATGTTTAGTGATTTATTGTAATCTTAAAAATTTACAAAACCACCAAAGTGCACTTTGTGTTACAGGTCAAAATAATGTCAAGACAAATAAATAGAATAGATAAATGCAATGATCCTATAGGATAGATACATCAGGATATGTCAGATTCAATGCTCCTGTCAGCAGTTAGGTGAAAACCTAATGAAACAGCAAAGATATTTGCCCAGAACTTATCATAGTTAATCATGAGGTTGAAAATATTTATCTCAATGAGTCTTGAGGGGGAAATGAAATTAAGGCATTTAATGTGAAGATATAAGTAATTTTGACTGCATACATATCGGGGGAGTTGGAATAATCTAGCAACATAATAAATGGGCACAGCACCAAGACTGTTATAATGAAGTGTGTCCTGGTATGGGGTCAGTGTATTCATTAGAGCAGGGCATATTGACGTGTCGAGGCTGAGCATCGGCTTGAGCCTGCTCCTATTGTACAGTGACAATGACACATGGACTGCTAATATCTCGCCATCCATTATTCACACTTGTCATGTTTAATTGAGCTCATCCGCACACCATATTGGATAATCTGTGCATACATTGGCAAGCATTAATGGTTTTCTCATGAAAGTCCTGATGTATTGTCACCCTGCCCGAGACAGATGGGTATTCAGCTTTCTTAGCAAATAGTCAGGTTCGTGTAATAATTACTCAGATCAAATATATATTTTATTTGTTTTGCCAATATCCCACTTGCCACAGCCATCCCTCACCCAGCAGGCTACACCCTTCCATATTCTGCAAACTCCCTTGCGATGTCTTTGACATATTGGTTAGAACATACTAAATGTGTCAACTTACCCTTCCCCCACCCATAAAATTCAGAATTATTGTTTTATTCCACCTGATCCTATGGTTTTATTACAATACCACATGATACATCACATAGATATATGTAAATATGCACAAAATAAAAAAAGTTCTTGTGGTAAAATGATTTTGTCATTGGCAACTTTGGGATATTTTCGAAATGTTATTTTCATGGACCTATGAATAGAATCCCAAGTAATCAAGCTTGAAATCTTGTCTTATCAAATACAGAAGTTTTGATTTAATGACAATAAAATTAATCAAGCTGAACACACATGTTTTAACTGATTTCAGTAATAAGATGGACATGCCTCTGTCTGATTGAACACTTTGTGGTTCTTACAATTAGCAAATAGAAGAATATAAAGACTTCTGCTGAGGTCATAACCAGAGCAGTGATGGCCTGTAGTTCCCAAGCTCCTGAGGGGGAGTGTCAGGAAGATCTTCTCTGACCTTGTGTGATGTACTGTCCACTCATTGGTCAAGCTTCACTGAACAGCGATCATGCCATTCATGGTAGATAAATGTCAGCTGGATGTCCTCCCAGCTGGTAGAACACAAAGTTATATTGCTCTTGCATCAGCCTGCACAGCCATGTATGGACAGGATACAGACCACTCCAGTTTCAACATTTAATTATCAGGTCCAATTCAAAGAAAAATGGATTTTCAGATAAGATTGACAAGTGCAAATATGCATAAGAGCAAGCCTGGGTTGTATCTGAGAAAAAAATGTTTTATATTTACAAATTGCTTTCTTTCTGGAGGGGGAAGTATAATTCTATTTAATAACATATGGCTGACTGTTAACATAAAGCAGAGTGAATCAGGTATAAAGATAATGTTTATTACAATTATGGTAGTCTCATGTAAACATGTTAACTTTATTGTCAAAAATTACGACATTGATCACTTTTGAGATCAAAGAAGTTCAAATATTTGTTTCTCTTGTTCACTGATCCATTTTCCCTTTCACTTTAAGTAAAGCAGATATTTTTGCCTACCATAAAAACCCTACAATGCAATTGATTACAAGTGGCATTTAATAATCTGGCTGCAATCAGATATCGCAAACACCAAATAACATTTGTCACAATTTGTACCCTTGATCCAGTTGCAGCTACAAAAACCAAACTGTTCTAAATAAGAAAATAGCACATTTGGGGACGTTTCATTCAGCATGGGTAGTTTAATTCCAGTGATTGCCTCATTATAGTGTTGCCTTTGATCTGATGGCTAATGCATCATTCAGTGGTCAATTATGGTTTTGTTCCACGTGTTTGTAAATTTTGACAGACAAGTAATTCTTGCCACAAATCCTCTATTAATCTGTCACATAGAAAGAAAAAAAATTATGCCCAGTCACGTATCGAGAAAAGTGTCTGAAAAAAGGATTGATAACATGCAGGCTCCAGATCATATATGGCATTTCCCCTTGTAAAAAATAGAGAAACACTGACTCAAAAGTAAAGGCCAAAAAGCTTTGGGACTCGCTGTTATTTTGGACAGGGTGAACTATTTTTGGCCATTGTTTGGACTGATATTTGCTGCACATAGAAAATGTTAACTGCTTCATGGATTGATTAGTGTAATGAACTGTGCCGATTAAAATGTCATAAATTATGTCATAAATTGATGAATACACTGGGTAGGAGGATTGAATGACCCAGTAAATCATTATATTACATGGTCCACAGGGTTTTGACATCAATGCAATAATGCATAATTGGTGTTTGAATATGAGAAAAAAATGTACCAAATTTAGTGGAAATCACTCGCACAGAATATGTAGTTATATCTTGTTAGAAAATCCTTTATTAAAAGAAAATTGACAATTTTTGCCCGTGAGAATTGGTTTTGTATGTCAAAATATGTAATTAGTGTGATAGAATCTGTTGTGGTTTTTTTTACCAAAATAATGAGATTGATAAACAGGCATATGTATTGGTTTGTACTTGCCAGAAGATACAGTGTGCTAAAAGTTGAATGGATTTTTTGTTGAAAAAGAGGATATATTTCAAAAGTAATGGGATTTTACCATCAGCAGCCATTCCAAACTCTCTTTCCTGATGCTTTTATATTTCAGTATTCAAAAAGTGCACCAAGCTTGGGTAAATGTAATGAGCTTGTAGGCTGAGTGCAAAAATTGGCTTGAATGGCATATATTCATTCTTGGCAAGTTATCATTGACTTGTGTCGAGCAGCGGCAAGATATGACTTGCCCGCAAAATGTTTTATTAGCACAGTTTAAGCATTTTTAAAAAAGAAACATTGTCTAGTTTGACGTATATAGGTGTTAAGGAGAGCAATGCATGTGATTTGTGAAGTGTGAGGGAATGATGCGGGTGGTGGTGGTGAGATGAGTCAGGACGGTCCGGGCAGAGGTGCCACTTTGTACCGATCCAATCTGCTAATACTTCACAGTTTGATGCTGATTGTATTACGCCCCGTGGATCACACTCCCAACATTTCTCAGCCTTAATTGTGATCGATCTGTGTTCTGCCACAGAGTAATGAAGAATAGTGGAAACTTTAATAGAAAAAAATGTAAATAGGGAAGTATTGTGCAACGGAAGATCAAGATTATTCTTTGCAAGCATTGGTTTGGAACAATGCCTTTATAACCACACATCTTCCATTGTATCAGCCGCACTCCTGCTCACGTTTACGAATAAAGTCAGGCTGACAAAAAACAATTCCTTGGTGGATTAAAGTGTCTATATTAGCCAAAAGAATAACGATAAGTTTAGAAACTTAAAACTCTTTTGGAAAAAGATAATACTTTATGTATAGAAAAAATAATTTTGAGGTTAATTAGTTTTGGTGTTCTTAATTTTCAAAACATTAAGGCTTGGAGATTTAATGTATCCCTGTGACATTTAATTTCCTTCTGTAGCTTTTATTGAAAAAAAAACTTTTTAATTTCAGTTAATTTGTTGTGCCTTAACAATATGTTCTCAGATAGAATCCATTGGAAAGGAAGACAAAAGTACCTCACTGTAGTGAAATTCCATTTGCATGGCTTGTAGCTATAGAATGTTATGAACAATCTCTGGGTTATGTAAAATTGTATTATTTCTGCTTTAATTTAATGTTATACCAGAGACGTACTCATAACAACATTATCAGTGAAATTATTTAACATATAAGGCACAAGATTTAACCAACAAATTAATAAAGTGAGGCCTGACTCATAGATAAATATCATGGTCCAGGCTTGACACTGGGTGGAACATTCTGCCTGCATTGGACCTCTGTTGCCCCCATATATAGTCCTGTCTCAGACATTTCCATTTTAGACCTGAGCACATCCCCGTTTTGGACATTTGGGGCAGGCAGGGAATACACTTTGCTTGTGACCTTTGGTTCTATATCTAGTGCTGGGATACGCCACCCATCTGCAGCCAGAGGATATATGCCATTAGGACACGCAGTAAAGTGTACACACAGTGACAACATCCTTCCCCACCAGTGCCGTCTCTATGTCTACAGTGGGATTATGTAGAATCAACATGGAAATTGGTCAATAATCCACGGATCTAATCAAACGTCTCCCTACATGGTGTCAGACACAACCATCTACAAATAATGGGAGGAGCATTTTTTGCTTTATTAGTGGTAATATAGATGATATCATCATTTATCTTGATGAGGCCCTTGCTTTGAAGTTTAAGGGGTTGTAATTCTGTATCAAGTTCTTTGAGGTAAATTTAGGTTTGAGTCATGATTTTTGTGTAGGTATTATGCATATAGGGATGAATCAGGTTGTTATTTGCAGTTAGTAGGTAGTATTATGCATATAGAGGTGAGTCAAGTTGTGAGTCATGATCTATGTGTAGGTATTCTATGTATATAGGGGTGAGTCAGGTTGTGAGTCATGATCTATGTGTAGGTATTCTATGTATATAGGGGTGAGTCAGGTTGTGAGTCATGATCTGTGTGTAGGTATTCTATGTATATAGGGGTGAGTCAGGTTGTGAGTCATGATCTATGTGTAGGTATTCTATGTATAGAGGGGTGAGTCAGGTTGTGAGTCATGATCTATGTGTAGGTATTCTATGTATATAGGGGTGAGTCAGGTTGTGAGTCATGATCTATGTGTAGGTGTTCTATGTATATAGGGGTGAGTCAGGTTGTGAGTCATGATCTATGTGTAGGTGTTCTATGTATATAGGGGTGAGTCAGGTTGTGATGTGAGCTTGGGAGCATTAACACATTGTTGAGGCAGGTGTCATGTTCCCATGTCCTGCCAGGTATTCCTGCCGGGTTATGATGGGAGGCTCGGGTTATGATGGGAGGCTCGGGTCAGCTTGGTGGCAGCCTGGCATGGGATATATGGGCCTGGACAAATACAATATAAGGATGACCCAACAAGGCTACAGATATATCAGAATCAAAGAGAGAGGCAGAACAGTTGAAAACAACATTTTGTCAAATCCCTGGGCTCCAAAGAAAATTGAAGTTTATTCGGAGCAAAATTGAATTGTTAGGGCACGTGGGACTTGCTTTATAGGGTTTAGAACAGAGTGGATGAAAATTGAATAAGTTAATCATATATGAGGAGTGGGCTGCAGTTGCCAAGGAGATAGCCCTGGATGACCAAGGAGAGAGCAGTGACCTCTGGTGGGATATGTGCTGATGATCTCTGTCTTTTGACTGACAAATCTGTCACTGATCTCCCAGTCATGTTCACAGCTCTATCTACTTATATTATATGTCTCAAGTATACACCCACTAATTGCTTTCAAGCCACAATTACAAATGCCCATATTTGGAAATGCTCAGAAATAGGTATATATCCATATATAGACAAATATGCATGATATGCACATCAGATATTTCTTGGCCTAGTTTCTTTGATTTATGAAAAAACCATATGTTGCTTCATAATTATGATATTAGTGATATTTGATAGACTGTGGGATATATTTGATGAATGTAATCAATGGGAAAATTAACCTTTCATATCTCTCATGTCATCAATGGTTAGAAATTAATAAAATGACTGTTTTAATATCCTGTATTTGAGACTTAATGTGATATTGTCATCTATGAAGGCATTTACAGAGCAGTGTAAGGATGAGCACAGTGTGAGAAAGACACCTGCAGAATATGGTGGTATTGCCATATTTTATTGATATCTGTCTCACACTTATGAGACTCGCACATTTTTGCCCTTGGGGACTGGATTCTTTTTGCATCAACCTCTTTGTTACATTTATATTTAAAAGCGTGACTGCAACTTATAGAATTTATTTTGAGAAGTTAAGTCCCCTGTGGATCAGGAGGTCATCTATGAGACACGTTTGGGTGACGCTTGAAGCTGGAACATTTCTGGGAGAGATAAAACCTCATTAAGCTTTCACAATCTATAACATTTCATCCGTGCTAATTCTGCTAGTTTACATGGATAAGTTCATTTCCATGTAGCCTGCTGCAAATGCTCAGAGGGACCTGGCCAGAAAGTAACCTCTCTAAATGCAACATGTGTGGCTCCCTAATCAAATAAGGAATACCCCCAAAGAAGCAAGAAAATGCAGTAAGTTGGCAGTAAGATGGTGACTCACGCTGAGTCAACAGCCTGCATGTTACATGGGTCTGCAATGTGTTTCCGTTTCTGGTCATTTGACGCATGCAACCTCTTGATTAAACATAGAAACAAACATGTCTAGAATTTATATTTATTCTGTGGCTGTTTTTGTCAGGCCTTTACTTTTTTTAGGGGGGGGGGGAGGATGGGGGAGTATGCACAGAGGAGACAGAAATAGATGTGTTACGCAAGATTTGTTGTTTTACACTTACAACGATATTCTTCACAATTTAATATGTTTGAAAAAATCGTGAGATTTGAGGATGTCAATTTCTTATGCAAATTACGTTAACTTAATTTTCTATAATAATCCTTATAGAAATAAACATGGACAATATTTTTAAGAGGAAAGGTTGTGATTGTTTAAGACAGAAAACATCTTTGTTCCCAAAATGATTAGAAAAGCATGCAGTAGATTCTGAACGGTGTAGTTTTTGCTCTCCTGGTGAAGTGCTCTTTCCTTTAGCATCTGTTAGAGTAGGCCATCAATTTTGTTGGAGAGGCCGTTGAGGCAGATGCTTGGAGGAGGAGGCAGACGTGCTGGTGGCAGGGAGGCTTGAGCATAGAGCATGGTAGAGCCTTACGGATTTGAAGATTGGGTGACAGTTATTTAACAAATATTGAAAAAAATGAGTTCTCTCATTTAATACATGATTTTAAAAGTGAAATTTGATTTGAATGGACCGAAATTGGCACACTCAGTTTTCTATTGATTTCACTTGTATTCATGATAATACCTTAGTGATTTTGAAATGTTTTGACCAAGATTGCTCACATAAATTGGATTTTGATTAGAAAGATTTAATATCGTTATACAATAGATGATGAGAAATCAGCAAGCAAAAGAAGTGCTCATCCTTATCTTCATCCAGTGGGCATTAACATGTGTTTTAGAACATTTTATTTGTAATTCATCAATAATAATGTATTTTCTGCTATTAACCATAATAGCACATTTTAGCAGAAGGTGTTTAGCATAACTATTTATATACTTTAGACGATACTTGTGAATTCCTTGTGTATGCCATACTATTTAGTGGAACAGATTAAAGTTGTCACAAATGTGATTGATCTTTCTGCAGATGGCGGATTATTGGGAAATTCAGATTTGTATCGAAAATTCCAATATTGTTTTCAAATCTGCTCAGGATTTCGTTACAAAATAATGGAAGTGCAATGTAAGAGATTCAGGAGATATGGAAATATAATGCGTCACTAATGACAACATGCCAACATTTGATGCACTGCCTTTGTTTTAATATGAAGTGTCAGAATATTGTCAATATTGCATTATTTAAGTTTCTCAATTTGTTCAAATATCAAACTGGGACATTAGATTGAAGAATTTTAACTGAGATTTTTCTTGTAGGGAATGCATTGCTATATTTTGAAATACTACATCATACACAAAGAAAGGAATTTTTTTTCATTGAAAATATACTGAAGGTAATATTAGATAGTTATGCATAAGGAGTAATATAATGAGAGGTCTTTGCCTGTAACCTGGTGTATGGAGAGCATTAAGTGTGGGTGAGACTCACCTGTTTGCTCACCTGTCCTGTGCCATGCCTTTATCATCACAACCTCTGGCCTGGGAAATAAGTTGGCTAGGTGCAGAATTTATAGGTGGGTGTTTTTCTCAAATGTCCCCGACTAATAGGTGTCACCTGTAATTGTATCTCAATAAAAAGGGAAATAAAAGAGACAGCATTATCAACAACAAGTACAAAATAATCATATCATATAAGGTTCCTCTTACATGCTGCTGCCCTACCTCTATCTGACCCAGTGTGGTGTGGCAGTCTATAAGAGTGTTATATACAAATTTTAAAACATTATGGCACACTTTAAGATTACAGTCATTAATGCCCCAGCCTCCTGGATCAATAAAATAGACAAAATATTGGATAAATCTCAGGCTTTGATGAGTTACAGTCAGCTTAGTTTAATACCTTTGGCATTGATATCTTCAAAGCCTTGCTCATGGTCAATGTTTTGTGGAAGTCTATATGAAATCCTGGCAAAAAATCAGGTGCATCAAGTTAACTTCTTTTTATTTCACAAAAAGTAGACCAATGCCTGCCATGACAAGATGGCATTAAGGATGTAAGTGCAATGGTAATGGGTACAGATTTATTTTTATATTGTTCTGGTTTAATATTTTTAATAGGGAAAACGATTTGTGTATTATACCAGAAGTTGCATCCAGTTTTAGTGTTCTCAAAATGTGTATATATTATATCAATAGGTTATCAAGTGCAGTTGGTCATTATGTCCAAGGGGGTAGATTTACAGGTAGGAATAACAAAGAGATAAAGGTACTTTCTCATTTACAATTGAACCAAGAATCAAGTTGGTGCAAAATGTATTGAATACTGTCTGCTGTTGGGTACTTTGGTTGATTGGTATATTTCAAGTTGAACCCAAGTGCATGTTTTCAAAAGTAAAGAAAAACATGAATGTAATTAAAGAGATGTGTACACTATTATCTGTATAAGAATGGTATATTTGATACAAGCAACTGGCAACATTAAGGTTATCGCTGTGCAAGGTAACATCAACTGAATAACATTAATGAAGAGTGTGTGGTAAAATTTGCTGCTCAAAAATGTACTCATTACTTTTGGCCACATACCGGAGTGAAATGTAGCTCATTTCAAATAGACCTGCTGGAGAACCATGATTTGTGACAAGTGCAGACAATGGGATGTACAATGTATGTTTGGTCGTCTTGGTTTGTAGATCTGTGGAGACAATTGCATCAAGTAATGTTCTTGTTGCCCCAGACTTGCACTGCAAAGTCTTGTGGTGTGCATAGCATACTAAGCAGCAGAAGTTCCCCCCTTCCCACCTAACTTCCATCAGTCAAACTGCAACATGGCCCTGGTCAAATGCTACTTTTTCACCTACAGAAAATGCCTTCTTCACATTTTGGGGGGTGAACACATTTTATGTTTCTTGGAAGAGATCTCCATAAGATAGTAAAAGAACAATTAAGAAATTAGACTGATAGAGATGGTTTTTGTGCTATTGATGTTAATCTTTAACAGAATTGCAAATTAACCACCCTCATGAATTTCACTGCATAAATTGTGCCACTTTGTATTGATCTCTTTCATTTATATAGGAAAATTAGCACATCGTTGCATTGCTCTCCCAGGCACTCAATCACATCTCTTGGCCATTTACACATTTCGTACTTGGTGATTATTGTATCAGATGGTGAGGCAATTGCACAAATTATCGCTTGGCTCCATGGCAACCTACATGGGCAGAAACTGGAGATTTTGCAGGGATCATGTAAGGTTGGGTCATATTCCCCGGTGGCAATGTTAGATTGATTGTTGCTGAATACAGCATACAGATGTCGACATGAGAGGATCCTGGCCGACTTGACAAGGTGGTGGACGTGGCTGGGGTAACAAAACCACCACCTCTCACTTTTCATTGCCACTCTGAGACCAAATTGTGATTTATTATCAGGCATAACAGACAAAAGTAATCCATCAGCTTCATATTCTCTATGGTCACCTACTCGCTTGATCTTAACCCTTGACTCGCCAAACTCTTGACCTGGTTATGGCTAATTTTATAAGAATTAAAATTTTGGATACACATGTACATGCATTTATATTATTTTCCATATCATAATCAGTATCCATATTAATGCCCGGTTTTTGCTTGTTGCTCAAATTTTAGTCCATTAGTATTAGGCTAAACTGCATTTCATTACAAAAATTGTGTAATTAGGACAGCTCCAACTCTGTTGATTTATTTTCCTGTAAATTTTCAAAAATCCAGGGAGGAGATGCCAAACCCAGAAGCATGCAAGATTAACATGAAATTAGTCAGACCTGAATGGCATGTGGTGAAAAATGATCAAAAATGCTGCCTTGGAAATTATTCAATCTGCACATTGGGGGTGTCGATGAAAGCACATCAAATTGCGATCAATCACACAGGGTTGTCAAGGGCACAATAAGTCACCAAGGTCTGCCTCTGATCAGGGTGCAGAGAGGAGGCAAGCCAGTACTGTGCCGTCATGTGGTATTGAACAGGCATGGGCTTGGGGCAGGGGTGAAGTGAGTTCCTGGCCAAGTCAGTCAGGCATGCATGATGGGACGGCTCTGATCCTGAATGATATGACATTCTCTTTGAATGACTGCCATCACTCTCATCATTGGATCAGTAACTATCACTTTGAATGAATCATTGCTTCAGAAGCTATCACTCAGAGTGAATCATTGTCTCAGTAGCTCTCACTCAGAGTGAATCATTGTCTCAGTAGCTCTCACTCAGAGTGAATCATAGTCTCAGTAGCTCTCACTCAGAGTGAATCATTGTCTCACTAGCATTCACTCAGAGTGAATCATTGTCTCAGTAGCTCTCACTCAGAGTGAATCATTGTCTCAGTAGCTCTCACTCAGAGTGAATCATTGTCTCAGTAGCTCTCACTCAGAGTGAATCATCGTCTCAGTAGCTCTCACTCAGAGTGAATCATTGTCTCAGTAGCTCTCACTCAGAGTGAATCATCGTCTCAGTAGCTCTCACTCAGAGTGAATCATTGTCTCAGTAGCTCTCACTCAGAGTGAATCATTGTCTCAGTAGCTATCACTCAGAGTGAATCATAATCAATCATTGTCTCTGTAGCTCTCACTCGGAGTGAATCATTGTCTCAGTAGCTCTCACTCAGAGTGAATCATTGTCTCAGTAGTTCTCACTCAGAGTGAATCATCGTCTTAGTTCTCACTCAGAGTGAATCATCGTCTCAGTAGCTCTCACTCAGAGTGAATCATTGTCTTAGTAGCTCTCACTCAGAGTGAATCATTGTCTCAGTAGCTCTCACTCAGAGTGAATTATCGTCTCAGTAGCTCTCACTCAGAGTGAATCATCGTCTCAGTAGCTCTCACTCAGAGTGAATCATTGTCTCAGTAGCTTTCACTCAGAGTGAATCATTGTCTCAGTAGCTTTCACTTGGAGTGAATCATCGTCTCAGTAGCTCTCACTCGGAGTGAATCATAGTCTCAGTAGCTTTCACTCAGAGTGAATCATAGTCTCAGTAGCTCTCACTCAGAGTGAATCATTGTCTCAGTAGCTCTCACTCAGAGTGAATCATCATCTCAGTAGCTTTCACTCAGAGTGACTCATTGTCTCACTAGCATTCACTCAGAGTGAATCATTGTCTCAGTAGCTCTCACTCAGAGTGAATCATTGTCTCACTAGCATTCACTCAGAGTGAATCATTGTCTCAGTAGCTCTCACTCAGAGTGAATCATCGTCTCAGTAGCTTTCACTCAGAGTGACTCATTGTCTCACTAGCATTCACTCAGAGTGAATCATCGTCTCAGTAGCTCTCACTCAGAGTGAATCATTGTCTCAGTAGCTCTCACTCAGAGTGAATCATTGTCTCAGTAGCTCTCACTCAGAGTGAATCATTGTCTCAGTAGCTCTCACTCAGAGTGAATCATTGTCTCAGTAGCTCTCACTTGGAATGAATCATAGTCTCAGTAGCTCTCACTCAGAGTGTATCATAGTCTTAGTAGCTCTCACTCAGAGTGAATCATAGTCTCAGTAGCTCTCACTCAGAGTGAATCATAGTCTCAGTAGCTCTCACTCAGAGTGAATCATTGTCTCAGTAGCTCTCACTTGGAATGAATCATAGTCTCAGTAGCTTTCACTCGGAGTGTATCATAGTCTTAGTAGCTCTCACTCAGAGTGAATCATAGTCTCAGTAGCTCTCACTCAGAGTGAATCATTGTCTCAGTAGCTCTCACTCAGAGTGAATCATTGTCTCAGTAGCATTCACTCAGAGTGAATCATCATCTCAGTAGCTCTCACTCAGAGTGAATCATAGTCTCAGTAGCTCTCACTCGGAGTGAATCATTGTCTCAGTAGCTCTCACTCAGAGTGAATCATTGTCTCAGTAGCTCTCACTTGGAATGAATCATAGTCTCAGTAGCTCTCACTCAGAGTTAATCATTGTCTCAGTAGCTCTCACTCAGAGTGAATCATCGTCTCAGTAGCTCTCACTCAGAGTGAATCATTGTCTCAGTAGCTCTCACTCAGAGTGAATCATCGTCTCAGTAGCTCTCACTCAGAGTGAATCATAGTCTCAGTAGCTCTCACTCAGAGTGAATCATAGTCTCAGTAGCTCTCACTCAGAGTGAATCATCATCTCAGTAGCTCTCACTCAGAGTGAATCATAGTCTCAGTAGCTCTCACTCAGAGTGAATCATTGTCTCAGTAGCATTCACTCAGAGTGAATCATCATCTCAGTAGCTCTCACTCAGAGTGAATCATAGTCTCAGTAGCTCTCACTCGGAGTGAATCATTGTCTCAGTAGCTCTCACTCAGAGTGAATCATTGTCTCAGTAGCTCTCACTTGGAATGAATCATAGTCTCAGTAGCTCTCACTCAGAGTTAATCATTGTCTCAGTAGCTCTCACTCAGAGTGAATCATCGTCTCAGTAGCTCTCACTCAGAGTGAATCATAGTCTCAGTAGCTCTCACTCAGAGTGAATCATCGTCTCAGTAGCTCTCACTCAGAGTGAATCATCATCTCAGTAGCTTTCACTCAGAGTGACTCATTGTCTCACTAGCATTCACTCAGAGTGAATCATCGTCTCAGTAGCTCTCACTCAGAGTGAATCATCATCTCAGTAGCTCTCACTCAGAGTGAATCATCGTCTCAGTAGCTCTCACTCAGAGTGAATCATCATCTCAGTAGCTCTCACTCAGAGTGAATCATTGTCTCAGTAGCTCTCACTCAGAGTGAATCATTGTCTCAGTAGCTCTCACTCAGAGTGAATCATAGTCTCAGTAGCTCTCACTCAGAGTGAATCATCGTCTCAGTAGCTCTCACTCAGAGTGAATCATAGTCTCAGTAGCTCTCACTCGGAGTGAATCATTGTCTCAGTAGCTCTCACTCGGAGTGAATCATAGTCTCAGTAGCTCTCACTCAGAGTGAATCATAGTCTCAGTAGCTCTCACTCAGAGTGAATCATCGTCTCAGTAGCTCTCACTCAGAGTGAATCATAGTCTCAGTAGCTCTCACTCAGAGTGAATCATAGTCTCAGTAGCTCTCACTCGGAGTGAATCATTGTCTCAGTAGCATTCACTCAGAGTGAATCATTGTCTCAGTAGCTCTCACTCAGAGTGAATCATAGTCTCAGTAGCTCTCACTCAGAGTGAATCATAGTCTCAGTAGCTTTCACTCAGAGTGAATCATAGTCTCAGTAGCTTTCACTCAGAGTGAATCATTGTCTCAATAGCTCTCACTCAGAGTGAATCATAGTCTCAGAAGCTCTCACTCAGAGTGAATCATTGTCTCAGTAGCTCTCACTCAGAGTGAATCATAGTCTCAGTAGCTCTCACTCGGAGTGAATCATTGTCTCAGTAGCATTCACTCAGAGTGAATCATTGTCTCAGTAGCTCTCACTCAGAGTGAATCATAGTCTCAGTAGCTCTCACTTGGAATGAATCATTGTCTCAGTAGCTCTCACTCAGAGTGAATCATTGTCTCAGTAGCTCTCACTCAGAGTGAATCATAGTCTCAGTAGCTCTCACTCAGAGTTAATCATTGTCTCAGTAGCTCTCACTCAGAGTGAATAATTGTCTCAGTAGCTCTCACTCGGAGTGAATCATTGTCTCAGTAGCTCTCACTCAGAGTTAATCATTGTCTCAGTAGCTCTCACTCAGAGTGAATCATTGTCTCAGTAGCTCTCACTCAGAGTGAATCATTGTCTCAGTAGCTCTCACTCAGAGTGAATCATTGTCTCAGTAGCTCTCACTCAGAGTGAATCATAGTCTCAGTAGCTTTCACTCAGAGTGAATCATAGTCTCAGTAGCTCTCACTCAGAGTGAATCATAGTCTCAGTAGCTACCACACTAGTAATGATTGTCAGATAGCAGGTAGATAAATTCTTAAATAGAGCAATAAGATTTAATTTTGAGTGATATGACTGCCTCATAATGCAGTGATTTAAGGTGACTCTTACATTATAAGCATGTTTGATGCCTTGTAAAGTTTCATAATAAATGAGATTTATTGCTTACTGCAGGAATGCATCAAATTTTACTTGGGTGAGCTTCACTTTATCTGGCACTAAAAAGGTCTGCTAAATATGTGTAGTGTGAATCATAGCAATTGCTTCAATATCGTTTAAGCAAATGTTAAATTTGCCCAAATTTTGGGGCACTGAACGATAACATTTGCCGGTGGTTCCGTCATCCGCATTGGCAGATGATTGACATGGTGTTGGGGCAGTAACTCCAAGCTCAAAAAAGAGATGGATATTAAACACAGCGGCACAAATCAATTAAAGTTTGGAGTTGCGTTTTGATTTGTAGCAGTTCGTTCAGAGGTCTATGTGACTGGAATTTGTTATGATTCCAGATCGATACATGTTTCAAAAAGTATTTCATAATCTAGCCACAGAGTTATGTTATTGCCGAGAAAAACCAGTATTTCTTCTTAGGAAATCAATTGTTTTTTTTACGAAGTTAATACATGATGGACAAGATGCATGTAAAAAGTATAGAGAGTAGTGGGAAATGTTCCTATTTATTTTTCAATACTAATGACTTTGTTTTACTTTTTTGAAAATTCATTTATGTTATGTTATATTTACATTTTGTTATAGATGGAGACGATAGAGTGAAACATTGGAACGTGCAATGAACAACAAAATCTAATTGATTTTGATAAAACTAAATTCTACTGGAATAAAATGATTATTTGTGCTTTTCTATAAGCAAATATGTACTCTCTTACAATTTTAATAATAAAAAATGTTGAAATAGTGACAACTTTTTATATTGTATATCAAACACAATGTTATAAATGTAATTGGCAAACAAAACATATTGATAACAAAATGAGAAATGGTGGGTTTAGTACAGAGTGAGATGAGAAAGCTGGTGGTAGTGAGTGTATTGTGCCATGCAGCACTAACACTATCAAGAACTGCCATTGTTATAGGAAATTTTAATTCCAGCAGATGGAAAACTTGTTGTCTCTAAGTGGGTGGCCTTTAGATGCACTCAGGATGAACTGGTAAAGTTAGATGATTGTGTCTTAGAGCCATTATTCTAATATATTCACAAGCTTATATAGTTGGCATTTATGATGCTCTTTTGAACCTGGTTATAAAAAGGTGCTTTCCTGCATTTGAAATATCAGATAAATGATGTTGGCTCTTTAGTATTTGTAAAGTTAGAGAAGCAAGAATGAGTATTTCTTCATGCCCATTTTGTGGATGGCTGTCAAATTAAGCATGGAGCTAGTAGGTAAACAGAGGAGCGAGCTCAAACAGTGGAATGCTTTCTGTCACTATTGACTGTCTTCTTATATAGCAATCTCATGGCAGAATGGACCACTCAGCTGGGCTGGGCCCTGCAAGCACAGATTACCATGGATGAACACCCTGCCATTTCCATGCAATTTCCAGAGACAAATACCATGCTATTTTAGCATGGTGCAAAAAGGATGCAGAGAGACATTGGCTGGAGTGTGGAGCCTAATGTGAGGGCTGAAGATTGCCGACCTCCTCGTGCTGCCCACTCTGCCATACTCGCATAGAAAACAACTTCTCACACCTCGGCTCACAAGAAATATATATGTGGAAATGAATCAATATCAATCTGATTAATAGCATTGTTCCTCTTTAGAAAATTAAATGGAAGACTTTGTTAAAGATTTGGACTGTGTAAAAGAGAGTGCAATCACAATATTTAGATGTTGTGTTTCACAATGTATAGCATGCTAAAACTTAAAATATCAATATTCAGATAAATAGAGATAAATATATAATGTTCATTTGAATGCTGCATTTCCATATACAAATAGACAGTGTATCATGGTGATCAGGGGACTGGTTACAGCATGAATGGGTGATATTTGTCTCAGAGAGTAGATTGGGCATCATCTAGTGAGACTGGGAAGAAATGGTATCTCATAGCTTAGTGGCTGTGATTCCACATTAATATTGGTGTCCTGCCGGTGACGCAGGGACCTGGGTAAACATTGCCAATCTGTTGCCATGGAGAACAGAACAGAAGAGAATGCACCCAATACCCTGGGCTTTCAAAACAGTTGCTGAATATCAAAAATGGATGGCCACTCACCTTATGATTAGACAGGATATAGATTTTTTTGCTTGTTTTTTTGTTTGGGGTTTTACATCACATTCAGTATTATTTCAGTCATTTCATGATGGGACCGACTTGAAACAGATATAGTGCTGCCTCACTGAATTATCATGTCGTAGGTCCTAGACATGACAGCCCACCCAATTACAGATTTACAAGGACAACAGGCTAATGCGTCCAGCATAGGTTCCAGCTCATATGAGAAATTGCAACATGAATGTAACTTTAGCTGGCTGGGATTCAAACCCACAACCTTCGGATCATCACATAGGAACTGACCAGTGCTAATATGCTTGTACTATAACCAACTGTGCCACAGCCTGTGGCCACAGGATAAAAAATATATGAACATTCCATAAAGATCAAATGATTGAAAATATATTTAGATAAAAGAAAGGTACAAAATTGCTTCTGCCTTCTTAAACATGATATTGGATTATGTTGTGGGCACAATGTTATGAAATTATTCAGCTTTCATAAATTAAATCTGATTGTTATGTAATTGATTCTTAAAATTTAATCACTAGAATAGACTGGATTTTTTTTACCTATTCTGTAAAAACAACAATAAAAAATTCTTTTTCACTCTTTTCCAACTTTGCAGAATTGCAGAATTCCTCCTCATTTACCATACATACCATTCAAATGTTGAAACACTTTATTTTGTCTAACTTTTGTGAATCTTTTATGACACATACCACCGGTTTCCGAACACCTGTTATTAAAAGATTTTATGCATCAATTTTGAACAAGAAATCACTCAATTGTGAATGTGCAAGATATAAATTTCCCTGTTATGTCAATTTCCCATTTTGACTGATACATTCCTGCCTGTAAAACCTATCTGAAATAGACCCTAATTGATAGCCCTCTTTTGAGGGCACCCTCCTTGCTTGGCATTATTTTCTGGTGGAGTGTTGGCTTAAGGGCACCGAAAGGTAAAATGATGTCATGAAAATATTGCAATGTCCTACGACTTCATTAGACAGTTTTGATGAAGTCCATACTGAGAACCTAGTTACAAATTACGATCACGAATGGAGCCTCACCAAAGGTGATGTAGAGTTCACATTACCAGTGTCTACCTATCACACACAGCTGTAGATTCAAACAATTGCTGAGGGTGCAAATTTGATGGCTCTTGCAACATATCTGATTTTTCCAAGTCTTGCTCAAATATCTTATGGTGTTAATATGAACATAGGCTTGAAGTGTACCCAAATTTTAGGTATTTGTGCCTGATACTTTCAATGCATATATTTATTGACTAAATGCAACAAGAGAAACTTGTCACTAAGTCGTCTGAATTTGACCACACAGTAGTCTGAATTTGACCACACACACAAACACTGAGAGATATTCTCATTTTTGGTGATAAGTTGTGATGCTTGGTGATTGGAGCAGTCCTGCTACTGGTACCAGGTCTCTACTAGGCCTATCTTCTGTCCTGCTACTGGTACCAGGTCTCTACTAGGCCTATCTTCTGTCCTGCTACTGGTACCAGGTCTCTACTAGGCCTATCTTCTGTCCTGCTACTGGTACCAGGTCTCTACTAGGCCCATCATTTGTCCTGCTACTGGTACCAGGTCTTTACTAGGCCTATCTTCTGTCCTGCTACTGGTACCAGGTCTCTACTAGGCCTATCTTCTGTCCTGTTACTGGTACCAGGTCTCTACTAGGCCTATCTTCTGTCCTGCTACTGGTACCAGGTCTCTACTAGGCCTATCTTCTGTCCTGTTACTGGTACCAGGTCTCTACTAGGCCCATCATTTGTTCTGCTACTGGTACCAGGTCTCTACTAGGCCTATCTTCTGCCCTGCTACTGGTACCAGGTCTCTACTAGGCCTATCTTTTGTTGCAATCAGCATAGATTGGCATGATACAACTCATCAGAACTCCCCCACAGTTGTTTCCATTGCTTACTTGGATGCCAGTGTTGCTTTATAAATCTGTTTGAACTTAACACCAGTTGCCCCTCTTTGATCCAGCTTCCATCAATTATTTACCCATTCATTATGTTGATGACTATTTTGGGACACAAGAAGAAATGAAAATTTTGAGGACAGAAACCTTGGAAAATAATCCTCCCAAGAAATTAGAAGATTTAGAGAAACATTGCACTGTCAATTGAAAGTGGAGTATTAAAGCTTTAATGAAATATTTAGCACTTTTCTGAAATGACCTTTTGTGTAAAAAGATATATTTGTGTATTTGACTCAGGAAAATATCAATAAATGAGAACAGAGTAGAGAACTAAAATTTGGATAAAGTCAAGGGAAGTAAATATATGTTCTTTTGAAAACTGGCAATAAGGACATTTTTAGCTATGCTGACATAATTTGCAATGATGGGAGTGAATTTTCTGTCATTCTGTCTGTCAACTTTGATCTTCTGAAACTACTGGGCATGCAGAGTTCTTAGCTATAAGTAGGGAAGATGTTTTGAAAAAAATTCAATAGTTTTCAGTGAGTTTTTCAAGTGTGCAATACTGTGGCTCCATCGAGGCATTGAAATATCAAACACTTAGCTCCTCAATTTTGTAAGCTCTATAAAACTTCAGTTCGAGACGATCAGGAAAAAAAGGTGTTGTTAACAGAGTGGTGGCTGCCATATTGAATTAAAAATAACAACTCAAGAATTCAAGGAACTTTCCTGAGCTGATATCCCATCTTCCAAAGAAAATGGAACGGTTAATTTCTTATAAAAAAAACCTCTGCTAAGACATTTGCCCCTATTTCCTGGGGAAGGATTTAGATGATCATTTATGAAGCAATTTGCCCAGGCAATTTGCAGCCATCCAGAAAAAAATTCACAAACATTTAAAAAAAAAAGGCAATGATCATCACAGCTTCAAGGTCATTGGCCTATGTTTAAATGACCATGAGAGATGAGAGATACATGAATTATGCATATAATTTCTTACCCTGACATTGTCCTTTTCCCTCTTAAGTTTCACAATGATTTATTTGAGCAATTTCCTGTGAATCTCTAGGCCATTCTATTGTTTGTAAATAGTCTTTGATACATTACAACATACCATTTAAGTACAAGAAACCTTCACTTAATATGAATCTGCATGCATATCATTAATATGAACAAATAAGAGACATGAGCACATAATCAGAGATATTTACACAATGTCTCTTGACATAATTTAAGGCAGTATTTGAATAACATTCCTTTACTCATTTTCTGGTGTCAAAAGTAATTTTAGATTTTTTTTGGCAAAACATAGCAAAGAAAGCAAATACATCTTAAAGTATTGATGGCGTCTTGGTTTTTCACAAATGCAGTATATATTTTAAAGATTAAAATGATCACACCTCTGACAAAAATAGATCATTTAAAATTAGATGATTTACCATTCTTGGCCTTGAAGTTATTGAATATGTGCCATTAACATGTAGTACAGACATGCCTTTAGCATAAAGTTGAAATATATTTAGTACAAAGAAATAAGATACACCACTTGTTTTATCGGAATCATAATTAATATGCTTTTTATAATTTATTTTGCATTTAATCCGTGCATAATGATTTACTTCCTTAAATTTAGAAGTGCACAATTTATGTTGTAGACTGAGACACAACTCATCCATGTGGAGCAGAACTCAGCTTGCTGCTCACTGTGTACTCACAACATGTGTAGGCAGTTTATAGATGTTAAATGTTTAATGTGAAAGCTATTCTGTGGCCAGATGCCATTTCCTTCTTCCTCACCAATTATACTGATTTATACCAACAATACAAAGGTACACATGGCAGCGCATGGTTGTGTAACCTGGGATCACATAATATATGGCGTGAAACCTTTGTTGCTTGTCTTGCTGCCTTTCAGCACAAGCTGCTTAAATGCGTCATGGAGACACCTGAATAAATGACTTCATACCAAAACAAAATAAATGGAAACGTAAAATAAGGAAGCATAAAAAAGTGTTTTATTTTGAAGATAATCATTCATTACAGTTTGCTGGTCTGAATTTTTATTTTTCACTGGAGGTATTTGTCATGGAGCAGAGCATTAAGCTTTTCCATGTTGAGGTTGCGGGATGCTTCAGTTTTGTCTCTAAAACTATAATAAAATCCAATATAACTTATTAAAATTTGCAAATTTCCTAAGCTTATCAGAAAAATGGAAGCATATATATTTAAACATTTATATTGTCAAGGAGCAGACAGCATATATACATAGAGATGTTTTGACCATGTTTGTTATTGTTGCTATGTGCCCATTATATTCATATCACTTTAAAGTGATGAAACCCTATTAGTGAATGTCCCCACGAACAGGAGATGGAGTGAGCTTGTTGCTTGTGTGGTCATATACATACATCCCTGTCTCCAACTTGAAAACACCAATGCTTGTGAAGGTTCTCAGAGGTCAGAGGTCACATGCCACAATGAGCAGACGACAATTTGATGGCCATTTGCCATGGAGCAGACGACACTTTATGACTATATGACCTCCTTCACAAATACAAAAACAGAACATGCGAAGACAAACAAGCTAAAGCAAGCTTCACAAGGCCACAAGGGAGAGTAGGGATACCCACAAATATTGTTCTAGAGCATGACAGATGAGCAGGACAACAATATGGAAATGGCGGTCAGATTTGTGTCTCTGACTCGGGATCCCTTAAGGATTGGGGGACACCACTGTGTCTGTTGTGTATAAAAGGTCCTTGAAGAGGTCTTCAGACATTAAGGCTTAGGCAAATGGCAGACGGGCACAAGTTCTACTCAGGAAAGCTAAAATGCTGATTTGATAAATTACTGCCTGGGCAGGATGGTCATTTCTAGTACAATTTGGAAGAGCAGAAGCTTAATGATAAAAATCCCTCACCCTTTTCAATTTAATATAATCGGTGCATACTAAGTATCTGAATCATTCATTCATTTGAATCACCTTATATCCAATACATTCAGCTTAAACCCAACTTGGGGGTCATATTTTGAGAATTTACATAGATGATGCAGTTGGAACTGGGTGTATTAATCATGAACAAATTCATTCAAAATATCTACCGTACTTAAGCTGGCTATAAGGCTACATTATGTGTGCTGTGCGCAGTGACAAAAGTAAAGATTTTAAGGTTATTTTATTAACATTACCCAGTTCAGCAAACTGTAAGATATGTTGTCAGTCGAATTTACCATAACTTTGGCACCATGTTGTCATTTTGCATGATGAAGATATTGGTTTAAAGATATGTCCTAAAACATTCTAAAACATACATCTGTTTGTACATGGATTTCTACCCATCTAACAAAAGTAAGAATTAGCATATCCTTCCAATGGCCAGATGTCCACCATATTTTTTTTATTTGATCTTTAAGAAATTCAATAATTCATTACAGGTATTGTGTACTTAATATGCCCTTTTCAAATTCTATTTAATTCAATGGTTGTCAATATTCTCCTCAATAGCTTGGAAAAGCAATCATTTAAATCTTATTCTCATTTATTTTGGTATTTAATTGCTCTTAACGTTTCTTCAGATCTATAAAAAAAAACATGCTTCATCCAAAAGACCAGACCTTAGAGCATAAAATGCTTCTTATATTATTCCAACATAAACTTCAAAGGTATGAAGAGAATGCCCCCTGCTGCCATACCTAGTTATTAAAACCTCTATTACAAATGATCAAACGGAGTCTTCTTTGATCTACTTGGGCTACAGATAAGAAGCCGTCAATCAGAACAAATACATGGGTGTTTAATGACATGGTTAGCTTATTTAGCATGTGAGTTTATAGCATAATGTCCCACTGATAAGCTGCCAGTTGACATTCTAGCACACAGATGAATCACATTGCAGTTGATGTGCCACCTTTTATGACATTTTAGTGTCATACTGAGCTTGATTATATGTTAAAGTGTGCAATTTGGATGCGCACGATTGAACAGACATCAAAGGTGGTCCGACAAATGATATCATGAAAACATTAAATGTTTGCCCCTTTTTTTCCTCTGGGTTGATACATATATATCACCTTTTTGTTATTAAGATATTGGTGGACCAAGGGGGACATCAAAGAGCCTGCCTAAATCTGATTAAAAAATGAATGATTTGACCATCAATTCCATCGCAAGCATCAATGTTATTGTAGTGCATTATGGCTAGTATCTTTTTATAATAATTAACAAGACACTAGGCCTAAAGCACAGTTTGATTTGGTCATAGCATTCTCCATGTACATATCACTATTTATCAACAATGCTGCTTGTCCATCTGTAGAACAATGATATATAAGATTTGCACTTAGTGGCAAGGCAGATAGCCCTCTTTATCATACATATACACAATAATACAAGTGCCAGGATCATTTTTACTGCTGATCAGCATTTATTGTCATGTGCAACAGGCCCGCAACAGGTTACAATCAGTTGAACAGTTATTACAGAAGTTGGCATTCAATGACCAAGCAACTAACATTTTGAAGAGGTCAAAATATTACTCTCATGGCCTGTTTCATTTCTGTAGCCATGCTATTTACTACATATTGGCATTTGTGGGTACCTTTTTACATAGCTAAAAGACAATCATTTGTTGTTACATGAACACGAGGTAGACAAATAGCGTGATGCCATGGCAACTATATGCTACTAAAGTGCCAGCCACTAAATCTGACCAACCATTTATAAAGCCTCATAACCAGTCCACTAAATTTACTTTGTTTCACAAAGCTCACTCATTGGCCCCTGAAAGTGCCATCCGAGGGCAGATAATGCCAGGAAATCACCAGGAAATCCTGGAAATGAACGGCGGATATTTGCGTGGCGTGTCACAGCTCCGGTGAGAACTGAGATATGGGTTTTGGTTAATGCCAGATTCACTGTGTTATAGAGTGGCTGCTGTTATGAGCGGGTCACACCTGAGGTGTCTCTCAAGGATACGTGAGGGAAATACATGCGCAGTGTAGCTTCCTGCTTGCCTAGCTCGGGCTTCTAAAGGTGTGTGGGGAGGCAGCTTAACATGCTCATGAATATTCTGCCACATCTGAGACAGTCCTGAATGAGAAACTTCTCTGTGGATCATATAACCATATCCACATCTCAAAATAAGGACAGGATCAAAATATCCTTTTTCTGGTTAAAGCAAAGTGAAAGGATTTGCAAAGCAGGCTGGGAGATTTTTTTATTAGTGTTTCTATTTTAATCAAACTTACATCAAAGCCACGTTTTCTTTTTTTGTGAATGAAACCAGAAACAAGTCATTAATATTTCATTCCTTTTTAATCTAAATTACATCATAAATACAAGTATATAGGATCATATTTCCTCATAAATCAGGAAAACCTGCCTTCTTTTCTGCAGAATTATATTATATTTGACCTGTGGTACATGAGAATATGGGTGCGGTTATCACAGTGTGATGGATAATAACACTCCTAGTTAGGCTTGTCACATCCCAGCCTCAGACATGCAAATTTCCCCATTACATCAAAGTAGGATGATTCACAGTTCTGTTATTGGATTTATCATGTCAGATATGGTTATTTCAATGATATGCTCCCATTAACATGCAATGCATGTAAATGCATGCAGTGGAACTTGAACATGGTGAATACTGATTGCAAGCTTGTGTGAAATTAGAAATGGACTTTGCTTGTCGTGCAGGCATTTTTTAATCTCAATTTAGATCTCTTCTGGTGGTGGAAGGCAGCTTTGGCATTTTAGCCAGTAAAACTGACATGCAAAAGTGTCAGGGGAAATCAACAGGCTTACATGTATAACCTGTATAAGCATGTGGCTTGTTTGATAACATTATAGTTGCAAATAGAAGAGCTGTTTCATTTTGCTTTATGGCTCAGCTTATATTTTATTTATTCCCCATCCTTAACCAAGACAATGATGTCCACTGGCCCAGTGGGCTGGTGAGTTGAGCTTGGCATGCCATCAATCGCGGGCTGATGGGTTGATTTGCTCAACAAAGTGACGATATTAATCCAGCATTTGGCACCAAAACCACTTCTTCAACCTCTTTATTTTCCAATTATCTAATGATAATACTACACATGGTGGTGCAAGAACCTCTATGATCTGAATAAAATATTGATACATCAGGATATTTTTAGATTTAAAAATCTTAATTTAAGATATATAAACTAGATATTTTCATAAGTGAAACTCTGATAGAGGAAAAAGGTGGAATGTTGAAGTGGGCAACTTTCAGATAATGTGCTCAATCAGCAAAGCTGTCTTTTATTCATGATGGCTGTTCCTTGGTTAAACATCATTATACCCTTTTGGTGAGTGCAATCAATAAAGTTCTCTTAGCTTTCTACATTACAGTAACATTCATCTCACCAAATATTTACCAGAAAGCTTTATGTGTGCAGAAGCATAGCTTTATAAAATATAATTAGTAAAGTATTAGTCTTCAGCCCAGTTTACAAGGATGAAAAATTGTACATCCTTAATTTGGAGAGGATTTGTGTTTGATCTGTTGCTCTTCATGGCACAATCTCAGCTCTTTAAGAAGCATGCCTTAACATGCACCTATCTGGTGATCCTGAACACTCTGTCTTCCCTCAAACTGGATTAATGTTTCATATCTTCTACAATTTGCAGTAAATAAAAGCTTTTGTGTGTATAAACATAATTTATGTCTTATCCTTGACAATATAATATCAATTATCAAATGATTAATGGAGAACAGTGTTATTCTATAATTTGACACCTTTATCTCAAAATTAATCAAATGGCCAATAGATATATATGTTTGAGCAAGTTCCATTAATTGTTTGCCTTTCTGATTTATGCATTGCTTTTGTGATTTCCATAATTTTTCAAGATTGAAGCAGGAACAGCAATGTATTTATTTGATTTTTAAATTTTTCTACAATGATTAGTACTTTATATTTAATGCTGCCTATAATTCACAAATCAAGAATGTGATAAATCAAGAGAAGCTATCAAAATCCAGAAGATCTCTGAGATGGCTCCAACACTTTAATAAACAAGCAAGGAATTCATAGAAAAGTAAAGACTTTGTCGTAGAGCACATTTAAATGCATTTTTTAAAAATATATATCCTCAGTACAAGTATATTTCATAAACACATCATAAGCTGAAAACTGGCAAACTCTTCAATATTTCTGTCTTTTTATATTCTCTTAATTCCATATACAATGAATATGCATCATCCTGTCTTAGGTGTTTCCTTTACAACACAGCACAAAAGGAACATTGCCTTATTACATAGTTCTCATGAGAACACCTGTCCATAATATATGACATATTATTCAGAGATTCAGGGCCAGTAATAACTAGTAACTGGTCTATTAAGAAATCTTAAGATTATACCATTCTGAGATATTGATTCTCTTGGAGTGATACTTCTGCACACTTTGTTCCCTCTAGAGTCCTGGATACCTTAACAAGTTGATGGAATCCAATTATGCAAGGTTAATATAAATCCATTTACAAGCTGCAACATTATATGAGGGTGTGAAATCTTTATCCATTGCATGACCATGCTGATGTAACTTTAAGAGGAATTAATCACTCAGCTCCCACTAGACTATGATATTGAATCATTATCTTATATAGAGACCACAAATGTGGAAATGAAATGTGGTATGCTCCTTAAGAATAATATTAATCATTATTGCTCATGCAGTATCTTAATGTGTTATTGATTTTCTTTTACTTGAGAAAAAAAAAATAATAAATAAATAAATAAATAAATAAATAAATAAATAAATAAATAAATAAATAAATAAATAAATAAATAAATAAATAAATAAATAAATAAATAAATAAATAAATAAATAGATAGATAGATAGATAGATAGATAGATAGATAGATAGATAGATAGATAGATAGATAGATAGATAGATAGATAGATAGATAGATAGATAGATAGATAGATAGATAGATAGATAGATAGATAGATAGATAGATAGATAGATAGATAGATAGATAGATAGATAAATAAATAAATAAATAAATAAATAAATAAATAAATAAATAAATAAGATAGCAGTAAAAAAATGTAAATAAAACACTGGAGCGACACAGTTGTTTTATAATTATTACTCAAATTACAGCACTCAGAACTATTCAATTCACATAGCTTTACCAAATGAAATATTATCCAAGAATGTATAATGCATTATTTTGTGTAATTACATGAGCTCTGTTGCATAAGGTCATGTACATGGTCACTTTGCATTTGCATAGTAATGAGATGTCCGATCAGTCAAAAACTAGGTCAAGCTGCTTGTCATGTAGAAGGCCAGAGGTTTTGGTTTTCTATTATCCAGTTATCTGCCATAAATATTGCCCCCCACCCCAAATATATTTCAAGAAAATAAGAGCAATGTAGTTTTCATGCTCTCAGTAGCATGCAAAATGGTCAAATAAATCATCAATCAAGAAGGTGGGGTAAAAAGTGTTCCTGTACAATGTAACTTTAACGCTCAATGTTTTAATTATCTAAAAAATAACCCTGTGTAATCTCATATGTTTTTAACTATGCAAATCTGTGGTGAGGTGAAACTTATCACTGACAATACAGCCCAATGGTCATGAAACTGCAGCCACCAGATGGCAGCCTGGAGTCATCAAGCTGCTCTTTGTGGGCGGGGAATCCCTGAAGCCACGTGACGCGGCCATCCCTTTGATGTGTACCGACTGAGGCTCAGTTGCACTAAAGGCTGAGGCCAAGAGAACAGCACAGAGCAAGTTTTCTCAGTTTTCACGTGGATTTTACCGTATTGTTGAATTACCAACAGCATGTCTCGCAAGCGAAAGGAGTACTTTGCAAGATGATGCGGTTGGTCTTACTTTTGGCACCGCTAGTCATGTTGGTATCGGCAAAAGAAAGAGCTATTTTGGAAATCGTGTTGTACGACAAGGCTGAAAATGGCGTTGTAGAGACCTATGAATACACAGTGAACGGGCACTTCTCCACGGCTGGGTCTACCTCCAGCGCCGAGGGAAAGATTGTCCAGGTGAGTAGACCGAAACCTCAGTATCTCAGCTACAATTTGGTGCAACTTTGAACGATGTGTGCGCCGTGGTTACTTCACGGACAGGGTAGTTTTGAAGTTGTGTGAGGCGGGCACGAGGCGAGCTCTGAGCGGAGTTGGCTTTGGTCGTGCCGCGCCGAGCCATGTGGCCGGGGCCGTAAACACAGTAGACAAACTCGCCCTAGAATTTCTACCCTGAAATCTTAGAGGCTTGTCACGTCGTGTTGAGCTAAAATGTCGACACAAACCGTGCCTACCGCATCTTGTGTACTTGCACTTCTTCCAATAATATATAGCAGTATCTTAATATCAAAGTTTGTTCACAAAAAAAAAACAACCCCAAAACCTCATCTTCATTTTCATTACTAGTATATTATTATTATGTAGCAACATCAGTATATTTCAAGAACTTCGCATCTTCATTTATTTCACAGAATATTTTGATGGTTTTTTTTACGGTTATAAATAAGAAAATGTTGTGTGCGTTAAGCAGTTTTAAAGGCTAAATTACATGTCCACTATTGAAAAAAAGGTGACCCAAATTTGCCACCTGTGGGACCCCTGTAGGCACCCCTCATATGTCGGCCAAGATCAAAGGAGCCGCCAGTGTTGTTCAATCGCTTTGTGTATTGCTCCAGGTTGAACTGTTACTGAAACTTGTGCAAACATTTCCCTCATCAAAGCCTGTCAAATGGATATTTAAATTCAAATACCTATGTTCTTGGTCCAACATTTTGTTTATTGTAATTCCTGTAGCAGCACAAAGCACATTGCAACTGGTGGATAACTTTGTAAATTTACTAAAAGAGAGATACAGCCACCTTATTGATTTTAGTATTAATTACTGGGGATATAGGTAATATATTAGGTCTGGGTCTAAGCCTAACAATTTGCCACTGAGCAGTATGTACAGAATAAAAACATGAAAGCTGAACGCAAGTCATAAAACGCTTGGTAATGTGTAAGAAAATATTTGCCAGAGCTTCAAAATGCACTTGAAAGTAGGGGTCAAGGGTCAAGCACACAGGTTCAAAAGTCCTGTGCCCATCAGAGTGGTCAAATTCTGATCAGCAGATGAGAGCAGTAAAGATATAAATGCCCACATTAAGGCCGCTGGCAAGGCAGCCCCTCCGGGAGTGCTCAAGAGCTATTGCTTGAATGGAAAACAAAAGTAGTAATTTTCAGGTACTTTCTTGCCATCTTTTACAATATATACAAATTTCATGAAGTCTTTGAAAATTTCTTTGTGATATCATGAAAAAAAATTGAGAAAAGTTGAAATAAAAAAAATATTTTGACCCCTAAATATGTTTTTGACCATTCCTGAAATACACCTGAGGCTGATGAGGGCATCAAAACCAGCACCAAGCCATTACTCAGCATTTTATGGTGAAGAGTTCAATAAAAGGCAGGTATAACTTTGTGACCAGGCAGGACCTTTATCCTGGCCATAAATCAAATAAAAGTGCTCCTCATTAATTTGAATTCTTTGTGGTTATTTCTAATCCTCAATACTTTCTTTTATTTCATCTTGCTGCAGGAAATTTTGTGGCAGTTTGATGCCCAACGATCAGAAATGAATATATATATATCTTAATATAAGAAAACACCAAATGATCATAACTACAGACATAAATAAGAATAAGAATAAGACAGGTTAAATTTCATCAGTAACATTAATCAATTGATAAACAACTTGACCATCATTAACATTTATCAAAAACACATTATAAATTTATATAGGTAGCAGAGAGTACATGGTTAAAGTCGCTAATGATGTACCACAGGAGTAAAATCATTCTCTGATTGCCTCTCACACAAATCAACCCTGTTTTATGGTTGTAGTTCCAGCTGTTTAAAATTTATGAAAATTCATTTTAGATCATATTTGCCACATAACATGTGCCAAGTACAAAGACAATACTGACACTAAATCATGTAAGAGGACTCCGCAGTTTTCTGGATAAGTATTCCCAACAAAGACATGTCTAGCCAGCACATGTTGCCTATAATCCTGCTCTGATGATCAAAAGATGAATATCCCAGGGATGGTTAATAACTTCCTCAAAGTTGATACTTTTTTTCTGCGAGGATATGATTAGGAACATGATCATAGAAACCGTGCATTATGAAAGTTTTTTTCTTTGACATTTCAGCGACATTTGGAACAAAAATAAAGAGTTTTAACCTTAGACCGGATGATACAATGGTGTCTTGAAAAAAAAAAACAGAACCATTTTGGTCATGCTTATGAAAGCTGGCAGAATCACAGATGAGTATATATACTGCTATGCCATCCCAGCACTAAGGGTTAGCAAGAGCCAGCTGTTCTAGGTTATGATGGCAGCAGCCCGCTGACCTGCAAACACACAGCTCACAGGGAGGGACAATAACTAAACTTCTCAATTTCCCTCAGTATTTAATTTAATGTTCCTCAGCTTATAAAATGTAAATCATATACATGTGTATTCTGAAGTTTACAGGATCTTTTTTTTGTTTTAACTGTATTGGGAAAAAAATCTATTCAGAAAATTGTATCTGAAATCTTGTATAATTTGTATGTCAAACAACATGAAACAAGAGAGAAGGACTGAGGGACAGGAAACATACATGTATTCATTAAGAACCTAAACTTCAAAGTTAATCTCACTCGAAGTTCAACTCAATGTCAGTCCATTTAATCACATACCAGTAGTGCATGAATTAAAAATGTAGAATGTATATATGCAGCCCACTCCTGTGGTATGATAGTGCTGTCAAGTACCATAAAACACTTTCCCATGCGAAGACAAACATCCCACTTGCCAATTTGGACAAGATCAAAGGCACTGGATCTCTGTGTGCTCTGATCTATTGCCCTCACTGATAAGATAGGCCAACCTGGGCTCAACCTTTACATATGGACAATTATTGTACAGTAATTATTCTTCCCACTGACAGATATAACGTTTATCTTTGAGCCCGTGTTATGATTATATATACTCTGTGGCGGCAAGATGAATGAACATTAATTTGATACAGGTAGTAGTAATAATCATTGATCTGGTTTCTATTGATAAAAAAACAATAAAGAATATTTATAAAAAAAGGGTGAGGACTTTGTTTTGATAAGTATTGGGCATGGTGAACATGATGAAAGAGCTGTCAGTTTATTGTGAAGATAAATGGCTAAACATTAATAAAGTGGCACTAAAACTTCACTTGCTTTCAGTTTATTCCACAAAACATCTGTTTTGAAAATAATAGAAGTCGACTCGAGCTGCGAGGGAGGTTTGAGGTTGCCCCAAAGAAAATCTATGTGTTTCCTTTCTTGACAGCATGGTCAAATGTCAAGGAAATGGAAACAAACTGGGGCAGCAATAACCCGAGGAAATTGTGCCTTTATTTATGTGGATTGTCACTGCTGAATAGAGAATAAATATTATCTGACACTCATCAGCAGTACGAATATGGCACATACTTATATATATAAATATGAATTGCTTATCTTACTCATAGCCTAGATATATATTCATTTATAGATATACTGGAAAGTTTTTTCCTTGATTGTATCAATCTGTCCCATTAACAGATGGCTGAAATCCAAACGAAATGTCAAAATGGGCTCTCTTATTTTAGACCATCCCGAAGACAAAAACCCACAAATAGAGATTGTGGAGTCTTTTGATCACTCACTTGTTTACAGAAAAAAGTAGATAAGAGACCCACACAGACTGAGTGGTACAGGAGAAACAGATGCTTTCCTGTCACACAAAAGGGCTATCATAAAAAGGATGCCTAAATGTGATCCTGGGGTCATAAAAGTGCAATTAGTGGGTTCAGAAGTGATAAAAAGCAGGGCTTGATACAAGGATGGGTGGTGTGAGGGGCAGTGTCAGTCTGGGTGGGGCACTTCATCGGTCAGGGTCATGTGCCAATACCTTCAAACATTTGCCCTGACTTCTTCTTATCATGGTTACTTTGTGCAGGGCTTTGCATGAACAGGTCTTCTGATGAAACCGTCTTCCTAATTTTCCCAGGCTTCTTAAAAGAAATTTAAAAATAGAAAAGCCTGTATATTTTATTATTATTTCATATATATTTAAAAGGATAGCAATGATACGATTATATGTTCATCAATACTGAGCAGAGATGAATGACTACAAACAATATGACAAATTATTTTATGTGAGGTTAGGAATCTGGTTCAATTGCCTTTAAGTGAGCCTCCCACATTTGAATTTCCTCATGTTTTTTTAAAATTTATTTGAAAACCAAATATCAATGAAAATATGACAAGGTTTTCAGTGTTGCACAACAAGTATTAAACATACAAAAAATCTTGAGTGGAAATATATAGAAAAAAACGATGAGTAGATTTGAGTGGTGGTATTTCAAGTGTTTCTACACATGAGGTAGCGTGTTGTATACAGAATGCCAAGTGTTCTTTGCTCCTTCTTTGCATCACTTATCCCTTATCATTGGCAAATTCATGCTGTTCTGACCCCTTGCAACTTCAAAGGCAGACTGCGGGTGGGTAATAATTTGATGACAGGTTTCGGCAGAGGGGACCAGTCAATCTTGACGCAGGTGAGCAGGGAATGCTGGGATGTTGGCCAGGCACTGCAGAGTTACATCTACTTCGGAGGCACAGCACAGCAAGATGGCAGCTGGAATTAGATCAGTGCTCACACAAACTAAAAGATCAGGCACCCAGTTAAAATACTGCGGCTGATTATTCCTGTGTAAAAATACCGACTTCTTTGGATTCTTTCGTGTGGTGTTGATTGGTGTTTGAAACATAGAAGGGCTTATAATTAGAAATCTCAGATTTAGAATGTCAAACAAGTTAATCTCAGTCTGAAGAATTGCAGACATTTGCTGATTTATGTTTATGAGATATTTATAGGCCTACTCTGATTTTATATTTGGGATTTTATGTGTATATTGGAAATGTTTATCTCCTTAATTCATCTCTGCTGCATATTATCCAACCATGACCATGTTGTTATGAATGTATTAATGTGCATTATAACGTATGAAATAATCTGACAGTGAATTGTGATATATCATGAAAAAATAATGTAAGTTACAAAAAATAATCTATGGGAATTGTTATACCGAAATATTTGCCATTAATCGCAAAATGAGAAACATTTCAAGTGCAATATGTATAAGCAGACCTAATCTTGATTCTGGTGTCAATGCTAATGTTAGACTTGATTATTATTATTAATATTATTATTATTAAGGATAGTGAGCAAGAAAGAAAGGCCAACTTAACCAAGACGATAATAGGGAAGTATATGGTAGGATTCTACTGCCAGGTGAGCAATGATGTCTGGTGTGATAATATGGAAGTATATGGTAAGGTTCTGTGACCAGGTGAGCAGTGATGGCTAGTGTGATAATAGGGAAGTATATGGTAGGGTCCTACTACCAGGTGAGCAATGATGTCTGGTGTGATAATAGGGAAGAATATGGTAGGGTCCTACTACCAGGTGAGCAGCGATGGCTAGTGTGATAATATGGAAGTATATGGTAAGGTTCTGTGACCAGGTGAGCAGTGATGGCTAGTGTGATAATAGGGAAGTATATGGAAGGGTTCTACTACCAGGTGAGCAATGATGTCTGGTGTGATAATAGGGAAGTATATGGTAGGGTCCTACTGCCAGGTGAGCAATGATGTCTGGTGTGATAATAGGGAAGTATATGGTAAGGTTCTACTGCCAGGTGAGCAATAATGTCTGGTGTGATAATAGGGAAGTATATGGTAGGGTCCTACTGCCAGGTGAGCAATGATGTCTGGTGTGATAATAGGGAAGTATATGGTAGGGTTCTACTACCAGGTGAGCAATGATGTCTGGTGTGATAATAGGGAAGTATATGGTAGGGTTCTACTACCAGGTGAGCAATGATGTCTGGTGTGATAATAGGGAAGTATATGGTAGGGTCCTACTGCCAGGTGAGCAATAATGTCTGGTGTGATAATAGGGAAGTATATGGTAGGGTTCTACTACCAGGTGAGCAATGATGTCTGGTGTGATAATAGGGAAGTATATGGTAGGGTTCTACTACCAGGTGAGCAATGATGTCTGGTGTGATAATAGGGAAGTATATGGTAGGGTTCTACTACCAGGTGAGCAATGATGTCTGGTGTGATAATAGGGAAGTATATGGTAGGGTCCTACTACCAGGTGAGCAATGATGTCTAGTGTGATAATAGGGAAGTATATGGTAGGGTTCTACTGCCAGGTGAGCAATGATGTCTGGTGTGATAATAAGGAAGTATATGGTAGGGTCCTCCTGCCAGGTGAGCAATGATGTCTGGTGTGATAATAGGGAAGTATATGGTAGGGTCCTACTGCCAGGTGAGCAATAATGTCTGGTGTGATAATAGGGAAGTATATGGTAGGGTTCTACTACCAGGTGAGCAATGATGTCTGGTGTGATAATAGGGAAGTATATGGTAGGGTTCTACTACCAGGTGAGCAATGATGTCTGGTGTGATAATAGGGAAGTATATGGTAGGGTTCTACTACCAGGTGAGCAATGATGTCTGGTGTGATAATAGGGAAGTATATGGTAGGGTCCTACTACCAGGTGAGCAATGATGTCTAGTGTGATAATAGGGAAGTATATGGTAGGGTTCTACTACCAGGTGAGCAATGATGTCTGGTGTGATAATAGGGAAGTATATGGTAGGGTCCTACTACCAGGTGAGCAATAATGTCTGGTGTGATAATAGGGAAGTATATGGTAGGGTTCTACTACCAGGTGAGCAATGATGTCTGGTGTGATAATAGGGAAGTATATGGAAGGGTCCTACTACCAGGTGAGCAGCGATGGCTAGTGTGATAATATGGAAGTATATGGTAAGGTTCTGTGACCAGGTGAGCAGTGATGGCTAGTGTGATAATAGGGAAGTATATGGTAGGGTTCTACTACCAGGTGAGCAATAATGTCTGGTGTGATAATAGGGAAGTATATGGTAGGGTCCTACTGCCAGGTGAGCATTGATGTCTTGTGTGATAATAGGGAAGTATATGGTAGGGTTCTACTACCAGGTGAGCAGCGATGGCTAGTGTGATAATAGGGAAGTATATGGTAGGGTTCTACTACTAGGTGAGCAATAATGTCTGGTGTGATAATAGGGAAGTATATGGTAGGGTTCTACTACCAGGTGAGCATTGATGTCTGGTGTGATAATAGGGAAGTATATGGTAGGGTCCTACTTCCAGGTGAGCATTGATGTCTAGTGTGATAATAGGGAAGTATATGGTAGGGTTCTACTACCAGGTGAGCATTGATGTCTAGTGTGATAATAGGGAAGTATATGGTAGGGTTCTACTACCAGGTGAGCAATGATGTCTGGTGTGATAATAGGAAAGTATATGGTAGGGTTCTACTACCAGGTGAGCAGCGATGGCTAGTGTGATAATAGGAAAGTATATGGTAGGGTCCTACTGCCAGGTGAGCAATAATGTCTGGTGTGATAATAGGGAAGTATATGGTAGGGTTCTACTACCAGGTGAGCAATGATGTCTGGTGTGATAATAGGGAAGTATATGGTAGGGTTCTACTACCAGGTGAGCATTGATGGCTAGTGTGATAATAGGAAAGTATATGGTAGGGTCCTACTGCCAGGTGAGCAATAATGTCTGGTGTGATAATAGGGAAGTATATGGTAGGGTTCTACTACCAGGTGAGCAATGATGTCTGGTGTGATAATAGGGAAGTATATGGTAGGGTCCTACTGCCAGGTGAGCAATAATGTCTGGTGTGATAATAGGAAAGTATATGGTAGGGTCCTACTACCAGGTGAGCATTGATGTCTGGTGTGATAATAGGGAAGTATATGGTAGGGTCCTACTGCCAGGTGAGCAATGATGTCTGGTGTGATAATAGGGAAGTATATGGTAGGGTTCTACTACCAGGTGAGCAATGATGTCTGGTGTGATAATAGGAAAGTATATGGTAGGGTCCTACTACCAGGTGAGCATTGATGTCTGGTGTGATAATAGGGAAGTAAATGGTAGGGTCCTACTGCCAGGTGAGGAATGATGTCTGGTGTGATAATAGGGAAGTATATGGTAGGGTTCTACTGCCAGGTGAGCAATGATGTCTGGTGTGATAATAGGGAAGTATATGGTAGGGTTCTACTGCCAGGTGAGGAATGATGTCTGGTGTGATAATAGGGAAGTATATGGTAGGGTTCTTCTACCAGGTGAGCAATGATGTCTGGTGTGATAATAGGAAAGTATATGTTAGGGTCCTACTACCAGGTGAGCAATGATGTCTGGTGTGATAATAGGGAAGTATATGGTAGGGTTCTACTGCCAGGTGAGCAATAATGTCTGGTGTGATAATAGGGAAGTATATGGTAGGGTCCTACTACCAGGTGAGCAATGATGTCTGGTGTGGGCATGTGTCTGTCTCAGCACTACACATTACCTGACCAGCCACCCTGAAAAATACAGTGGAAACCGCCACTGTATACGAGGGCGGCATCTTTGTTCCATGCTCGGCTGCACTCGGCTGATCTGCTTCTATTATTACGGCTGATAGGTGGGCAGGTGAGGTGTAACACAGGCGGCTGAAATCGGCAAAGATCGGACAAAGTGTCAAGATCAAAAGGCAGCCGAAAGGCAATTACTAAAACCAGGTAGGAAAAAGTATAAAACGGCAAAAATTAGCTCAAAACATCTGCTGTAGTTGGCGTTTTTTTTTTCCACTTTGAAGTGGAAAATTGAAAATAACTTGTGTTATCATCATCGGATGAAGAGGAAATATTATTCGGATATAATTGTAAGGGCAACAACATGACAACTGAAAAAGTTTAAAAAAATCCCGAGATAAATTGAAAAGATTTGTATGTCACAAATTTAACAACAAAGTTAAACCATGCCAGTAGTAAAAAGATCACGGCTGGAGGCTTTATTTTGGTTTTCAACAGAAGTTGGATGCATTTTTTGTTCACAGTATGGTAGGATTGGATGAGAGGATCACTTTGCGGTTAGGAGTTCAAGGAACTAGACCAGGACAAGGCCTTTGATCCAGTAATAGTGATAAATGGTCACATCCTTGCTACCCAAATGGATTACGACTTGTAATAACCATGATCAGGTTGCACAGGAATGTCCCGCTGAAAATATTCACAAGTTAATTTTTTGCTGAGAAAAGAAGCAGGTTTAAAATAAAATATGGGATAAGCTAAGCCAATCAATTGTAGACATTTACATGTAAATGTGATGATTACCCTTTAGATAAAGCATTCCATTAAAAAATGATTTGCTACAAACATGGGCTCTGCCCTGTAAGGAGGATTAAATATCTTTTCACGGCAATACAAGATGTTGCATAATGTTTTCCACTGGTATTTCTATATTTTTAGTCTTGTACCACAATATGTAACAAATGAAATGGTACAAATCCTAACAGTGATTGAAATATTGTTTGGGAAATATGAGAAAAAGGCCTTAGAACAGGTTACTTCACCTGTCCAAAAGTTGCTTGCCTCATTTGGTTAACAGAGCAAGCTCAGGGTTTGAACACCCGACCTCAGACATGCAATGATATTTATGAAAATGGTGTTTTTTGTATTCCTTTATTTTTCAAGAAGCTACTTAGATAAAATATTATTCTTTAAACTTCAGCGTAAACAAAATAGAATTCACCCAGAAGAATAATTTGATTATTTACATAATTGGGTGGTCTAGTGAGAAGAATGGAAGCTTTATAGCATTGTGTGGTTCCATTCTCTAGCAGATAGATCAGATTGCAACAAGTTGCATTTCACTCTTTATTGAGTTTTTTTGTTTTTTTGCAACATTTACTGAATTTAAATATTTTATTGACATTCGAGTATCCAATCAGTAATTGATTTAAGTTTAAGAAAGCTTTATTTTTTTAAACATTTTTTATCATGGACTCCACATATTTGTAATTTCTGTTTTACTTCAAAGTATAAATTAAAAATATTTATTCCTTTTATAATGTTAGTAAAATTATATGATATAAAATGCAACATGCCAAATGATTTGATAATGTAATATGTATTTTTGTTCCCAAGAGATCATTCATATTCCACATTAAGAAAAGTATAACTTTTCTGCACACATTGAAGCATAGTTGTTTGTCCTATTTTTCAGATTCACACCATGGGATTATGTGATGATGGGGACTTTGATGATGACCTGTCAGCTCAGCATGATGACTATGGCTGGGTGGTGGTGGTCAAACTGGAACTGCCCCAGCTTGACCCCTACCCCTGTATGTCAATCTACAACAAGGTGAGATATCTTACATATGTTCTGATTGGTAGTCTTGTCCAATTAATGATTATCTTATGTTATTGTCATAGATCATACATACAGGCAATACATTAAACTTAGTGATATACCAGCTGGTAAATTGGTGTGATAATCTCTTGATTTATACTTTTTTATAATTAAACTATCTTGATCTGTAGAAATATTATGCAGAAAGATTCAATGTCTCAAAATCAGGACGTGGATGAGGAAGAATGGTTGAATACATTCAAAGAGGATATTTTTTTCTTTGAGGCATTTTGATTGCAATCAGGTACAAAGAATAGTTCTGATAAGACCAGGACATGGTCAGAACGATAGTTTGATATCAGTCAGAAATGTAGACCACAATATGGGATATAATAGATACTCAGATATATGCGTACTAGAGATAGCAGATGTGTGTCAGGCCACTCGGATATGTGTTTAACATCTGTGAGAGGACTCTCAGGCAGATACATGGCACGATAGCCACTTTCCAGGTCACCATAGTATGTCCCCACCCTCTTGGGACAATCCTCACGGCCAACAAGGTCACCAACAAGGTCAATATTTGATACCCCAAATTCAATATTTGAACTTTGACATGTGAAATTAAATTTGTAAACTTTTTTTTTTTTTTTACAGTCTTTTGAGATCAGTTACCAAATAGAAAGATGAAATAAATGGAAATGCACATGGACTATTTATTGATGTTATGCCCAGTTTAGATATGAATCTCTCACAAGTGACAGTTCAAAGCTGAGCACTGAGCTGCTAATCTTGAGTGTCATTTATAATGCTGATATTTTGCTCCATTTGTTAACCTAAATCAGCTGATGGCTGAAATTAGAGAGTTTAATTTATCATGATTTATTGCCATAATGTTTATTCGGAACATTCATAATTTGTGAAGGAGAATTGTGCACAGGATTTAGTGTTGCTAATCGAGTGGAGGAAATATCCTTCTTATTGTGAACAATTTAGAACATTTAACCAGACTCAGCGCCTCTATTAAATCACAATGACACATAGCCTTCAACCCATAATAAATTTTGAGAATGTTTTGGTGCATCAAACAAAGCTGCTTCAAATGAGGAGTTTTTAGGCAGAAAGAAATAGAGTCAGATTGGTGAGGTCGGGAATGAAATGTACTTGAGCTCCCTCTGGTGTCCTCATCAGGAACTTGAATTTGTGGTGTCCTAAATTGTATTACCAAAGAGAAGATCTTTATGAATTTACCAGGCACTTAGCCACCTGTGCCACGCCCACTTGATATGTGGGAACTTGTACCCGAGAGAGCAATCTGGATATATATATATTGAGGTCATAGAGGCTCATATTGTGCATAATGGCATTTGCAGATTTCTCTAAAGGAGAGTTACCAACCAGCAGTATACTCATGGGTTGGGGATTTACGAAGAAACTCTTTCCTGTCTCTTTATCATCCCCTCATTGGCAGTTTGATCCTGCCACTCACGCTGGCAGGCATCACTCACTTATGGCCCCTTCCTGACCATTGATCAGGAAATATGCCTGACCCTTTGTTGCCTTCAGCCAAAACATAGAAGAAATATGTCAAATCTATGACGTTTTCTGGTGGAAACTTGATGGACATGCCAGATATTACATTTAAACATGAAACTTTAAACATAGAAGTACGTGTTTTGATATCACAATGTCGGCAGAGAAAAGAACATCGATACCGAATACTAATTCACAGTATGCATGTCATTGGCAAGACAGGCAGTCAGGCAGTTAAGCTGAGAGGCCATATTTTCTTTATCAGCCAACTTTTGAAGTCGGTTCATGTTTCAGCTTGGCACAGGCCTACAAGGTTGACTTGTATACAACTGGTTGGCAGCAAAGTGGTAGCCTAGATCCCTGCCACACACACCCTCCGGCATGCTACCCCCTACCCCACTAACCCCAACCCTCAGTCCTTTGATCATGTCCTGAGATCCAAGCTTCACAACTTGTGTTGTCAGCCTACAGGAAACTGATCTGAAAGTTCCATGATAGGTGCATTCAGTGCAATGATATATGTATAATATTTAAATATAGTTTGCTCATCAGGGTGATATATGGCATATGAAAATAATTCATGCACACATTCTGGGTCCAGAATTTGAAAAAAATTTTCATTGAGGAATAGCTTTGTCAAAGTGGAATATAAACACTTGTATTCTAAGGTAAATAGCAACTGTAGGAGTTATCCCTGCATTACCCCCATCCTGCCAGGAATCACAAATTGTCAGGAATCAGTACTGCAATTGACAGTTAATGCTGTAACCGAGTCGCAACCAACCAGTTTTGAGATAATACTGCTGCATCTGACCTGAGCAGGCCTGAGATAAATACTGCTGTAACTGACCAGACTTGAGATAAGTACTGCTGTAACTGGCCAGGCCTGAGATAAATACTGCTGTAACTGACCAGGCTTGAGATAAATACAGCTGCAACTGACCAGGTTTGAGATAAGTACTGCTGTAACTGACCAGGCTTGAGATAAATACAGCTGTAACTGGCCAGGCCAGAGATAAATACTGCTGTAACTGACCAGACTGCTGGAACTGGCCAGGCTTGAGATAAGTACTGCTGCAACTGACCAGGCTTGAGATAAGTACTGTTGTAACTGACCAGGCCGGAGATAAGTACTGCTCTAACTGACCAGGCTTGAGATAAGTACTGCTGTAACTGACCAGGCTTGAGATAAATACTGCTGTAACTGACCAGGCTTGAGATAAATACTGCTGTAACTGACCAGACTTGAGATAAGTACTGCTGTAACTGACCAGGCTTGAGATAAGTACTGCTGTAACTGACCAGGCTTGAGATAAGTACTGCTGTAACTGACCAGGCTTGAGATAAGTACTGCTGTAACTGACCAGGCTTGAGATAAGTACTGCTGTAACTGACCGGGCTTGAGATAAGTACTGCTGCAACTGGCCAGGCCAGAGATAAATACTGCTGTAACTGACCAGGCTTGAGATAAGTACTGCTGCAACTTGCCAGGCCTGAGATAAGTACTGCTGCAACTGGCCAGGCCTGAGATAAGTACTGCTGTAACTGACCAGGCTTGAGATAAGTACTGCTGTAACTGACCAGGCCTGAGATAAGTACTGCTGTAACTGACCAGGCTTGAGATAAGTACTGCTGCAACTGGCCAGGCTTGAGATAAGTACTGCTGCAACTGACCAGGTTTGAGATAAGTATTGCTGCAACTGACCAGGTTTGAGATAAGTACTGCTGTTCTGAGCAGGATCGTGATCATTTCCACTGTACCAGGCTTGGATAAAGCACTGCTTCTCTGATCCAGCTTTGTATATAAGTACAAAGTTTTAGGATTTTTTGTCTAGAAAGGACTTCTTGTGTACTTAAAGTAAATAGCTGGCTAAGATGATGTTGATCCCAGTGTGATGATAACTGAGGGAAAGCCCTGCATCCACCTTAACCTGTGTTTATAAGACTATCCTAGGAGAACTCATTACAACATGCAAGGTTTGACATGGGCCACCTGGGCAAGGCACCCTACATACAAAATGCATCCCCCAACCCATGTTTCAAATTAGTCTTGCTCCAGATAGCTTGCCCTTTCACACATATCAAGTTAACATACCTGGTCTCATATATCATTTCTGTGCTGCAATTTTGTGAAGTTTGCTTTATAAAGTTGAACCCTCAAATGAAAACATGTGGGACCTTCCAAAGTGTGTTGTAAATCGCACTGTAATAACATGATAAAAGCCTCAATATAACTTGTCATTATTGACAATGTTTAACCTTTGAGCAATACATAATAGCAAAGATAATAGGATATTTCTTGGAGGTTTAACCTGGCAACCCTGAAGCTGGTGACAATTTTAAGCCCCTCAAATTTGACTTGTCCCACCTGGCTTTTGTACCAGGCTCCGTAATGAGCAGTAATTGTCCCGTATGATCCCCGTATGATCCTGTAATGTGATTTTGACAGAGCAGTAAAAGGTCAGCCCCAGGATGCATGGGGCGAGACCACCTCAGGGAGGTCAGGTCTGACCCACTCTTACAGATCTATACTATTGTTGAGCCCCTGATGCCAGTGTTGGGTAACTCATTCACATTATTAGGGTAGCCTTGACACCAAACATCTGCACCCACAACCATCTTACAAAAGCAACCCAGGTTTTTTCTAATTTGTTTTTTTAAAAACAAGATTGTGGATGATATATGGGGCCCATAGATATAGATAGTTAATCTATGGGTATTGTTTGACTGTTGAGGTGAATGGTTGAGGCCACCTGTAGAACAAGCATGCCTCCTGATCACTGCCAGTGAGTGAGACATTACAAACGTTAGACAGGAGAGATCATTTAGGAGCACATCATTTAGCCATTCAAACCTTGGGCCCAAGGCTACAAACATGTTCACATGCTCATGTCCATTCGTGTTTGTCTTGGTATACAATGAACACAGTTCTATTTGCATGTTTGATGTAGCATAAAATGAAAGATCAGCTAATGATGGATTTTGTGTCACTGGATAATGGAGAGATTTATACCTCCACAAACAATGGATATGGTGCTGCAGTATTTGACAATGGAAGTTAGAAATATAAATATATGATCGATGAGTGAAATGGAGGGGAAAATCTGACAGAAACATTGAATGCAGAAAACAAAGAATGGTCTTTTTGATATACAGAATTTTATGATTTTCAAAGTGATGTCTCATGGAAAAATCATTTGATAAGATAAGACATTTTAAGTCTGGTTTTTAAAGAAATACGTGAATTTAATGGATGATGAAAACAAAAGCTTCTGAAAGAAAAAAAAAATGCTCATGTAAAAAATGATAAATGGCAATTATTGTTAATTGAAAATGAAGCGAATGCACTGAATAATAACTCCTAATGGCTAATTAGATTGTTTTTTAGGGAGACAAAATGTTAAACCTAATAACCATCATTGGTGTGTACAATATTAGTGGTTCTGAGAAGTATTCATTATTACCATGACATGTGTGATCCAGGGTGGTGTGAAAAGAGGGAATTTATTTTGATCCAGAAGGTGGAAGGTATGGTGGGGTATTGTTGTGGTCAACAATGTTGCAAAAGAACCCTGAATAATTGCATAATCAACAATGTATCAATTAATACCACCCTTCTTACAGTGTGGTCTTATATAGAAATATGAAGGTTCAGAACTGGTCATTCAGATTCTGAAAAGCATCCCCCAGATTGCCACTGATAGCAAACTATTGTTGATGATCTTTTGTTCTAGGGTTAAGCTAATTAAGATTTAATTATGAATGATTTGTGATGGGATTGTTCTGTCTGTATCTTGTTGGCTGTCTCTGCCAACATGCAACCAATCTCAGCTTGTCACTCGCCTGTCACAGAATATGTGGCATGAAGACAATGAGCAGGTGCTCAGGGCTTCCCACGAGACTGGGGATCCCATACACTGCTTGTAAACAATGATTGATAGATCCGATGATGAGAACCATGTCGTACTTAGTATCAGATGATGAGAACCATGTGGCACCTAGTATCAGATGATGAGAACCATGTACCACCTAGTAGATCAGATGATGAGAAATGAGAACCATACAATGCCTGATAGAGCAGATGATGGGAACCATACAATGCCTGATAGAGCAGATGGTGAGAACCATACAATGCCTGATAGAGCAGATGGTGAGAACCATACAATGCCTGATAGAGCAGATGATGGGAACCATACAATGCCTGATAGAGCAGATGATGGGAACCATACAACGCCTGATAGAGCAGATGATGGGAACCATACAATGCCTGATAGAGCAGATGATGGGAACCATACAATGCCTGATAGAGCAGATGATGGGAACCATACAATGCCTGATAGAGCAGATGATGGGAACCATACAATGCCTGATAGAGCAGATGATGGGAACCATACAATGCCTGATAGAGCAGATGGTGAGAACCATACAATGCCTGATAGAGCAGATGATGGGAACCATACAATGCCTGATAGAGCAGATGATGGGAACCATACAATGCCTGATAGAGCAGATGATGGGAACCATACAATGCCTGATAGAGCAGATGGTGGGAACCATACAATGCCTGATAGAGCAGATGATGAGAACCATACAATGCCTGATAGAGCAGATGATGGGAACCATACAATGCCTGATAGAGCAGATGATGGGAACCATACAATGCCTGATAGAGCAGATGATGGGAACCATACAATGCCTGATAGAGCAGATGATGGGAACCATACAATGCCTGATAGAGCAGATGATGGGAACCATACAATGCCTGATAGAGCAGATGATGGGAACCATACAATGCCTGATAGAGCAGATGGTGGGAACCATACAATGCCTGATAGAGCAGATGATGAGAACCATACAATGCCTGATAGAGCAGATGGTGGGAACCATACAATGCCTGATAGAGCAGATGGTGAGAACCATACAATGCCTGATAGAGCAGATGGTGAGAACCATACAATGCCTGATAGAGCCGATGATGGGAACCATACAATGCCTGATAGAGCAGATGGTGAGAACCATACAATGCCTGATAGAGCAGATGATGGGAACCATACAATGCCTGATAGAGCAGATGATGGGAACCATACAATGCCTGATAGAGCCGATGATGGGAACCATACAATGCCTGATAGAGCAGATGGTGAGAACCATGTCGTGCCTGGCAGATAGGATGTTGAGAACCATGGGGATAGACCGGATGAAAATACCAATAGATCAGATGAGAGTCATATCTTGATCTATCAGCCTATAGGCTTCATAACCAGAATTGTTCAATTCCTGCCTGATAGATGACCAGAATCATAATTCCTGAATTATCAAATGAAGAGAATCATCATATATAGTTCCAGATAGATCAGAGGATGGGGACCATATATTTGAATGAATGTACATAATAGTTATAAACAGATATCTCCAGAGTTAAAGTGGCAAGGTATATATGTACTTTATGGCCTTGATCAGTTGAGGTGATCTTGTAGCAGAGTGAGGCAGCAGGGTGTGGCTGAGATACATCACAACAGACTTAAGTACCAGTAGTCGAGCATCACAACTGATAATCTCATCAGTGGGGAAAGATTATAGATTTATGTTAATTTAATAAATGCGTTACCAGATGGTTGTTTTGCAATCGATGCTGTTCACATATTGGAACCACATCTCTGTACTTATTTTGGACTGACTGAGATCGCTCATTTATTTGCCCTGTGTCCCAGTCACACTGCAGTGCTCTTCACCTATCAGAACATTTTTAAAATTCACTCTTTTTAGTTCAAGATTTCTCTCAGTTTGCACTTACACTGAATCAGGGAAAGTAACATAGGTACTGTATATTAGAGGACAGGTTAATTATGAATGCATATCTGCCCAACACAATGGATCGATATAAAAAGCTTTGACTTTTTTAAGCTTATATGTTCATTTCTGCAAGACAAAAATTCCCTTTTATATTTTGTGATTATTTAATCTTTGATATTTCAATGATTATATTTATGCATGTCTTATATTTTTCCATGACCTATTGACATAATTATCATTAATCACCAATAGTATAAATGTAATATTAAGATAAGATTTGATTTATCTTTCAAGGATATGTCAGTGCGCTATAATAGAAATGAGTGGCATATATCTGAACAGGAGGCCGTTTAACAAGTACATTGTGGCGAATGACTATCACTTTGTATTGATGCCATGAAAGCATTCAATTTACATCATCCATACCGTTGTCAGGCACACGTAGAACATGGCCTTTACTGAGGCCACAGACGACAGGGGAGGGCAGGACCAGAAGAGCATCCTACGTCATCCTGTATATTGTGACATTCACAACCAGCCCATCTTCTGCAGCTAAATTATATATGAGTGCCATCCATTTTTTTTTCTTTTGTGGATAGGAGAAGAGGATATGTTTTGAAATGAATATATAATGGTAACTATGTGTGCCATAAATGACGGAGAAATAAGACCCCTGAGTACTTCTACATATTTCTATGATTGAGAATCATTGATCAGGGCTTTATAGAGCAAGCTCGTCTGTTATTTCTCTAATGATATCATTGTTGTCATAATATGGACCAATTTCCTATTGGCAGCCTATACCACTCCACTCCACAAGAGCAGTGTTATTAGAGTGGTTCTGCATAGATGCATTGTCATGCCACAATCGTCACGGTAACATCAAGACAATCACATGCTCAGGATGATCAAATTGAGCTCTCAGCAATCTCTTTTGAAAATTGGTCTAATTATGATGTTTATATATTCTAATCTTCACTCACTACCATCAGAAATTCAACTTTGTACATCCCTTGTTAGACTTATAATTCTAGATAAAGGGAAAGTTTGCTCATGAAAAATTTAGGTGTATTAAATATATATACATATATATATATATATATATATATACTTGATGAATGCAACCTCGTTTTAACAAACAAAATATAGCAGAGGATGTGTATATTTGTATTTTCACTATCAAATGTGTAAAACCGAAGAGGCTTTTTAATGCTAATTAGCTGGTGATGTGGTAAAAAAAAGTCATTTGTGATTATTTGATCATTAATATTACTTTGAAATGTTTAATGATGTGTTGTGTTGTAATCCCAGCACAAATATAAGATGTTACTTGATGATCCATCAAATCATCATGCAACAAAAATAATATATCTCCCGCCCAGGCCCAATAATATATCTCCCGCCCAGGCCCAAAAATATTCTACTCTGACAGCAGAATATATATTTACGCTTCATATTGAGTATGTTTAGTGTGGTTATTAAAAATATATTTTGGCTTGTTGACAAAAGCATCGAAGACATAACATTGCTGAGATAATGGTTAAACATGATCAAAGTGCTTTATGATAATTAGTTTAATAATAGATGAACACAAGAGAGAGATTTTTGCTGTCATTGGTTTAGGCATGGTTTTGTCAGAGCTTAGAATAATATACCTTAGCTTTTACTATATGGAAGTGCAGTCTGAACTCAGTGAATTATTGAAGTGGAGGGATGGTTGAGAAGGGAATATGATATTACGAATGACTTGAGGTTGGCTGTGACTGAGTTAGGTAACAACCTCATTGTTTCATTACCAATTATCAAGGGAGAAGGTCACAAAGAAAAGAAAGCTGTATCTCCAGTCAACCTTGTAAACTAGAACATTGAGAGAGACATGCTTTCTGTATAAAATTGCTTGCTGGGAAGAGAAAATGCAGATATTATGGGATGGGAGGTTGATCCCAATATGCCTCATGACAGTCTCGCTAAATTTTACTGTATTACTTCAAATGTTGATGTGAAACAGCATTCTGGCAGTGCAAAAATTCCATTGTATCTGGTGTGGCAGTAAGGGGAAAACTAAACATGTATTGATCCAAATTGACGAAGCATACATTTAACATGTTCACTTTGGTATTTAAAAAAATATAATTTGAATATATTGGAAATGAAATATTAATGGACTCAAAGAAAAATATTGCCCAGACACGGGTATAACTATATTATAGATGTGCAATATGTAGATTCTAAATGTCATAATTAAGTGATCACTTCTCTTGTGCCAAATTACTAATTGATGTTATACATGTATATAATCATGGCCGATGGAGGTCATCCAGGGCCATTGCTGGCTGCCCATTACCATGCCTATGCAGCCTATTTCATCCTAATATTTGGTCATATTCATACATTTATGGAAGGTCATTAAGACTGGTGTGATTATCAATTAGTTGAAATTGTGAAAATTTCAAATTATTATAAAAGATGTGGAAGGTGATTAGGTTAATGATAAGATGGCAGATCAACTTGTAATTGACACTGAAGGGGTGAAACAAGATTGTATGTTATGATGGCTAACTTGGTCCCAGATTACACTCACAGGCCAGTCTAACACCCTGACTGCCATATATTTGTTGAAAAATTATGATCTTGTGATCAAGCCTCTATATTCATGAGTTTCTTTGCCTGAATCCAAATAGAAAAGATGAAAAACTCCAGCATCTTCTTTCAAATACAGAAGTTCTTTAACATCATACAAGCTGTTAATGATGTTCAATTATCTCCAGGCAAAAGGGTTCAAGAGAAAAATGTTAGATTTTGAATTTGAGGATTTTATAAAAGATTAGAAAAATGGAGATTTGGAGTGGATACTTGAAGGGGCAGTGTTATGGGATCTGTGGCGTAGACTTAAGGTGAAGGAGGGATTAAGGAGGGAATGTATTGGCTTTCCCACAACTTATTTAGCGCTGCTTACAGCTTGCATTGTGTGCAGGTGTGAAGGATTATAATGCAGGTACTTGAGGCAGCTTACTACCCTGTGGTATACATAACATACATATATATGGCCAAGATAACAACAAACTGAACCATGCTCCATGGCCACAAACCTAATTCATCCATTACCAACCAAATATTTTCCTTTAAAAAGAAACATTTTGTGCCTATTTAATGTGCCAACATGCAGGTTTTGAACATTTCATTTTCTTCTCATTGGCAGCACTATCTCAAACAATAAATACTCTGGTTTGCACAATTTTCTAACATTTTTGAAGCCACTTTGGTTTTTGTTTATGAACTGATATCAATTATTCCTTCTAAGATGTTATCCTTTATACAGATCTGATTGACATAATACAGTTTTACAGGTTTCATGTAATTTTGATAGATCTTTGTATTGATAATAGACAAACTGCTTTGAACAACTCAGTCAGTTATGAAAGTGTATCAAAGGTTTAGTTACCAGAGTGTAAAACTAAAAAGACCTACATGTAGAATTGCATTTATAACATGATTTATTTGTTGTATGGTTTCTATGGCAATACAAAAAGCCATTTAAGTCCTTGTTTGTAAAACATGTGACCCAATATTATAATGTTGTTGATTGTGGGGCTTCCAGGGGGTGAATCAGACATAGAATAGCATGTGCTTCCTCTTCATCACAACAAAATATATGGGCTGGGTAACAGAGCTTAAAGAGATGCACAGCTGTTTGCATGCAAGAAATGTGGAGCAAAAGATGCTACCAGGAGACCAGATCGTGAAGATTAAACACTGTCAAGATGATACACCCCCAACATAAAATTCTCCTCATTTCACTGGTTTTATAAAGATATTTGGTCAAATGTTTTCAAAGTAGTTCTTCAAGTGGAATTCCGAAATGTTCCAGCTAACATCAGTGCTCACCAATTCTTTGTGAAGTCTTATCATGGATGCCCATCCCAGGGGTCCCCATCCAAGGCCAAAAAAAAAATATCCATGTTTCACGATTGAAACCAAAGGCTAAAGTGGATCAGAATTGTTGTGCGGGTTACTTTCACATGCTCGTGCTCACTGAGGTAAATTGCTCAAGCATACACCTCGCAAGCATCAATCTCGCAAGCATCAACCTTGCAAGCATCAACCTTGCAAGCATCAACCTCGCAAGCATCAACCTCGCAAGCATCAATTTCTCTGGCATCAACTGATTTTCTTGAGTATTTGGATGTAATAGTTGGTATATAAAGATTAAAGATTAAAAATACAGCTTTTTTATTTTTGGCCATTGTTCACTGTTCAGCACTGCAGAGATTTCACCTGGCTATGTTGAGATTTAGTGGACGGTTGAGTTGCGAGCTTCCAGAATTGATGTGATTATGCTTTAGCTTTGTTGTGAGCATCCAGAATAGCCTGAAATATACAGATTTGTTCAGATATGCAGTCCGACATCATTCAGAGCTGTCCCACCCCTGCTTAGAATCTATAATGCTGAAGATTCTATCTTGTTATCATAATTCCTGTATTGATTTAATTTTCAATGGACATTTTGTTTATTACTATTAATGATGGATGTATTACAGGTGTTATTTACTGAGGACACGATTATTTATATCAGATTTTATCCGAGTTACAAGTACTTGACATTCTGCAGAAGACTTTGGATACTTTGTGTGTGGTACATTCTGCAGAAGACTTTGGATACTTTGTGTGTGGTTGGAAGGAGATATTGCCACATGCATTGTAATAGTGTAATAGTAAGGGATGTAACATGTGATAACGTCTGATAACTGGCCTATCTTGAAATGTCATAATCAGTCCAGTGCTTTTTGAATATGGTGTAATTAAGCCATCAATCATCTTGTTTTTATTCCACAATGTTTTCTTCTTCTAAACATTGATTACAATGACAGTTGAATATTTAATAACAGATTTGTAGTCTTAATGTGAAAAAAATTGATAATGTTCAGGGCAAGATCATCATTATCAAAGAAATCATTTTGTCCTTCTATTATACTGTAGATTAGCCTTGAAAGTTTAAAGAAAACTACTCTTAGAGGCATATTATCCGGTATTAAAACCAATAGAAAGTAAATAGTTGTCATAGAACTGTATATAGTTTCCAGTGAAACAGAACTGTACACAGTTTTCAGTACAAATGAGTTCAACAAAGCAATCACTTAATTAAACAAAATGGCAAGGATTACTGACTTAAAAAGTTTATAATTGCTGTAGGTTTGTGTATTTGATAGGAGAGGATGGTAGTCTGTGGGAGGCATATTACTCGTGGTGGTATGTTTCCCAGGTAGAGTTATGCAACCTCTGGCTTTGATCACCCAGCCGAGACCCCAAGCACTTGCATGCCTCTCTTCATATTAGCATTTTTATTAAATATTGGGACACCTCAATGTACTGTGAGGCCAGACAGATCACGGGGAGAGAGAAAAGGCTAGGAAAAGAGACCGCAATGAGAGACCTCGCCGAGGAATCACTTTTCATTGAAATACTCTTTGGAGTAGAGAGGCTTTTGTCGGTGTCAAACAAAATGTTTACCTTCGAATCATTTAATAAGATTTCCACAAAAATACATGTTATACACATGTATGGATTGCAGATAGTTATAGAGTCAATTGAGATTAGTTTGTCAGGCCATCTAAAGAAGCAGGGGAACAGCCAAGAAGCCTAAGGAGAGCGTAAAAAATTGTTTTGCAGAACCTTTTCAAAATCTTGGCAATATTTTAAAAGAGGCTCCTTTGAGAATCAACTTAAAAGTTAATTTGATCGTGAAAGATGTGTGCAACCCTTGAAAACACTCCACATCTATTGGATATCTCAACTTGTTAAAAGCAGGCGAAAAAAAAAATCTCAAGTTTTGTGAAATAGATAAGCAATAGAGCTAATAATTTGTGTCAGCATCTCCTCAGTCAGAATAGAAAGATGAGTCTAGAATATGTGAAACTTGATATGGCTCTCAGGGTGGTCTGCATAATGTAAATGCAACGATTTTAATAAAGTCTAAGTGAAACATGTATTCTTCTTGACTCAGACCAGTTCTGTACAGGGATCAACTGCAGTGGATGGGGTATTTATACATTTTTGTGAACATGGTGAGTGTCCCATGGAAAAGCGAAAGTATCTGTGTCAATACTAGGCTCATGGAGGTGGTTTCCATGTACAGGCCCCGCTTTAACTCTGAAATGATGACCAGGGATATTCAGTGAAATCTGTCTGGTGACACATTGGAACATACTTGTGGTTTTCATATTCTTTTAAACTGCAGAGATTTAAAGTTCAATTCAAGAAGAAATTGTTCATTTAAATAGAATTAACATGAAGATAAAAGTTGTTCATTGTGTATATTACACAGAGCACTTAAATGATATAATAACATTATACAGAAAGAATTTTTAAATACAGTCAATAGCAACATTTAAACACAACAGTTTGTTATATTTGGACGTTTAGACATGTGATACAGGTTATTCACAGCGTGGGTTGAAGCCTTTAATTTGACCCTTGAAACCCATTATTATATTACAGTTCTGGAGGAAAAAAGCAGAAATTGTATTCAAATTGACAGAGGAAGTCTCAAGGAAAGTGGTCATTTTGTTGTCCAGCTTTCATGATGTTGCCACGCCCACCCTCAGAAACTATTTGGCCCCATAAGAGAGCCACCTACCATATTAGTCACATTGTGGTCATGAGAAATTTCAGAATTTATTTGGAATTGATACTGTTTTAAAGTATAGCTCAAATCAAATTGTATTTATGTTTCTTTGTTTATCAAATTTGAAATAGAAGGAAATTCTATTATATTAATAGGATCACAAAAGTTGAAATAATTTTGACATATTTGGGAGTGTCAAATAAAAACATTTTTAGGAATAATACTGTGGACAAGATGTATGTAGACTGGTTACCGATCACACTTGTGCAGTGTTAAACATGCACAATGGAGGTGTGGCAACAGTCAATTTTGTCACAACACAAGTTCAAGAGAGCATCAAGGCCTGGGTATTGTGCAGTGAAATTGGATCGGGGGAAATGTTCAGTTGTGCTTATCTTGACACCTTGATAAAATAGCCACAATTGTCACAAATGGAAGTGGGGTTTAGTGGAAAAAATGAGTTGCAGTCTTTTGTCAAAAATGCAGGTAATGTGATTTTAATGGTGAAAATATACACATTATGGAGCCATTTGTTTTGACCTTTTGCAAACCAGGGTTACTTGACCTTTAGCTTTACAGGTGCATTTTAGTGTTGTGGAAAAATTGTTAATGCAAAAGTCAAAGATATGTTAATTAACAGGTAAGGTTGATGAAATAGTACACCTAGTGTTTTCATCTAAATGTTTTCGTGGAATTCAAATGACGACTACATTCACGCAAATTGAAATGAAACCCCAAATACATCTGTGTAGATTTTGATGAAAGAAACGTATGTCCGTTTCAGCAACAATCATGAGACATTTTATTTTCTTGTATTAAGTCAGAAATATGCTTGGCATCTTGAATGTGAAGATATGTCCTTGAGGAACAGATTTGAACGTCTGCTGCTTTTGGTCTTGTCTGCCAGTTGTGTTCAAGGGGAGTTTGCCATTTGGGAATGATCAGATTGGCTGAGTTCTCTCCATGTTTTTGAAAAAGTCGATACCTTTGAGAAATCAAAAAGTTACAAATTCACAGTCAGCTTTCTGAGTAGTAAATAGGAAACATCAATGAATAAAGTTGACAATTTTAGAACTGCAAGAAGCTGATTGTTACTGCATCAGCAAAATAAGTTTGAGAATACTTGAATTGAGACATTGTCTTGATAACTGTGTGCAACTAGTTGCTTGGTATTGCTGAGACATTATTTGCTAAGACAGGGAATTGCATTCAAAAGCTTTTATTTTGAAATTCAAAGAAATCTGTTGTTTCCAGATGTGGAATAATACACCAAATTTCCATCAAAAAAGGAGATGATTAATGCACCAGAACTTAACATTAAATATTACTGCATTGGGGAAATTGCGAGGCCAAAATAATATTCATACTTGTCAGAAAAAAGGACCTTTTATTCAAGCCGTGTTTGAGTTGTTATGTACAACGTAAAGAAAAAAAATCCATAGGAAATAGGCTCTTGTTGTTTCTTGGTGAAAACAAAAAGCCAGAGGAAAAAGTGTGTGTATCCTGACACTTGTTGCTGTCAGGGGTGTGAGAGATGATCCGGTAGAAAGCCAAGATCAAACGAGTGTGGGCCGTCTTTGATGTGATCCCCAGAGGATGTGCTCTGACTTCTGAGGCTGCAGGCCTGGCCTCGGTGGGCAGCGGTGGGCAGCGGGCAAAACTCACCGGGGACAAAATTCACTGGGGACAAAACTCACCGGGAACAAAACTCACTGGGGATGCAGTGGGAACATAGGCCCCATGACAAACACACGGCCCCATGGCAGGAGAATGCTGGGCATTACTCACTGGAGATGCAGTGAGAATGTGGGCCTCATGATAAACACAAGGCCTCATGGCAGGAGAATGCAGTACAAACACAAGGGGCCCCATAACAAACACAAGGCCCCATGGCAGGAGAATGCTGAGCATAAATCACTGGCTATGCAGTGACAATGTGGGCCCCATGACAAACACAAGGCCCCATGGTAGTAACTAAGGCTGGGGAGGCAGGTGTAGCCTTGCCAAGTAAAATTTTGACAAACCCAAAAGACAGGACACAAAATCAAATAGAGCAGTGGATAAGTCCAGTGACAAGATATATGGGTAAAATAGATGTGGATGAAGCACAAGATTTAGGGGTAAAGTAGATGTGGATGAAGTCCAATTACAAAATTTAGGGGGTAGATAATGGATATTTGGAGAAAGACCCATTACAAAACATAGAGTATATAGATATGTGGAGTTTTTCCCCTTTCAAGATAAAGGGAATTAAAGAAATGGTTGAAAAAAAAAAGAAGTGAAAAATTCACAGCAGGTACTTTGGACCTTCGATTCATATATGTTTTGAGGCTGTAAGAGGGAATAATGGATGTTTGGAGATATGAAGGTCCCAAAAGATCTTTATATGAAATACGGAAGGATTTCGCTTAATGACAGACATTTGGAGCAGTACAGTGTTAAGCTTATAGGTTGCAAAACTAAATTATCCTGATTATGGTATGGAGGGCATTTTGAAAACAGTAAACAGTGATAGTTTAGAATTTTGGTTTGATAACAGTTTAATTTACTTTCAGGCCAAGCGTGCTATTCAGCGAGGTGCCACTGCAGTGATATTTGATGTAACAGACAACCTCAGAGCTGCCAAACAGGTTAGTCAAAAAAAAAACTCCTGAAATCATATCATTTGAGAAACAAAAATCTGACAATTATATTTTTTTGACAACTTGAAACACATTTATAAAATTAGTTGATTTATAGGACTTTGAAATTTTATTTTCTACAGTTACGCCAGGCTGACGGGCCGGTTTTAGAGAGACCTGTAGTGCTGATTCGCGGAAAGGAGGCCATCCGTCTCATGAACATTGTAGCTGCTCAACGAATAGCGCGCGCCCGCATCAAGACAGTGCTGCCACCTGAAGTCGGTCAGCAGAGCACCAGCAAGGAATATTTTGTGATGGGAATATTCCTGGCCTTCTTTGTTCTCTTCTGTATAGTCTGTCTCACAATTATATTAAAGGTATGGAACAAGATTAATTAACACAGATTTTATGAAATGTGTGTACCACAATAGACATCCCCATTGTTCATTGATTACAGAGCCAGTCTATATGACATTTCAGCCCACATATATCAATCTTGCTTCCCTGAGACATTATTTATAAGCAAGTCTTTGAGGTTTTACAGAGCCAATATCTCAATCCTGTTGACCCTGAGATATTATAGAGTCCCTGTACCAGTCCTGTTGACCCTGAGATATTATAGAGTCCCTGTACCAGTCCTGTTGACCCTAAGATATTATAGAGTCCCTGTACCAGTCCTGGTGTCCCTGAGATATTATAGAGTCCCTGTACCAGTCCTGGTGTGCCTGAGATAACATAGAGTCCCTATATCAGTCCTGGTGTCCCTGACATATCGTAGGATCCCTGTACCAGTCCTGGTGTCCCTGAGATATTATAGAGTCCCTGTACCAGTCCTGGTGTCCCTGAGATATAATAGAGTCCCTGTACCAGTCCTGGTGTCCCTGAGATATTATAGAGTCCCTGTACCAGTCCTGGTGTGCCTGAGATAACATAGAGTCCGTATATCAGTCCTGGTGTCCCTGAGATATTATAGAGTCCCTATATCAGTCCTGGTGTCCCTGAGATATCGTAGGAGCCCTGTACCAGTCCTGGTGTCCCTGAGATATTATAGAGTCCCTGTACCAGTCCTGGTGTCCCCGAGATATTATAGAGTCCCTGTACCAGTCCTGGTGTCCCTGAGATAACATAGAGTCCCTGTACCAGTCCTGGTGTCCCTGAGATATTATAGGATCCCTGTACCAGTCCTGGTGTCCCTGAGATATTATAGAGTCCCTGTACCAGTCCTGGTGTCCCTGAGATATCGTAGGGTCCCTATATCAGTCCTGGTGACCCTGAGATATTATAGAGTCACTGTACCAGTCCTGGTGTCCCTGAGATATTATAGAGTCCCTGTACCAGTCCTGGTGTCCCCGAGATATTATAGAGTCCCTGTACCAGTCCTGGTGTCCCTGAGATATCATAGAGTCCCTGTACCAGTCCTGGTGTCCCCGAGATATTATAGAGTCCCTGTACCAGTCCTGGTGTCCCTGAGATATTATAGAGTCACTGTACCAGTCCTGGTGTCCCTGAGATATTATAGAGTCTCTATATCAGTCCTGGTGTCCCTGAGATATTGTAGGGTCCCTGTACCAGTCCTGGTGTCCCTGAGATATTATAGAGTCTCTATATCAGTCTTGGTGTTTTTAAGGTCAGTCCCTGAAATATTTAAGGGTCAGTCCCTGAAATATTTTAGGGTTAGTCCCTGAAACATTGTAAAGCCCCAGTATCAATCTTGTTGTCCCAGAGACATTATGGAGCCCCCATATTAACCCTGCTGTCCCTGAGAAATTCTAGATCCCACATCTCAATCCTGCTGAGACATAGAGACAGTCCCTGAAACATTATAGAGCCCCTCAATAAAACCTGCTGTCCCTGAGAATTAGAAAAGGTATTTCCTGAGATATTACAGAGCTTACATCCCAATTGTGCCGTCCTCAGGCCAAAGAACAGCTACTTAATGTGGAGTGACCTTTGACCTTGGTTGCATAACATGTTTTTATTCAAATATTGAATTTGTAAATATGTAAACCACTATGATTAAACTATGGATCTATTCAAGTTACAAATTGAATTTAATGATCTTGAAATGTACTTGCCTTGTATTTAAATTTGATATGATAGAATATAGTTTTCATATTGTGGAAGACAGGTATAAGATGCAATGATTATTGCTGAGGAATGCTTTGTTGCAAAGCCAGGCATCTGTAGCATATGGCAGTGGAGACTGTCAGTCTCTCTTCATAATTCACTATATTCTCCTGTCTATTTTCAGCTGAAATGGCGGCACCGAACAAGACAGGTAAGCACAGCATATATCTGCAATAATTTATATAAAAAAGGAAAAAATAGGCAAGGACAGGATGTATTAGTGCAATAAATCATCGACAAAGCAAACTGTAGATGCAGAGCAGATCATCTCATCCCCTATCTTACACATGGCAAGAACATGCTTTTAAGAGATAGGAATTAGATTTTAATGAATTTGTACTGAGCAGGAAATGTGAAAGGGAACTTGAAAAAGGAAAATGCATTGTTTGCACTTAAAAAAAAAGTGTTTTTTGTTTGCTACTGAGATAAAGAATTGTGGTAAATATAGCCGAGGACGAGAGAATGGGAAGACAGTAGGAAGAGGAGAGAGTAGATACCTGTGTGTTTCCATTGTGATGGGGTCGGCACGATGGAGTGGTGCCAGCAAAAACTACCTCAGATCATCGACATGCTAAACACCTGGGTAACTTCCAGGCTACGAGTCAAACAAATAAAAACACTGATAAATAAACAGTACTTGGGGTCTTATCAGGCAGAAAAACCCCGCTCCATTAATAAGTAATGCCATTATCAACATCATAAATTCACATCATATTTTAGAAAAAAGAGAAATATACCTATAATATATACATGATATATTATCTATATTATCTGGAACACATCAAGACATAAAGATGCTATTTATGCATTCCTGATATGATAGATATACAATGACATGTCATGAAAAAGAACATGATTTTCATACACATGTGATTTTAATCTCATAATTTCTTATGATGCTAATAAAAAAACACTACTCATTTTGAAAATTATAGTTGAATATTTCTCTGGACTCAAAATGGTGCTCGGAATAGAAACTATTGCAAATTTTCTAAACAGGCAAAAAGTACTGACCATCTCAGAGATCGTGTGGAAACAGCTTCAATACAGTGACCTCGACAAGTCTGTTTAATTTTTTGTGAAAAAATAATGCTGATAAGAAACAGGCGAAGGAAAGGAAACAAGAAAGGCAAGGTGTAATAGACCAGATAAGTCTGCAAGAATCTTGATATGATAGTATCAAGATATTAGCAAGTTCTTATTGTGATATTATTAAGAAGAATTTTGCAGATACTTCTCAGTATGATGCAATCCATGACTGGAATTATTGTCAAACTACTGCATAATATTTTAACCCAATTTTCAGGATCCATTAAAAAAAGAAAATGGAAAGTTTATGCCAGATTTGAGTGGTGTAAATACAGTATAGTTCACAAGAATATATTGCTTTTGTCAGGAATAAACTTCACAATTAAATTCTTGGGAACTCTGGTAAATTATTTAAGAAATTATCAAACTTTTAATAAGATGCAAACCCTTTAAATTGGAAAAAGCATTTATGTTCAGTGGAGTTTAGATGTTGCATAGAATGCTGTATGTTGTAGTTGTCCATGTCGGAGGTGGCCAAATTAACAGTATCTAAGCTGGAAACAAGGAAGTACAAATGTGCCAACCCACCAAGGATATCTCGCTCCCGCAGTTACATGTCGGACCTGCACAGCCTTGATTCCACTTACGAAGCATGCGCCATCTGCCTGGAGGAGTACAAAGATGGACAGGTTGGTGCTGCCACCTTCTGGCTCTTTTTTCAGTCTCTTCATACAAAGTCTTTTTAAAAAGATTATTTTAAACTCTTTATGAGAATATATGAAATATTTATGAGATTTTAAGGATAGGAGAATATATGAAATTTACAGTATTTACTTGAATATAGGACACTGTGTATAAGTCCACCCCCAAATTGATGTTATTTTGCTTGAAAATGCCAATTTCCAATTATAGGATGAGTCGGGAAATCTTGAGACATTGGCACTGCTACCATTTAAGTTTGGTAGCCATTTTAAAAATAAAACCTTAATATGTAGTTATTAATATTTCAATGCGAGTTAATACACTGGTGACGTTCCGATCATTTTCGCGCCAAAAATGAGAGCTTCTCTCCGTCACTTCTACTTTTCAAAATGGCGACCTTGTCTTGCGTATGCATATTTAAGCAGTGTTAAACTAACATTTTCTCCGACTTGGTCATGATATACACTTATTAAATGGAGGCGGACTACTGTTGACACATGGTAGAATCTTTCTTTGTGTATTATAAGCCAAAGATATTAATTATATTGCTTTTAATTATTATCATTTATAGCACTCGGTTGAGTGCCCGGAGGTGCCGTAAATCACCATCCACAGGTTGCCCTTGTGTATAAGCCCACCCCCCAAACATTGACTAAAGGTTTGGATGCTAATTTCTCATCCTATATTCGAGTAAATACAGTAATCTGACGCCAAGATTGGTATGAGTTATTAAGGCAGAACCGGGGAATATGTATTGAATACTAGGAAATGCTTGATGTGACATGGGAAGCTGAGTATGACCTGCTGCTCTCATTCTCTTGCGTGTCTCTGCTTCATGATAAAGAGTATTTCATCATCTGTCTCATCATGGCATAATGTTGTCTCATTCCTGTCCAGGCACTCAGTTATGTGTACCTCAGGGAACGTTGGATAATACGTCTCCATAGAAGAGTTAAAATGTCATTCATTCAATACCTTGACATCATGGGCAGTGTCAACACATTGTTGGCCAGGTGTGATATGGTTACTATGACAGCCATGTGTTGCCATGACAGCCTGGCCTTAGCAACTGCAAGGCAACCATGTTTGTTTATATATGATGGGTAGGATGTCTGAATGTTGTGTGTCTACACAGTTTGATCCCTAAGGGGTTTGACAACTATATTACTCTCCCCAACTTACCCCCAGGTATGGGTAAATATCCAGCTTTATCAAAGTAAACAGTGAAAAGGTTAGAAATCAGTGGGAGATATTTGCCTCTTGGTTATCGGAACATTAAGGTTATGACAAATGTCAATCCAATCTCAGATTCATGTGTACTGGTTAATGTTTTGTGCTCACCATTTGTTAATATTGGCTGATTATTAAAATTATGAGAGATAAGTTTTTTTATGGACAAAACTTTTGCAGGAAAATTTTGTCAATCTGTCTGTCCGTCCATCAAACCCCATCTTCTCTTCTATAAATATATACCGGGTATTTAAAAGTACCAGGTGTATTTCTAAGCTATTCATAGGTAAGATGTAGCATTGTCAGTAGATCAATCTTAACTATTTTCCTTGATGCTCAGTTTTAAAAAAGGGATTTACTGATATACGAAAAATGTAAAAGCAAACAATGAATTATCTCCTGCAACACCCTGTACCTCTTTCTGGTAATCTTAATATAGCCTGAGTTTGAGGGGGAAAGGGATTTTGGGGTGATTGAGTCAACAAGCATATTGGATTCATTATTTTTGCCACATTGACTCTTTCTGACTGGCAAAGCTAGGAAAATACTCTAAATTTTAAGTAATTTTCAAGCTTTACAAGAAACGTTCACAAACTTCACCAAAAAGCAAGGGTCAGGACAGCTCTAAGGCCTACTGCCAATGTTTTGAAAGATAGTGATGGACAAAACAATTGCAATTTACATTTTGAAAGAGTTTCTCCAAGAGAAAATTATGAAACAGGAGAGTTGTCATAAGCAAGGAGGGTGAGGATTTTCTCAAGGTGCTCACATTCCTGGCCCGTAAGCCACCATGCAAATCAAAGGGGATGAAGGCCTTGCGGGATTACCAACATCTCCAGTAGGTTAGGATTATGGTGGGATTATGCTGGAGGGATCAACAGTATTAGGGATCAGTGGCGTTACCACCCCCAGAGTGCTGACATGCAGGCCAGCTGACACCCCTACCACACACCCAGTTATGTGATTAGTCCACCCAGAATGCCCCACAAATCAAAGCTTCCACCCTGCCCTGCCATCGGGGGCATCCTTCCGTCATACTTAGTAATATAACTGTCAGACACTGATTGTTTTAAATGAAAATCACAAGCAGTGCATGTCTTCTCCAACCCATTTCAACCATTCTTTACTGTATAACTGGTTTACAAAGCTGATATTTAAGTTGTGAGAAGTTTTTAGGCAAATATACCACATATACACACAGCAATGCAGGAAAGAAAAAAGTCTTGAGAAAAATATGCAAAAGTTTGGACAAAACGGGCAGTATTGATTGTGTGTACATTTCGGCATGGGGATGCTTGAGGCAGTTAGAGCCCGTAGTGATCAGTTTCAGGACAAGCTTGTGCATTTCTTGTCAAGTTTCTATCCCCAGGCTGGGCCCATACTCTGACAGCCTCTTTATTACATCCTTCTCACCAACCTTCAGAATCATACCACCATATTCTCCTGAGAAATCATCTCTCGTCATGAGTAAATCACTCCGAGCTCCTTCAAGAGCTACTCTCCCCGGACCGACCAGTATATTTCATATGTTACAGGATATGTTCTCTTCATAGATACCTGTGAGTGGACTCGTCAAATTAATCCTACATGTTTAAGTATTATCTCCTGAAGGATAGTATCAGTGTCTTCTTTAAGATATAGAGATATGGAAAGATACAGTGAAGTGATAAAACTTGTTGTTGCACATTTTAGGATGAATAGGGTAAGATCTAGTGAAGAAGTCTACACATTGTTGATGTAAAAGAGATGGAATGAAAGCGCCTTTCTTTTCGCCGCCACTGAAGATTGGTCGAGATTGTCAGGCCGCAGTACAATGTGTCACTTTACGGGGTAAATGCCTCCACAAAAACTGATTAAAGCTACACCCAGTGGCAGAATGAGAGACACCTCGTGAACCCTCAGGGCTAGAAAAACATTTAATGTCAAGCTACAGAAAGCCAGTGAAAGGTTTAGTCTTTAATTAAGCATTCTCTGATCACACATTATGCAAGACAACCAATTCTCACTCCAGCAATTTACATTTCAAATGACACCCGCTTTGAAAATATTGTCATTTCACCCCCTGATGAAAGGTACAATTTATGCATCGGTGGTATTGGTTGTATAATTTTCTCTAGTTTTCATTGTGAACTTGTGCCAATGTTTACCCTGCAATTTCTGTGAGCCGCGGCCAAGTCAAGAAAATCTGATGAATAATTTCAATCTGTTGCTTCTTCTCGTTTTATTTTCACTTTTTAAAAACAATTCAAATTTAAAAAGTAGAAATCTATCCCACCCAAATGTGTTAATGTCATATTTCACTTCACACGTCAAATTTCTAAACATCAGGAGATATGTAATAGTGTGATTTTATAAAGATAAATGCATAGGAGAAATGTTGATGTGCCAGCGTGTTAGACATAGCTATAGAAGTCATAAGCAGCTGTGGGGGTTTGTTGACGAAACCTGATGCTGTCGGATGATCGGTAGCCCATTGTCCCGAAAGGCATATCAAGAGATCAAAGCCAGCCTGGCAGGGAAGCAATGGAGGACACGGACCCTGGAATGCGAGCAATAGTGATGCAGCCAAATGGTGCAGATTTAAGGTAAACACCAACCTGGCCATGATCAACAGGTTATAGGCAGTGTGGTGAAGTGCTCTATCCTCTCTCCAGGGTCCAGGCTGGGATATGTCAGGCTGCCAAGCCCCATAACACCTACTTTCCCCAAAGTCTTTTATCTTTTTTTTTTTTTAACTTGAAAAGTGTTAAGCTATTGTAAGGTTTTTGTTTAAAGTCTTAAGAAATGACAAAAAGAGGACTTCAAAGACCTTTTGACAAAGAATTTAGAAAGATGTCCAGTCCATATAATAGACAAACCAATGATTTTAAAAGTTTGACACTGATATGCACCTTGACAGGATGAGGATGTGGGTATCATTAATAAAGATATAATTCCTGGCTAATAGCAACATCAATGCAGGAATTTCATCAGATATGTTTTATTCATATTGGTTTTTTTCTTCTGGATTGATGGGTGCTGTGACCTATGAGGTGTGAACAAGTACAGGTTGTTTGCAAGATTATCAGGCGTAGTATGTGTGAGTGACAAGGAACTTGTCTCATCTTCTTGCACCTCACCCCATTGAATAGCCCTCTGAACAGGAAGATAGAAGACTTTGACCAACAACAAAAAAAAAAAAAACAGATCGCAAGGAGTGATTAAGATAGGCCTTTGTGATGGGAATGCAGCATTGATGAATCTGTGATGTGGTGATGTTGGCCCCAAGCCACAGACTTGCGGACATCTTTGTGTAAATTAAAAGACATAAAAAATAGGTTTGGGAGGAGAATCGGTGATTTAGTTCCGGGACCGGCTGAGGTATTTATGAGCATACCTTTGTGAATCATCACTGGCTCTTACATTTGACAGATTATTTGGCTTTATTTCTTTAAAAAAACGTTGATGAATATTAAATACCTTTCCTAGCTCTTTTATGTTGTATTATTTTGATGCACATATTTAGGCTAATTTTATGGTTAAGTTATTTAAGAAAAGAAATCTTATATAGCTCTAAATGAGGATTTCATAAATGATTTAGGGATTGATCCCTGTGTTGCTTGTTTTTAGTAAATTCCAGGCGAGCAAGATAGACAAGTATCAGTTATGATTAAACAAATTGTTACTTATCAAAATCATAAATTTGATGTATGTGTTTGATGTGAACAGCTAATCTGATATAATATCTGTGCATCTGGTAAACACAGACCACCACAAAGAGGCTTGCTGACCTTTGACCTGACATCAACCTGCTATATCTTTAATTGATGTAGTTTTGCTCCTTTTTATCGTTGTTTACGAAAAGACTTGAACTTTATCGGTTAGAAAAAACCAGAGTTGTGATTTCAAGTAAATTAAGATGTTGACCTATTTCGCAAAACATATCTCTGCTGTGGCCCGAATGTTCATGAAAATTATCAGTTGAGAATTTAAGTAGCATATAAAAGTTTAATGATGTTCTTGGAATGTATGATATCAGTCGGTCCCAAATCTGGTGAAATTAATAAATCTTTTATTGCTCTCGTTTTCTCTTTCTTTATCTCTCAGCTCTGGACTCTTGATCTAGCAAAGGGTGAATTAATAGTTACTCAATGCCTTAATAATAGGGTTGGGGAATTCTGCGTAAATCATAGAGGCCCTGGACCTTAACACAGGGCCAACCCTATTGTCAAAGTCATGTCCCATAAAAGGGAACTTTATGGTAAATTTTCAGGTGAAGTGTTTGTATTCTGGGTCATATAGAGGTATGAGACATCACTGAAGACAATCACATGCTCTGTATTAATTATGATATGTGAGATAAACCTGACTTAAATCTTGATCCCTGATGTCATAAAAGAGCAGAAAATCAAGATGGTGGTGTAGCGTTTTTGCTCAAGTGTTTGTACTTTCCACGAATCAGAACAGTTACAGTATGTACAACAAACTGTGCGAGAGAAAAATCAATATTTACCCCAGATAAAAATGTCTCCAATGACCTTGTCATAACCACCAATCAGCATTCAGCAAGTTGGTAAAGGTCAGAGAGGTCAAATAGAGGTCACAGAGGTGACGCAGCATTCCTCAGTTGTATGCCGCTACTGTAGATCTAAGTAAAGAGATCCCTAGCAAAGTCAACTTTGCCTTCACACCACCTTCGCTCTATACATTTGATCTTTAATATTTGTGCTTGCTTTTTGAGAGCTGGGACACTTTTTAGTCTAAGCTTGATGGTCCAGGGTATATTCCGAGTAAACCATATGGAGAGACTAGGGCAATACATTGTGTTGATATTCTGCATACAAGTAAACCTTAGAATCAAGTGTGTTACCAAGATATAATACCAGGTGATTTGTTCTCAGCACATTGTATATCAAAGTGCTTTTTCTGGCTTTACTCAAAATACTTCGGCTATATTAACGTTGGGCAGTAAACACTTCTCTGTGGTACAAGAGTCATGCTTTACCAATACAAGGACATAAAAAGAGTTTGTATTTATACCCATGTCCTAAGACTCGTGAAAGGTAAAATGGTCATGTTTTTGGAATGGAGAAAATCCATTGGAATCCATTATAATGAAGATTGAATGTGTCAACTGCTCTTTGACATTGCCCGAGGTCACCGATGTCACAGACCTTTGCATATATCTGATCATCACTGCCCGAGAAAGCTTTTTACCACAACAGTTTAACTTAATTAATGGAGATAGGAAGGGGACATAGATCGATGGTGTAGTTTGTGGAGTAAATTGCATTCTTTTCCTGAAAATGACTTTTGGAAGGAAACACAGGAGGGGGCAGACCCGAGTGGTGGTGCAGGGAAGGCACCAGCCAAACCCTTTTAGTCAAATTAAAGCTGTGATCTCAGGGGAATAATGAGCAATGAACCTATTTATCTCCAGCACTTGATTATAACAAATGCTGATAACATGTTATCTCAAGCCAAGTCTCTAATTGCTTCATGCAACTTTGTACATCCACTGAATGAATGAAGACAAAAGGTACACTCGTTCTAAGACGATTCTTCTTATAGGGACACTAAACAATGGCTTTAAACTTAAAAGTCCCCATGCAGTGTTCCTTTGATGCAACAGGAGAGAAAAAAGATGTCGTTTAAAGCATCAGCTTCAAGGATGATTAAATGTTTAATGAGAAAATGCTCACTGGTGTAGTTGAGGCACAAGGGGTTAACAATGGGGGAAGATTTATACCTGGTCATACCTGCCCCGGGAGTGATGGATGTTGCTGCCTTGTACATATAGGGTCACGCACTCCTCATGCTGCTAGCAACATTTACTGTATCACATTCTGGGGGTCATTTTTCTTTGTAGTGAACACTCTATATAAAAAAATTGAGAAACACAAATACAAAGTCATTTATCATATATATTATATTGAGATGCATAACATGGGACAGCAAATGTTCATAAAAAAATAACTTGAATGAAAAATTTCCTCAGGATTCCTCCATTATTTGAGGTACTGGACTACTACTTGTAGTCAGTTAGCTAAATATTATTGCATGTTGAGAGATGAAATTGTAAATGAACCAAGACAGTCGGGGTAGAAATGTGAGGTTTAATGGTCCCAATACAGCAGTATTATGCCCATGGATATCTGCAGTATTCTCTGGAATGCTGTAATCTTAAATTAGCACTGGTAGGAAACATAATTGATGATGGTTTTAAGTGAAACTTCTACCTCATTGTACTCTCTTAGATCTCAATAAAGGATGATCATCCTCACATTCAAATTAGATTAGTTCACATCCAGTTTATATTAGTCTTGCTTCGTAAACATTTGTAATGAATTTATTTATTTGTTCATAAAGTATTTTGAGAAGTTAGGAGTGAAGTTTGGGAGAGCTGTGTTGTATATGTGGTGGGTGAGGAGGGCTGGTTCTCATAAGCTGGCTGTGTAGCGGGGCATCTAATGTGTGTGCACTTAGTTGCAACACTGCCTAATCCACCAGCCAGCCAACCAAAATAATGACTGCTCCTTCAGCCACAGAAAAAAATGGCTGGTCCCCCGTGCCGAGACTAATCAGGGAGGAATTTATGGAGTTTATGGAGTTATGAACTCTGCAGCTTATTGGGCAGGGTGGAATCATTCAGCCTGAAGCACTGTGCTACTCATGTCATTCTTCTATGCTCTATAGTGTATTATATTGCTATAAAACAAATACACATCTGCTGGTCAAAAGTGACTTTAATATGAATATACAAACAGTTCTATGTGCTGAGCATCTTGAAAAAACCCCAAATAAACCCTTTTCTGCATTAGGAAATCATTTAATGATATATATCTAATTGTTATTTTATTCAATTTCCAATAGCTGTTACTTTACAGACATATTATTGTTCTGAAAATGATTGTGTGACATAGATTAGTAGAGGGGAGGAAGAAATATGCCGACAAGGCTGCCCTGCGAGGTATGTGAATCTGCGGCCATTCAGGCACTGAGTATTGAAGGTTTAGATACAGCCAAAGAAGTGAAGAATCGTTTCATGGATTGATAATGTCATTTCCTTTTTTATATTTTCAGGAGTTGCGTATCCTGCCATGTTCTCATGAGTTCCATAAGTCATGTGTGGATCCCTGGCTCATAGCTAATAGGACCTGCCCTCTCTGCCTCTATAACATCATGGGTATGTATAGCCTCGAAACCTAACAGAACTATACACATACAGCCTCAAAACCTAACAGAACTATACACATACAGCCTCAAAACCTCACAGAACTATACACATACAGCCTCCAAACCTAACAGAACTCTTCACATCCCTTTCTGATTTTTTCCTCCAAAATTGCAAGTAAAATGTCTTTTAATGTAATCAAGTAATTCTCTTTAATAGAATTCTTGTATTAAGAGAATCTTAACGTTCTTTCAAATGGTTTTATAAAATTGTGGAGTTATTCTAGATAAATGGGTTTGAGATAATTAAGTTTTACTGTGGATAGAAATGTATTGAGCATTGCCATTACAATCCTAATGCAATCCTTTGCAATCCTAATGCAATCCTAATGCAGTGAATCTCACTCAGCTGTGTTTTAATATTGATGATAACAGTTGAGTTGACAAGTTAAGCAGGATGTGGAGGTGAGATCAATCAGATTAGGGATATGACATTCAAGTTGAGCCAATCAATTGATTCTGTGGTGGAGAGCGATTGATGATGGGTCGATGGTTAATGATGCGTGTAGGATAATCTCTGGTGTGCACTCAAGTGTGGAGATGATCTTGTAAGCCTACGAGCCACACCTGCTTATTACTGGTCCTCTGAGGAATTAACCCTGGAGTTTTGAAATGGCAGAAGCCATCACCAAAGAGTTTCTTTTATAATTATAGGATGAAAAGCAATATGAGAGCGTGATGATCATATTTTTTGGTGTTGAATCATGTATGATGCATTATTTCAAAATACAGGGAGCCTTTATCTCTGGAACAGCCCCCCATGTCGTGTGATAACAGCTGAGATGATCTGAATCCTCTCGTGTGTTGCATATCATCACTCAAGGTGTGGGTGTCATTATCAAGATATATTCATGGATGCTTTATCTTGAGAAGTTATGCAAATCAATTCATTTACCTCAAGAATTCACTTTGCAGAAAGTAATTACCGGTATTTGGAGAATTATTATTTCTATTTGTATTGTTATGTTAAGTTGTTTTATTAGTATTTTCTTCCAAATTGTACAGCAAGCAATGAGAATGGGTCTCCAAGGCATATTTTATTCATGTATGCTCATAAAGACCTCACTACAGGTTTTGTTGTACATCTTACCGTATCCATAAGCCATATTGTAAAATGAAGTAACATCTCAATAATAAAAATGACAAGCCACAACCACATTCACTATAATGGAGAAATATGAGTGAACATGTCAAGTGAGTAAACATATAAACATGCTGATTTTATCTTATCTGACAGACTCTTTGACATAGTGATTGGTTGCGAAACATGGCTGAAGGCATGGTGCCATGGTATGTACCTGCCATCAGCCCAACATGTAAGCACAATACAAGAGAGCTTCTCATGTGATGGAGTTACAATATTCCTTCAGAAATCTATCTGCAGCACATTCATCACCAGTCATTTTCTGTCTCATTTTTTCGCTATTCATCCCATGCACCGGCAGAGGCTTGCTAAACAAACACAAGGCAGTAGCGCCGATATGGCTCGTCTCAGCCAGCCTATTAAAAATGCATAGTCTGCCCTCGTGGGTATGTCTGATGATACAAGAACGATTTGTCATGACATCGGTACCAGAGAAAAAGGATGCAGGAATACGAGAGCAAGGCATGCTGGGAAGACATTACATGCCAAGTTTTACGATTCTCAATTATGAACAATGATCAGGGAGTATGCACCACTGACTTGTAAATGGCAATATGGCTGAAACACTCCGCTTGATATAAATCACTGTTTACCTTTTCCTCATTAGAACGTTTGTCTGGAGGAAAACCGGATTATGATGTGCTCCTGCATCATCCAAAATAATATATCTCCCCAATTTTTGCTGTACATGAAAAGCCAATTATGATAATGATAATAGGAAAGAAACATTTCGATCTAAAACTTATTTCATCATAATCCAGCCTGAATTATCGTAAACATATTAATAAAAGCAGCAGCGGGCGCCTATCAAGTAAAGATCCATTTACGATTTTGATAGGCAATATAGATGATATTTGTAAGATAAACATCACAACCAGCTGATCATAACAGGAGATAAATATACTCTATTCCATATCAGGGCTTGGGAAGGAGGGAGCTTTTATCATAGTTGTGCATCTATTTATCCAGACTGCATTTTGCATGATTAAGGGAATTGAGATAACAACTTGGCAAAAGTGATAAAAAGTACATTTCAAACTTTTTCTTTTGATGTAACATGCATTTTTGGATTATCATTAAAAAACATGAATTGGGTGAAATGTTTTCTGTCGGTTTCAGTTTATTGTGGCAAAAATTTCATTTTTTTTTCTACCTGTGTCTGTTATCTTTTGAAGAAAATGGCCAGTTTGATGGGAGAAGAAAATATGAGTGCAGATAAAGTTGTTATTCATACGATATTAAAGTGGGCATTTTATTAAGTCTTTGTAAATAGACACAGAGCTGCCAGTAGATGGCATTGGCAAATCTGGCCAGATGTGGTGTGCTTGTGGCGAGGCAATACCATACCACGTGTTGCACCGAGCTGTCTGCAGCCCGACACTGTAATCATACTGCCATCCTACCACAACCTTATGGATGAGACACTTTGACAGAAATCTGAAGATTAGCCTGAAATAAATGGGAGTTGTAGATGGGGAAGTCTTTGCTGCAGAAGGCTGTGTGGTATGCGACCAGCCAGAGAGACTGGCATTGCACTGCAGCAACTCTCGCGGGAGGGCAGGTACTCTGTAGGGCAAAGATAACCGGCAGAACAATGCAGTCAAGACAATAGAGTGACTTGGTCCATGATTGACTTGACATAGGACAAGGTAGGCGGCTCCAAGGTGGAGGAGGCCAGAGTGGGACAGCATTATCCCAAAACTGATGGCAAACCCAATCCACACATACCACTCAACACAAGCAAAAAAAACCTCCCCCACAGTAAATGTGCTCCTAATGGTGTAATCTCCTCAACAGGAAAATTATCTCCAAGTTTTAATACATTTTAGATGGGTTCATTTGGTTCGATCGAGATGAAGAGGAAGGCAGATACTATTACAGCGTCAGCCACGTCTACATCCGCCACTGACTCTGTTGTAGATTGGATGGTGGAATATTTCTGTGATATTTTCAGCAATTACAGGCTTTTTGCAGGTCATCTGTGAGATGGAGGTTTTTTCAATTCTTAATAATGTTTAAGTTTTATGTACTTTTTGATAAGGTTTGAATGGTTGTGTGTTTTCAGAGTGTCCAGGAGAGGCTGAGGGATCGCTGTGTTCCACGCCAGAGCCTCCAATCCAGCCCCCGGCAGGCCTCTCACCAGCCTCTCATATCCTTACCTCCAACAACAATAACTACCACACCATCTCCTACCCCATTATGACATCATCTGCCAGTCACCATGACTACCAGACACTACAGTATCCGAGTGGTAACCATGGCAACCTCCTCAGCAACAGCAGTCATGTGACCAGTAATAGGACTAATTATGCAAACTCAGAAAGATACAGTTATTCCATGAACGGGTCCAATACATTCAGGGAATCATTTTATGGGAACTATTCGCTCTCTGCGCCGTACACGGCATTGAACTATTGTTTACAAAGAGGTGGCAGGGCTGAGTCCCCAACCTCGACCACAGGAGTCTCAGCAGCTCATGCCCACACCACCACAGTCACTCATGCTCACTCTCTTGCCAATGATTGTGTTCAAACTCGACCCCAAATGTGGGGCACAAGCACAAAGACACAGCTTCACCGGGCACCAGGTGGAGCTGCCAAAGGAAGTAATCTCAGGTACCCAATCCCCAGAAGTGTGCTAATGGCCGCCAGAGGGCGCCATCTTAACTCCCGCGCTCGCTTAAAAGCGGCAGCACAGCGGGCATCTAGTCAACAGTGGACCTCGTCGGAAAGTGAAGTAGAACATAAGCGTCCACGCAGTCGGCCTGTTTCCATGGTGATCAAACAGTTGCCACCGGCAGACAATAGTGATACCACAAGTCCAGACTCGGACACCTGTAGTTGTGGCAAGGTGGACAAGAACCTAGACTATAGTAACCAAAGTACATTTGGCAGCTCAGATTTACCCAGTGATGTCAGTAGTTATGATTCTCAAGTATATCGTAGCAGATCGCCAGCAGAATCAGGCCACACCCAGAATGAAGGAAAGGGGCCACCCTCTCCGCCTATCCAACCATTACATCTTAAACCAACAGTTGTCATAAAAAATCGCAGTAGACCATATCCTAAACGAGAACACCGTCAGAACACCCATAATAACTCTCCTTATGCAGAAAGTAAGTACCTGCACAAATGTGGTGTAAAAAACTCACATAAATCCACAAATCACCGACTTTCTCAGCCATGTAGTATTCAGCAACATATCCGAAAACAGACTTCAGCTTTTTCTGTGAACAAGAGAAGCCCCGGATCAGACAATTCCCTGTCCTCTCTGGATACGAGTGGAATATCACCGCTCGTGAGTGACTGGGGTCCGAGCAGCGGTTCCGACACAAATGAGAACGGCTCCCGTGCCAAGTATCCATTGTGCCGCTGCCCTAGATCACCTCCGCTGGAGGGCATTGAATGTCCCAAGTGTCCGCCACCAGAGGGCATAAAGGGTACTAAATCCCTGCCATTACCAAGTGGCATTGTCTCAGCGAGTGCCAAAGCAATGAAAGATTCTTACACAATACCTCTTAGCCTTACAAAAACAACTTGTGATGTGAGCGCAGGAAACATACCTTCACCCATGTGCCATTTACACAGTCCCTGGTCAGGAGTTCCGAGCGGACCAGGATCATTGTCATGTCAGATCTGCACAGCACTTAAGGTGTTACCCGTCGGCCAGAGGGCGCTCTCTCTGGTTGAAGCGGCATCGCAGTTTGTGAAGCAGCCAAGTTCCATGACTCCGGCGATATTAAGCAGTAGACTGCCGGGAATCCCGTACCGGACGGAGCAATCGGATCGGAGTCACACTCCAGTACTAGACGAGGAGGTGGCATCGCATCTGGCCAGAGCCACTGGCAGCAGGGATGCCTCCCCCAGGAGATCCATGGTTCTCTTCACACAGCCTCAAGGTAACACACACAGCTCCATCATGAAATACAAATGTTTTTAGCAATTATTAAATTACATAAAATGACAGAAAAAAAGATGTAAGCTTTGCACTCAAATTTATAATAAAATTTATAATAAAAGTAATACTTCTTTCACAAATAGGAAATGGAGTTATTATAAATTATTAGATTAAAAAAAAAAAAGTTTGAATACTATCAACATGGTCAAATGTCAAAATATCAGGGTCAAATATGAGTGATTTGACGCAGGTTATTATTTGTTTGTTGCAGGAACTTTCACCACCATTCCACTGGAAGGCCAGGAGAGTTATGACCCTATCAACATGGTTTAAGACTGGCACCCCAGGCAGTAAATAATGACCAGCAACACAACCCACAGTCAATCATGCTCATTGTGCCAGCTCTGATCAACATACGAGCATAGATTATGATGAACACTGAATAGTGCCTAAATGGAGATACATATGAGAACATATGCAGGCAACTTTGGCACTTCACACAGCAGCGTATTATCAATGCATAATCTCAGTTCCATATGCATTGTTATTTTGTTAGACTCGTAAGAATAGACATATTGATAATAGATATATGACAAGATTCAAAATTAGAAGAAAAATATTTAGCAGTTTCATATAAACATAGGCAACTTTGGCACTTTATACAGCGGCGTATTATAAATGCATAATCTTAGTTTCAAATGGTTTGTAAGACTCACAAGAATAGATATATTGATAATAGATATATGACAGTTTACAGAATTATAAGAAAAGATATTTTAGCAGTTTCATATAGACATTTATATTGACATTAACACAAGAATAGTATTGATAGATTTATAAGAACAGATGTTTTGAGTGTCAAATGCTAGGATATGCTGACAAGATCAAATACATGGACAGGTTTGTATTCATAGATGTAGCGACAGTTATCACATGAATAGTTACACTGACAGTTTCTTATATGCATAGATATAATGATGGTGTAGTATTTTGATGAAGTAGGGAGAATATTGAAGGAGTCGGCTGCTATATTGAGTTGCAATGACATCAATGTTGCATACCTCATCTGGTAAATGGCAAATTGTGATCTAAAAATAATGCTATTATCGTGAAACAAAGGCCTTAGTAACAACACTGAAGTGCCAATATGACAAGCAAGGAAGAGATTAATGCAAACTGAGGGAAACAATGGAATAGGTGCAAGACTTCCTGGTCATTGATTATTGTCCAGCCCATTTGTATTGGACATTTATCTTATTATCAGTATTCTCAATCAAAACTAAATATTGTAAAAATCTGAGTTTTGTATCACAAACTTACATAGTATGAGCCTGCTATATGAATAGATGGTATATCTAATAGCAGACGAGGATGAATGTCTGAGCAAAGATTATCATGATTAATGTATTTGTTTGTGAAATATTTAAATGATTAATGATTACACCAAGATGTTGAACATCAGCTTGACCTCGGATTCGTTGACCTCAACATGGCTGGACCCATTGTTGACGTCAAGGTTACAAAGGTCAACAGCTTAAAACGTCTTGAACTCTTGTATCCTCTGATGTCTAAATTATTTGTAAGTAGCTGATCTGATGCATGCATAGAGGTGTAAATGAGAGCGCAAACATAAAGCACAAACATGGAGCAGGTGTAGCGAGTGCTCCACGACCAAATTAATGATTCCTAACAGTATTATAAGGATAAGATAGATCGATAGATGTTGTTCACAATAGAAATAATTAGAAATTAATTGATCATATATGCAAGTTGATTTATTGGGTGATTTTCAACAGATTTTGTTGAATGATTTTATTAAATTAATATAACCATAAGAGAAAAATATGGACTGATTATTACCATAAAAGAAAATCATTAACTGATTATTACCATAAGAGAAAATCATTAACTGATTATTACCATAAGAGAAAATAAGTACTTTTTTATTCAGATGCATCAGTAAATAATATTAAGAAATTTGAAAATTTACGATCAGAAATGACATTTTAATTTAAAAAATTTAGAATGGAAATATATTTCAATTAGTAAAAAAAAGGAACAAATTGTTTTGTCTAATTTGTACCTCTTCACCCTCTCGTTGTACCCAAGGATCAGACAATTATCCAAATAAGGAATGAATATAATATGGAATAATATACACGTGTCATGGATATGTATGGTATAGCAGTGTAGTAGTGTAAATGAGCTGATATGTGATGATCATGTAAATGGGAAGTGAGTAATATTGCGTTTGATGCAGCGTTATTATATATTAATATATATGGACTTGTCGAGTCACTATACTGCTATTTGTACCAGTGTATAGTCTCAGTGTACAGTCATCAAATTGACTTGAGGATTTAATCAAAATTTCTCATTATTTATAGTATTTTTATAGACAATTGTGGACCTGGTATTAACTAAAACATAACTATTTGCTACAGTGTTAGAAGTTGAATTTGGACTTCTGGACAGAAGATGCATGCAAATTGAACAATGTCGGTGCTGCAACCTAGTGGACATTATAACCACAAATGGAGCAATGCCTGGTATAACATGTATCTGATGCGCAGAACCTTTGCAACTCTGACACAAGGTCAAACAACAAAAAGTTATTATTTCTGTTAAAAGTGGAGTAGTTTTTTGCTATACAGTCATTCAATGTTTTACACCACAATTGCCTATGTCATGTCCTGTATCAATGTGTTGAAGCTATCTTCTAGAGTTGATTTTAATTTAACGATCAGGAACAAATCACTATGCAATCATTTTTGTTACTGAATCTTACATTTGAGGATAAGTTATGTTTAATCATTTTGAGATTCTATAATAATGTTAAGGGGAGGAACTTGTCAAATATGCAAAGATTTGAATACTGGGTCCCAAAGTTTTTGTTAGATTAATACTAGATAAAAATGCATTTGTGTTCATATTGTTTGAACAGCAATTATATTATGTTCATATTGTTTGAACAATATAAATATTTATTTGACAATAAAACAATGTTTATAATAAAAACAATTTCTTTTGTCCTTTTTTGGTTGTCTGTCAGGTAGAATGCTTCAAATCACCTATTTTCATGTATCTGGCTCTCTGACAGGCATGTGGCTGTCTGTCTCCTTACATGGCTGTCGGTTGTAGGCTACATGTATTTCACCAACTGGCATGTGGCTGTCTTTTGGCTGTCTTTTCGCCTGATGTGCTGTTTGCAGCAGGCATTTTGCATTTCACAAACTGGCAAATGGCATGCATTTTGCATATTATAAAAGGGCATTTGAATGCTGGTCTCCTGTGAGACATTCTTCATGTATATTGCAATTTGCTGTGTGGCTGTCTTCGCAATCCGCTGTCTGTGACAGGCATCCTGTGTTTCACACATTGGCATGTGGCTGTCCTCTGATATGTCTGTTTGACAGGCATGCTATTAATTGAGGTACTGGAAGGTAACCTCCTGTACCTCTTAGAAATCACTGTGTTTGTTACCTTTTTTCCTCTGTTTTTGATGTGTGTTTGTCCCCTGCAAGTGATATAAGGTTACATAATACCTCGGACATAATACCTCATGTAACATCAAGGGCATGATTCATTTTTTTTTTCTAGCTGCCAACTTTATTAGGTAGGGCAACCAGATCCTTATCACTTACACAGCACTATAGTGTCTATTGTTGCTGTTGACCTACATTTGAACCAGTGCTACAACTAACCTCTGACTTAGCTGCAGCTGGCATTGAGTGTGGTGTAAAGAAAATGCATTTAAGCAGCAGCTCACACAGTGTGTCCCCTTCCATGGAAACTTTATGTACAATGAAGCCAATAACAACCTGGGAAGAAAAGACAATATGTGCGGTGTTATACAAAGCACTCAGTAGATTATGTTATTTGTATTCAGGCCACTGGCATGGGGATGGAGCAGGGGTCTTGATGTTTTACAGGGTCTATGAATTAGATCAGAGAGCGGAGTGTACCGGTAAGTGCACTTAACAGCCTACAGTACAGAGGAAAAGACCTACGTCAATAGGTCAGATACGCATTTAGTATTAATGAATTTGGCCTTAGCCATGAATATACTGTTATTGTTAACACCAGAGATTATGACAGTACCGATTGTGACATTCATCACAAGGTATCTAGTTATAAACTGGTATGTGCCTGTTTGTCTCCTGATCTGCCTTCCTCTATATCAAAAACTTCTCTATGGAATATGATTGCTATTATAGATTGCTATATGTTGTGAAGATTGTCAATTGAAATTATTTTCATAGATTGGGAAGGTCTGAAATAATTTATACTTTTATTTCCTTGGCTTACAACGAAAATTTCAAGGGGGAATGAAACCAAATTTGTTTCACTTGAAAATATAGTGAGTGTTCACAATATTGAGTAAAAGTATGAGCTAATATACTGCAGTCGCTGACACTGAAAGTGTGAACAAATCAGATGCACGGCCACATATGCCAAAGTGCAGCAATAATTTGAGTTGACTTCACTGACCTGTGTAACATAGCTACCTATTAACTCTCAGTCAGTGGTGTCAGACAAACTCGCAAAACTACTCCAAATAACACATAACTGGCTGCTAGTCAAAGTAGAAAACATTTGCCAGCCAGCATGTGTAACCTTGATGCCAGGCCAAAGCTGCCAGTTCAATTTAGTGGCAAAGTTGACACCCTTTGATGTCCTGTTGCCCAGCAACTGTTGACAATTATATGGACATAGTACTGATAATATGGATGACTATTGCTAGTAGGATGAAATTATCCAAATGTCCCTTAAGGCAAAGAAAAATTAGTTTTTGGTTACAACATCATGTAATTTTTTATATTTTTATGTTACATAAACAGAAACAGGAGGTCACTCAAAATTTTTGAAATTGAAAATGATTTCCATTTGTATTTATTTAAAAATAAGTTTTAAATTGATCTTGAATCACAAAGGTTCAGAGAATCAAAATTACTTGTATTCTGATTAGCTTTGATTTCCCCTGTTCCTATTCTTTATATAAAATCTAAACATTGTTATAAAATTTTTATTCAAATGGACAAGATAGATATAGTTACATAATGATGCCGGTCAAAGATAACGTTTTTATTGCTGTTACTCAGAAATCCTTCAATATTTGCTGTGCAATACAAAATAGCGGTTAACAGCCACGTAGATCTTAACTGTTACTGCCATGGATTGCTTTGTATAAACATTCTGCACATGGAAAGGCACTCGATTGTCAATAAATCAATCATTAATCATCCTTTACATTCTTCACTTGAGCTGTATGTCTGCAATTTTCATAAATTTTGATACAGTTATAATTATGATATGGACTCTTATTTTTGCAGAAAATGGGCAGACCAAGTTGTACTGGCATCGGTAGGTTTTGTTTTTTTTACCCTTTCACCACACACTAATGTGCAAGTCATAATTTTGAACAGAGTTAATTTTACAGGAATTATGCTGTACCAGTCTGTCATATCAGTCCTTATCACTCTTGTTCCCTTTGATGTCTTGCTCATCAACATCCATGACACACATTTATCCGATAACACAAATATTGATAAAGTAATCTCACAGAAAAAAATTAAGAGTATGATGAAATCATTTATGTGAAAAACATAAAACATCTATGTAAAGTTCAAAATCTGTTACACCTCCCCTAAAATTTCAGTACTCAGAAAAACATTAAATTTTTAATGTTTTTGAAAGTGCTTTTCAGTGGCTTTATGGTAATTTAAAACTTCTTCCTTATGTTTAAGGAGTCTTTGATGTGTTCTGATGTACTTAAACCTCAGTACTCTTTAAGAAATAATGTTTGTTGAGGTCATAAAGTAAGTTGTATCATATCAACTGTACCCGAATAATGTCTCACTTAATGCAATCTAAGTCAATGGCTCAAACATTTACCTCAAACATTTTTAGACCCATTACTGGCATTTTTTCCTAATTCAAGATACATCAAGATGCAAGATTGAATTTGTACATCCACAAATGTCATTTTTTTTCAATGCCTCCAGGTATGTCCCATAGAAATTGCACAAATAAAAAGGTGGTTTCTGTTCAAGCTGATTTTTTTTCTCTCTAGCCTGTAAAAGTTTTGATTGCAGTCAATGAGGTGCTATTTTATAAATTTATAAAAAAAATCCCTTCCACCTGGAATTAAACTGCGTCTTGACAGTGCAAAACTATTGAATATGTCCTCCAGTGAAATATTGTGACATATTGATGATGACATTAACATAATATTCTGCGGCAAGGGAGACCTTCCAAGCAAGACAAATAAAGCTCTCTGGAATCGGGCTCAATAAGTTCTAAGATAAACAATACACGGAACGTTTATAAAAGGCTGGGTCCCATACATGAATATTTGTGTGTTGATGATACATCACAGTTGTGTGATCTTCGAGTATCTTCTGTGAGTTGCAGTGTACAGCCACGAGTGCAGCACTCATAGATATGTACTCTTAATCCTTTGCACACAATACAAATAGAGCCTTATTTTATTATCAATACACATCACATTTTCAAACACTAAAATAATAATTCTCTATTCTTCTTTCTATGTGGATTTTAAGTGAAAATGAAACATAAATTATGCAAATATATTAAACTGGAATCAATGTAAATATTGTGAATAAATGATATGTCATGAATACATTAGTGTGGAGGTGGTGTATGGTAGGAGAGGGGTGAATGGTTTGAAGCATCACGGAACAAGACTGTGATGAGATAAGGGACGCAAGCTTTGTTGACTCAGTGATTCCAATTGGTCTCATTTCACCTTTATAGTCGCCGCCAATATGACCGTGATCAATCTCATGTCCCCTCATAAGCATCTCCTTGCACAGCTGCTTTATAAGTGTTATTTTTTTCTTTAAACATCAAAATAACATTCAATAAGTTTCAGCAGAATATGAGTGTATCTGTAGTTTGTTTCAAGTAAACATAACCTTGTTATTACTCTCTGAACCTAGGTTTTTTATATATTTTTGAATGCTTTGTAACAAACTGAAGAAAAGGCCATGTGCAGTATTTACATTATCAGTTTAATAGATCTTACTGAACTTTGTCATAGAATCAGGAAACCAAATTTTTCAGAAGACGGAAATTTACCACAATTCTGATGTTACATACTTCCGATGTTACATACTTCCTTCAATGTACAACTATGAATTAATGATTAGGAGGAAGATTTTATACACCCAAAAAAAATTTTATACATTAAAAAAAACCAAAAAAAAAACTACAACAAAGGAATGAAGAATTCTAATTTATGACCAAACTCCAATCATGCAAGGGCGGAATCTGAAACATGACCTGGATTGGGCTTGTAATTTCTCTGGATAAATATTCTAAAGCATAGGCCAATGGCTTTGGAGCTGTGTTGATCATTGCTTCTTTGTAATGTTTCGGAACATTTTCTGGAAATGCCCACAAATTTAAATCATTTAAATCCTTCCCCAGAGCAGACTTGAGCAGATAATAATTTCAGCCAATAAAAATACACATTACATACTGAATTTTTTACCTCGATTTTCATTGCCTTCTTTTAATCAAGCTTTTCAAAATTGCAGGATTCTTGATAACTCAGTGACAGTTATGAGTTATTAAGTTCTGAGACTAATGGAAAATAGATGAATTTGGTTCCTTAAAAATACAACAATACTATAAAAATACAAACTTTCCCTCTTCACTGCAGAAGCTATGCTATGCATAGCTAAAAAATATGATCCCTTAAAATAATAAGATATTGGACCAGCCCGTCTTACTAACCTCCTCATAAACTGGGAAACCTTCTTAAATACATTTTCGACAACAAAAGGCTGTGAATAATTGACACTAGGTGTCAGTACTGCAAAGGTAATATACTGAATATATAAATGGGTGCATTTTAGCATAAAAAATTGGGCATATTCATTTTCTAATTATATTTAATAAATAATATAATTAATTAAATTGTATAAATATATACATATAGATCATTGACAATAACAGTATAATTAATTTTTAGACTCTCAAAAGCAGAAGACTAAAAAAAAAAATGATATCGAGACATTTAACATTGGACTATTTTGTAAGAAAAATACTGACTTGAAGGTTGAAAATTGAGTTTTTACATTAATTTTTGCATTATATAACTTTTTTTTTACAAAAGGCTCCAATTAATCTGGATTAACAGAATATAAAATCATTAATCCCAGGAATAAGAAAAGCTAAGCTGGTGCATAGAAAATATGACAAATGAAAAGCCTAAAAGAAATGTACAGTGCCTACCTAAATCTTTTCATATTCCATAAACTCTATTATGACAGTCTTACTGATCATAATTTGTTTTATGATATCAATTTTAAAAGGATGAGTGAGACTTTCATGATCAACACAACCATTTTGAAATCTATTAGACAAGGAATAAAAATGGCACTAGGTGTCACTACTGCATGTATACATATTCTCTTTGTATTTTCTCCTCCTTTTTGTTGAACATGGGAATATCACATTTTGATCAAACAAATCTAGCAGTATGCATGTTATCTCTATCACAGTATTTAAACTTAAATATAAAAAAACAACAATTGCAAAGCAATGCATTTTACAGGTCTTTCCCTCATTTGAGAACAGAATATTCATGTAATATTGAAATTTCTTCATTCGCCAGGCACCAAACAGTAGTTGATGTTTTAAAAATAGTTCTATCTTTATCAATCCATAACAAATTGCTATTCACTATGAAATAGTGGATTTTTTCAAATGTTATTCTCCCCCTAATATGTAAATTTCTTACATTTGCATAAATCAAGATTTTTTTCATCTGCTTAGGCTTGACAATAAACTCATTTATCAATCCATGGGGAAGAAATGTTGGCACAACATATTGTACACTTAGGATGATAAAAGCAAAGCAAGCATCAGAATGAAGGTAATGCAACATGTCAATATGGGAATACCAACAATTCAACACTTTCTCTTTCAACATCTTATGAATCTTATGTCACATGGTATCAAGGATGTCATATCAAAAAATGATCCATATTATAAAATACTGAAGATCCCATATCACAAGACTTCAATGATCCCACATTATAAGATATTAAGTATCCCATATCACAAGACTTCAATGATCCCATATTATACGATATTAAGTATCACATATTAAAAACCTCAATGATCCCATAAAATAAGGTATCAAAGATCCTATATTACAAGAGCTCAAGGATCCTATATAATAAGGTATCAAAGATCCTATTACAAGAGCTCAAGGATCCTATATAATAAGGTATCAAAGATCCTATATTACAAGAGCTCAAGGATCCTATATAATAAGGTATCAAAGATCCTATATTACAAGAGCTCAAGGATCCCATATAATAAGGTATCAAAGATCCTATATTACAAGAGCTCAAGGATCCCATACAATAAGGTATCAAAGATCGTATATTACAAGAGCTCAAGGATCCCATATAATAAGGTATCAAAGATCCTATAAAAATGTCACATGATGTCAAGGATCTCATGTCAGATGATATCAAGGATACCATATCACATGATATCAAGGATCCCATGTCACATGATATCAAGGATCAACAGCTCAAGGATCCTGTATGATAAGATATCAAGGATCCCATATCACATGATATCAAGGATCCCATATCACATGATTTCAGGGATCCCATGTCACATGATATCAAGGATCCCATGTCACATGATATCAAGGATACCATATCACATGATTTCAAGGATCCCATGTCACATGATATCAAGGACCCCATGTCACATGATATCAAGGATCCCATGTCACATGATATCAAGGATCCCATGTCACATGACCAGCAGCTCAAGTATCTAACGTTATCTGATGTTATACTGCATAATATTAAGGATGTAATGTCAAATGTTATTAAAGATGTCACCGTATATGACTTCAAGGACTCATGGAACAATGATGTTATTCATCAAGGATACTGTAACGCATAGCATAAATAATGTCATATCAAAAATCATAAATGAATTAAGACACATGGTGCCATGGATTTTGTATCCCAACATTTTGCTTATACTCCTCCAAAGCAGTAAGTGTTATGAATTTCCAAATCCATTTTACTGTTGTACATTTTGTCGCATTTGCTACAGATCACAACATCAACCTTTTGATAACCACTCTTGCCACCAGGGGGCTCTTCTGCCTGACGCTGCTCCTTGGCTGAAACAGAAAAACCTTCATTTTCATCCATGTTATATGTTTGTCATTGTCATTTTGAAATGTCTCTTTATGAAATCCACTTACAATTGAATAAACACTGATCAATTTAAAATCAAAATGTTTTTGCATTTCAAAGGGGACTGCACTCTTACCTGCAATATTGTCGAGTTGTTCCTTCCTGATGAGACCAGATTTCCTGAGTTGTAAGAGAGCTGCAATACTGCTTGTGCTTGTGTCCTTCCCCTTTGACCCACTACTGGGTCTGCCCTTTGACCTACTTTTCTCACTTTTTGACCCTGACTTTGCTGAGGGTGGTCTGGACACTACAAAGCTTTGCCTGGCTTCTGATTTATCAGCGCTGTTGATGCGGCCTCCCTTCCGTGATCTTAATGGTGGCTTTTCCTCTGATGGAGGAGAAGGTTGATGCTTATGTCTTTGTGAAATGCTGTCGTCTGATGATGGAGAGTTGTCATTCTGTGTGTTACTGCATGTCAAATAAATCACAAAAGAAATATTTAAGATAAGACTCTTCTAGATGCTGACCACAAATATTTATTTTTAAAAATCACAAAGCTATAAGCACTGACCGCGAGTCTTCTCTGTGCTGGTAGTCTGCTGCAGCTGGTGGCTGCCACAGCATGACGGGAGTGGCGAAGGCTTGCTCGTTGGTCTTACTACGGCTCTGAGTCTGCAGCATCTTGGTGATGGAGTTACGCAGGGAGGCATTCTGGTCCTCCAGCACCTTGATACGCAGACTATTAGCCTTCACCTGGTTCTCCATGTCCACCGTCACATCTCCTGTACCTGTAAACAAATATCCAATATTATAAAACAATTCTAACTAATAATAATAATAATAATAAAATTTGTATAGCGCTGATACCAGACAAGTCTGTTCATAGCGCTGAGTTCAGGACATGCATCCTGAAGAGATGAGTTTTCAGCCTACTCTTAAACGAGGAGACTGAAGTACTAGTCCTAATATTAGTAGGCAAGGAGTTCCATAGTCGCGGACCCACAGATGAGAAGGCCCTGTCACCAACTGTCCTTAGCCTGGTACTAGGTACCTGTAGGTGGGTGCCGTCATTGGATCTTAGACAGCGTTCACCTTCCTTAATCAGGAGTAGATCACGTAAGTAAGGCGGAGCCTTACCATTAAGGGCTTTCCAGGTTAATAGGAGAATTTTAAAATCAATTCTCGCGTGAACGGGTAGCCAGTGCAGTTCCCTTAATTTTCCTGAAATGTGATCAAATTTCCTGATTTTTCCAACTACCCGCGCTGCAGAGTTTTGAAGGTATTGCAGTTTCCTGATGTCAGTTTTAGGAAGACCCGCCAGAAGACCATTACCATAGTCAAGGGTGGATGTAACAAAAGCATGGGTAAGTGTTACCGCGGTCTTCTCGTCTAGACAATGTCTGATGGCCGCCAGGTTCCTGATGTGATAATAGCCCTTCTGACACATTTTCCTGATCTGGGCCTTCATGTCCATGTTGGAGTCAAATGTGATACCAAGGTCAACAACTGACTGACTAGGAACAATATCAGAGTCACCCACTCTGATTGTGGTTGGGATACTGTTACGGTTGTTAGTACTGTACCTGTCAGTACATATGAGCATCTCAGTTTTCCCATCATTTATCTTCATCTTGTTTGATATGAGGAAGTCTCTGACTTCCCTGACACACTCCTCCAGTGTGTGTTTGCTCATATCCCCATGATGGGGAGAAGCGTGGTCAACAGGGATGTAGATCTGAGTATCATCTGCATAAATGTGATAGCTCAGCCCATATTTGGCAAGTATATCAGATAGGGGTGTCATGTAGGTGGTGAACAGTATGGGACCCAGGACTGAGCCTTGGGGTACCCCATATTTTAAGGATTTGAGACGGGATCTGTGGATCCCTACCTTCACACATTGCTTTCTGTCCATTAGGTATGACCGAATCCAGGAGAGTGCATGACCTTTGACATTGCATCTATCCCTCAGCCTGTCCAAGAGGATTTGATGATCAATAGTGTCAAAGGCAGCGGAAAGGTCAAGCAACAGCAAGATAACTGCCTTTCTATTGTCAAGACAACCCAAGATATCATTTTGCACTTTTAACAAAGCGGTTTCAGTGCTGTGATATTCTTTGTAGGCTGATTGAAACTTGTCAGTAAGACCATTCCTTACAAGATGGGGGACTAGTTGGTCTGCAACCGCCCTCTCAGTTAGTTTAGAGACAAATGTTAGGTTGGAAACAGGCCTATAGTTTTTTTCAACCAGTTCTAGACCCAGTTTCTTCAGCAGGGGTGTTATGATGGCTATTTTCATATTTTCCGATACTGCTGATTCCATCAATGATTTATTTATGATGGAAGTAATTATTGGTAGGAGGTCATCTAAGAGGTCAAGTAAGAGCCAGGTTGGAATTGGATCCAGGTCACATGACTTCTTTGCAGACCTTTTGACCAATTTCCGTACGTCGTCAGTGGTTGAGCGACCAGTCGCTTTGTGGAACGAGTCAATCTTAATATAATCATAGCCCTTAACATTGATCGCAGGAAGCAAGTTCTCGAAACACATCCAGTTTCTCCTCTGTGTGGCATCGAGAAGAGGTGGAGGAGTGATCACAGTGATCGTTGGGCCCTTTGATCTCATGAGGATCACCAACTTCTCGAATTCACGGAAGAGCAAGCCTCCATCACCACCCGCACGAATTTCCCCCATGTCTGGTAGGATTATAATATGATCAGCAGCAGGGACCCTGTCCGACCTAGTGGCTAGGAAGTGAAGCGACTCGGTCGTGATCTTCAGAGTTACATCAGCACGGGTGATGCCTGCTGCGATCTCTTCTTGTCTCCCATCCTTCGGTAGGCATATCAGGAGAGACTTGACCGTGTTGTCTGCCGCAGACTCCGGACCACTGACATCAGCGGGCTTCGGCAGAAACGTCTGTAGGACGTCATCCTTCTCACGGACCTCTTGTTGAGCCGTTGCCAGCTCGGCGGCAAGGACAGCCTTGTCGGCTTCAAGCTGGGCGTAGTCGGCCTGCAGCTCGGCTATGATGACTTTCGTACCCGTCAGCTCAGCGTTTTCAGCCTCAAGGCGTACATTCTCGGCTTTCATCTCAGCTAGGACTCTCGTCAGACGAGTAACTTCGGCGTTAGACGCGCCCGAAGTTGCCACGAGCCGATCATACGTGGACTTCAACGCCTCATGCGTTGCGGCGGAGACTACCAGTTCATCGCCCTCTCTAGATGCTGAACGGCGAGAGGGGCGGCCAGAATTTTCCTTGGAAGACATGTTGTAGTATTTCAAATACACTTCAAGCACAAGAAGGACTAATGCAGAAGGTTGTGAAAATCAGGGTATTTATGCCCAAGGAGGTGTCGGATTAGCCAAAATGCGGTGATTAATAGGGCACCACACAGGTAAGGCTTTGTTATACAAACTAATTCAAATATTTTGAGAAATAGGTTAATCAGTTTGTTGTGTATATGGGTTTGTGTATATAGGGGCCAGTGTCTGCTGACCCCAACTTTACAGACGTTGCACAACAAGACCGTCTGGAAAATGCCCACAGTTAATTAAATAATTCCACTGCTTTCCTGTATTATAATAAATATATACTATAATTTTATTCTAAATAGACTATAGAGAACTATTATAGAATATGCGGAAAGCAGGTTAGATTCTCCCACTTTTTTTTTAGAAAGGGAAGGGATATATATTCTTATGTATAAGAAAGAATATTTTTAGTTTGTGTAGCGTTGAACAGGAAGGCTCAAATGCTATGTTTTATTCTTTAACTAGACACCTGAAGGCCTGGCAGAAGGCTGGTGTTAGAAATATGCACCCGAAGGCCCAGTGTGGGCTGGCGACTTGAATATATTACACTTGAAGGCCTGGTAGGCTAGTGTAATTTGGAAGTTTCACCCGAAGGCCAGTGAGGCTGGTGAAAGTAAAAGGATTTTAGAGATATTACACCCGAAGGCCTGTAAGGCTGGTGTAATATAGGATTTCACCCGAAGGCCTGTGAGGGCTGGTGAAAGAGAGAAAACAGTAGGTTAAGTGTATCAAACTTTAGCACTCGGCACAGGCAGCACAGAGTGGATGCTCGTGAGCGCGGTGCCTCGCAAAGACAACACAGTATGATCCCGCCCTCGCAAGCGGATTTCCAATCAATACTGCCGTCAGAGCCTGCCAAAAGTCTGGTATCAGATAGACCACTGTAGGGTTAGGGTTCCTAGCGAGAGAGTGTGGCAAGAGACTAGAGATAGATACCGTTAAAACCGACAATAAAGACGATTTTATCAGAGCTCAAACCAAAGTCGCCATTCCACTCGCGCGCATGCGCAGAACCATCAAAACTACAGTTTCATTATAAAACAATTCTAACTACAGTTTCAACTACATATTTCATTTATGTTGTGAATGGATCAAAATGTAAGTCTATGACTTTTCTGGGTCTACTGACTTTTTGAGAAATGAAAACTTCAATTATAGGTTTGTAATTATAGGATTGTTACTCTATGATTGTGACTGTAGGAAGGATTGTAACTATGGCAGAGAATGGATTAGCTTGTTTATTCATTATTGCTGTGACCTACCAGCAAAGTTGGTATTGACAGGTCCATTGAGGTCTGGGTACTCCACCATGAGTTTCTCCCGGTCCTTGGCCTCCTGTAGCTGGCCTTCCAGGTGTCCAATGCTCTCCTCCAGCTCGGCTATAGACTCCTCCATCCGCTCCTTCTCACGTTGCAGATCCATTCTCATCTCCTATATCATGCAATAAACATCTCTATTTGTGACATGCAAACTATTTGTATAACATTTTAACTGAGACACAGATCAATAAAAATACCTTCACAAATATAAACAAGAATAATTTCTTGGAAAAAGAAATGATATTTTGCTGTTGAGGACAATGCTATTTACACAAACATATACATTTTTCATGAAATGTATCAAAGTTATTTTCACAATGAAATCATTAAAATCAAACATGTGAATATCTATTTGTCCCAACATTTGTAGATTAAAAATTAATATAAATCTCAATCTTTGATAAATAAGCTATTCTGAAAATCAAGATGGCACAGCATAAAAATAGGCAGTTAGAAACAAGAAAAATAGATATCCTCAGCTTTGGGGGACAATATACAAGACCACCATGTAATCCTGAAATTAGGTCAAGGTCATGCATGGTCATGCACCAAGCTTTGTGATTCCCTAATACAGCAATATAAAGATATTGTATCTTCAAAACATTTTGGTGCCATTTTCTAAGGTGACAAATCAATGAAGTTACAGACCTGAGGGCTTAAAGAAACTTGTGTGTATAAGGACAAACCTAAGTGTGGAGGGAGAGACCTTTATATGTAGATTAAGAGCACTATGTTTGGGGACAGACCTGTTCCTGCTTGGCTTTAGCCTGCAGCTGATGTTTCTCTTCTTCTGCTCTGTCCAGGGCCTCTTCCAGGCTGTCCTTCTGGTCCTCCAGGTCTGCTACCTGGCCCCGGATCTCCTCATTTTCCTGGTCCAGGGCATCTATACGCTGTAACAGTGAATCCTGCTTGCCCTGCAGCGACTGTAAACATAAACCATATCACTCACATTAAATTATTGAAATAAGATAGACCCAATTTTTCAGAAAGAGAATATTGATAATATTGTTTATTCATTTGAAATTAATTAAATGAGAACAAAGTATATGTACCTGCTGATGCTTGGCAACACTTTTGTTCTTGGCTTTCTCTTTATTCAGTTCCTTTGAGGCAGAGTCCAGCTTATTATTGACATCAGTGAGGTCCTGCTGCAGGCTCTCTATGTTGGCCTCCAGGTTCCTTACTGTGGCATTGTTGGTTTTGCTATCCAGCAGCTCTTTCTCCATTTCTTTTTTGGCAGTTTCTTGAGAAAAAACACATAACTATTTTTCTCTCTATAATTTTAAATTCCCCTCGCTGACAATGAAGAATCATTATTCATTTTTAAGAATATATTTAAATCATGTTTTGTACCAACCACACAAAAAATATATATTACTGAAGATAGAAATAGGCAAAACACAACTTTTTATGGTCAAAGAAAACTTTAATGTGATGCTCCCAAAATGGTGTTTAAGCCACCTGTCATTTCAAATGTTTGAACATAAATTAATAATATTGATTAACAGGATTTACTTTTGAGGACTAATTAAGCTATCAAGAATCTGACCAAAAATTTATTGTCTTGTTAAGCAAATCCACTCACCAAGAATATTCATGCATTCCTCTTGTTTCTTTAATTCACTTTTAAGAGCATCTAACTGTTTTGAGAGCTCATTTTTTCCTTGGATTACATCTTGCTTTTGAACCTCTACAAGTCGAATCTCCTCCTTCTGCTTGTTCTCTACTTCCTTCATTTTATTGCTAAACTGCTTGGACTGGGCACTAAGAGTTTCTTTCTCTACTTTCATTTGCTTCTGACACTCTGCCATCTTGATTTCAAGTTTGCGACATTTGTCTTGCTCGGTGGCCACAGTGTCTTTGAGAGGCCCGATAGTGGACAGGAGATGCTCCAGATGCTTGTTGATCCGGGCAAGATCCTTACTCTGCTCAGCATTCCAACGCGAGATATCATTGGATGACATCCAATCCAAATCTTCCACCAATGCTTTATATTTCAAGAGAGATGACGGCAATTCTTGACTCTTACAGATGTTCACAACAAACTCTCCCATCTCTCGGAGATTTTTCTGAACTTTATGGCACCCTTCACAAGGCACAAATGCAGTCTCAACAGTCTGCGTGGATTTGTTGTACTCATCTTCAGATATATATTTTGTCCTTGTTGAGGCTCTGGAGAGATTGTCAATGAAGCCGGACTTGCTGAGTACATCCATGGTGCGAGCACTTAATGGCAGTGTGGACCCAGAGTTGTTGAGATCCACACCTCCTTCCTTATATTCCTCCAACTGTCTTGTCAACTTTGTAATGGTATTCTCCATGTCAGCAATCTTACGGTTCTTGCTTTTATTCTGTAATAAGATATGAATAATGATAATTCATCTGTGACATTTTATACAATTTTAATATTTGATAGTCTTTTATTCCCTTTGAAAATATCTACAACCACTTTCTTGTCTGTTCTTGTCCAATAAGGACTTTCCTAAATTCTCTTATTCAACAGTAAGAGTGTCAGCTACAAAAAAGCTTTGATTTAGATTTTATCCATACCTCTGACTGAAGTTGGGTTATAACAGTGTAGGTGTGAATCATTTTGTTCCAGTATTTCTTGACAATCAGGCCTATAGAGTTGCTGGTTGTTTGATGCCCTGCAGAACCTGTCCGTCCCAGGGTCAGGATTTGATCCAGATACTGAGACATTGACTGCAGCAAGAGCACCAATCTAAAATATTCACGACCCAACCCATTAATATACTACTTCCTGTAAAAAATCTTTAAAAAATGTCTCCTCAACTGATATATTAATAAAAATTGATGTCATAAATTACATGGTATAAGATAGGTTTAATTCTTTCTTACTTTCATCCTGGGACCTTGACATCAATCATGACAGCACATATTACATTGGATTATATATTGATTAAATCATTCCTACTTTCACCCTGGGGCCATTTTATGAAATCATACATTATATGTGATAAAATAGCAATCTATCTGTCTGAGACATCTCACCTGTCAATGACCAGTTCCATCAAAATGATATGAGCCACCTGTCTCTCCTCCTCATCATCAGAGAAGTCATATCTCTCCAGAAGCTCCTCTATGTTGACCTCGCTTGCAGGCTTGTCCGGATACTTCCACGAGGGAGACTTGATGGGCCCAGCACGGGAGAAAACATCTGTCACCGAGGTCTGCAAGTCCGCCACATCATTCCTCAGACTTTCAATGCAAAATTCGCTGCCCAATAGGTATGCCATAATCTAAATTGAAGATGTGATAATTCACTTCAAATATAAATAAAATTCATATCTTACAAGTAGTTCCTTTCATATTAAATACAGTATATTGGGGATCTGACAATATTTTCATTTTCATCCAAAAATCTAGTCTAACATTTTTTAAATTGCATGGAAATTGGGCAGAAATAAGAAGTGACATTTATTGACATATTTTATCACAAGGTAGAAGGACAAAATTATCAGTTGACAACCTTCTCAACACCGTAACTACTAGCTGGAACTATAATGAAAGAGTGATTGGCAACTACAATACATATAACAAAAGTCAGATTTATATCATGCATTTTCATAACAGACGGGCTAGTCTGCAAATATTTGTCCACTATCATTGCCAAAAAACAGACCATCTGTGTTACAAAAATCTCTGAGAAGAAAATTTTATGAAAAATAGCCTCAAAGTGGCTATTTAGTTCACCGATATAAATCAGAGAAGTGGTATATGAACTGTGCAATGAACAGTGCAACTGTAAATCTTATAATATAATTTGACAGCGGACAGTGTCAAAATCCACAGTCTCGAGCTAAAAACAACGTTCCAATGACACTTAACGACAAATAAATCCTTTGAAATAAGGCTTTTTAAATTTTGTATATCATACCTGCATACACTTAAGTGTAGTATCGTTTTTATTGTAGTAATTTACAGATTTTAAGACATAAATTCCTCACAAGTTGCTATCTTCCACCATATTGTTTACATCGGAATTTGGTTCTCTGCGCTTAGATTCGCGCACCTACCGCACCAGTCACTTCTCTGGTATTCAAAAATAGCCCCACATTTTGGCGGGAAATTCGGATCTTCCATGAATGTTGCAAATACCCCAGGCAAAAAATACAAACACTTGATCTGTGCAAAATTTTACACTGACTGATTTTTAAATTTGAAAATGGCAAAATATATGAGGTCTAAAAAAAACCAGGGTGGGAAATTCCTGTGCACATGGTTGGTTTTGCTTATGTTCATTACTAGGAAAATAAGCATGATAATATCAAACAAAAAGAAGATATCCAAACAATTTATCACAGGCCTTAAACCTTTACCTTAATTTTCATCAAGTTTCATGAGTAATATAAATGCCCTATCTTCTTATAAAAACGGTTTATATGTGCCTTATAAACGATCTATTGGATTTTGATAAAAAAAAATTATGTTAAGTAATATACATTAAATCATTCAAATCAGAACTGTATGTTATTCATTTTACATACAGCTTAAATCATTTTTTTTTTCGTTTTTGCTATTTGTAATAATAATTGCCCAAATATAGATGGTACATTTGAAGATCATTAACGCCATCATTTACTTAATTCAGCCATGCTTTAAAAAGTAAGATAAGAAAAAAATAAAAGAATAAAATAAAATAAATGTTTTCGACAAGAAAGTATATTTGGGCTAAAATCTATGCATATATAAAATGCTGAAATCAAGTTTGCGCTAAAAGGAAAGGGATAGATGTGCTTCAGACAAGTCCACATGTACCAAATAAACGGCGCCATTTTTAAATGCCCAGGAGGGCCAGCTTGCGACGCAGATCAGGCATGCCATTCAACAACACCCATCCGGGTGAATCAAAAAGTAATCACGTGTTAGAAATATTGCATTAAGTTTGTAAATTTCAACAGGATAAACATTTTTATTCAAATATATTTTTGTTAGCAAATAGCACAAAAGGTATGGATGAAAGACACAAGGGGAGGGGAGTTTGACATGAAGGGAGGGGCATGAGGGGAGGGGGCATGAGGGGAGGGGGCATGAGGGGAGGGGCATGCCTGAGTTATGCAATGCACAAAGTCACCAGGCTCATCTCACATCTTTTAGTACTTGATACAAAGTCACAAAGCTGTTAGCTTCAGGTAGCACTACCAATTCCTAAGAAAATTCTTACCATTTCTCGAATTTAAGGAAAGAAAATTTATAATGAGAAGTGTTCACATCAGGATATGCCTTTTGTACAAAAAAAGAAGAAGAAAAAAAAGTGGATTACGACTTACAAAAAAAATTTGTTTTATTGAAAACAAAGAAATTTACACCTTTCTGAACATTATGATATAAATATATATTTCATGTTTCCAGACATCTGGCATTGAAATTTTAATTTGCGATATTGTTGGTCAAGCGTAAAACCTTGTATGTAATTTTAAAAAAGGTAAATATTGAAAGAGTATATAAATCAGTATTTAATGCAGCTGTGAGAAGTTCAGCTTATCCAAAGTATAATTTTAAGTTTGGAGTCTGGATTCAATAATCTAAATTGATAGCAATCTAAACAGTAAGAAAAAAAATAAAAATAAAAATAAGATATTAAAAAAAAACCAAAAAAATAAACAAAAAACAAACAAACAAACTAAGGCTTGTTTTGTGATGCAAATGGTGTAAAGACATTGTGTTGTGGCAATAGTTGACGTTGATGACGACCCGGGAGGATACACAGAGCAGCCGGACTGGGCCAACCAGTTGTTCCTGACGGTGATCGGACTGGCCGCAGCAATGGCCGGCGCTGTCATCGTTGTGGTTGTCTGGTAAGTGATTTCTACCAGAAAGAAATTCAGAAAATGTCATGTTTAACTTGCCACTTGGTTTTTATATAAAATAAATGAGAGCTGAAGAAATTGTACCATTTTTTTCTTTGATGATTGATATTAATAGCTGAGAAAGAAAATAATAAACCAGATTTCATTGCATTAATTATCCTCGCCAATCTTTAGATTAATAAATCAATAATACCCAAAAAAAATCAGTTACATTGTATCAAAATCAATGAAGCAAAATCATTGGTTACTGCTTGGCCATTCTTGTTTAAATTATCACGGAATCCCTTATTTTTTGTTAGTTTTAAGCATTTAAAATGTTCTTTGTTTTACTTCATTCGTAGATTTTTATCTTGTTTATTTCTCAAGTCTTGTTTCAATAACTAAGTTTGTTACTTTAAATTTGCAGAAAATTTGGCGGCATAATTTGACTAAAAATTAGATACAAACTGATGATGTTTAACACGTGCTCGGATTCAAGAACCCAGTGCCATATCATTGCGGTGTTTATATCTCGATCTTTTATAAAGGAATATTCCCTAAATATTGATATTGCACAATAAAAAATAACCAGGTATAGCTATGACCATGAACAATGTCTAGTCATTACAATATATGCTCACGTATATACTAACCACGCCTTATAAAAGCCAAAAGTGTTAACAGCAGTCGTCTACCATTGATTTAAGCTTGAAAATATAACATGTCTCATAAACTTAACAAGGAGATCAAAACTGTGAGAAAGTTAGCAATTTAACGGGCTTAAATGAGAAGTGTTTGCTTCTTTTAAAAAGAATTTTTTGCTTGTTACTTGTTACAGGAAATCAATGAAGAATCGAGAGAAAGAAAGTAAAAAAACAGATTTGACGGTGAGATGTTTTATGTTTCATGCATTTAAATAAGTTGCATTTTTTTTATAAATTATTAATTAATGTTGATCTATATTTAAAGTGAAATGTAATAATAAGATTTTGGCACAAAGAGTTTTAATATGAAAATTATCGCCTCCACTGTCAAGATCGAGTTATGTACATGGTATTTTGGTTGGATTTTAGAGGTCATTTACTAGAGTAACCAGCGCAGACAACGATCGGAGACTGAAGGTGTACAGCAGTGTTGTACTTCACAAGGGCAGAGAGCAAATGGTGAACAGGAACTTAGGTTGGTACATCCCAGCATTCCCATCCCTGGTCAAGAGCGACAAACTAAATACTTGATCTCTCTGACTGAGGGAGGTGTGAACCAAAATATCTGGGAGGATGGGACTCAGGATTGATATATTTAACATGGCTAGGAGTGTGGGACCTAGGAGTGTATGAACCCCCGGATTGATATATTTAACATGGCTAGGAGTGTGGGACCTAGGAGTGTATGGACCCCAGGATTGATATATTTAACATGGCTGGGAGTGTGGGGCCTAGGAGTGTATGAACCCCAGGATTGATATATTTAACATGGCTAGGAGTGTGGGACCTAGGAGTGTATGAACCCCAGGATTGATATATTTAACATGGCTAGGAGTGTGGGGCCTAGGAGTGTATGAACCCCCGGATTGATATATTTAACATGGCTAGGAGTGTGGGACCTAGGAGTGTATGAACCCCCGGATTGATATATTCAACATGGCTGGGAGTGTGGGGACTAGGAATGTATGAACCCCCGGATTGATATATTTAACATGGCTAGGAGTGTGGGGCCTTGGAGTGTATGAACCTCCGGATTGATATATTTAACATGGCTAGGAGTGTGGGCCTAAGAGTGTATGAACCCCAGGATTGATATATTCAACATGGCTGGGAGTGTGGGGACTAGGAATGTATGAACCCCAGGATTGATATATTCAACATGACCGGGAGTGTGGGGCCTAGGTGTGTATGAACCCCAGGATTGATATATTTAACATGGCTGGGAGTGTGGGGGTTAGGAGTGTATGAACCCCAGGATTGATATATTTAACATGACCGGGAGTGTGGGGCCTTGGAGTGTATGAACCCCAGGATTGATATATTTAACATGGCTGAGAATATGGAACTCTTGGGAAAAGCTTTGTTCACTGTTGTGTGTGAGTTGTTGAAAGGTTAGTATATGTGTCCACCAAGAGATTTAGCAAGATCAGCGTTTCTTAGTTCCATATTTAGCCATCACAATTTCATCTGATTAGCTCCAGATCTATTTGAGCTTCACCGAATCTATGATTTGGCGACCGCCAGAACAGTAGAGAAATGTATACCACAACTTATCTTCCTAAATATCAACACTTGCACACACATTTTCATAACACTTTTTTATTTGAGTGAAATCAACCTTTATTTTTAAGAGATGTTAATGTGAAATTATTTTGAAGCACTTCATGGTCAATACCAAATTCATGAAAATCCACGGCCCCCTATTTATCATAGTTCTGAAACCTTTTGTAACACAAAGCACTAAATCCATATTACAAGTGAAAATAATAATGACATCCTGGATGGACGAAAGTATTTGGCCAGAATGATTGAAGACTATCACACCCTGCATGCCATATACTAGTAATTTACTGCCTTTACAATATAAAGGTATTGCTGTTCTCAGAATTTTCCAATTCGGGATATGCAACTGAATAAGTCTTAAAATGTTTCAAATAACCCCAGATCATCAAAAAGGGAATTTTTGGTTGAAAATATGTTTAAGGGCATTTAAGAAATTAAATTGTTTTTGACATGGATGGTTCACACTGGAAATTGGAAATATTTGTTAAATTCAGCTGGTGTTTAGTTATTGCAACAGGGAACACTTGGTCTGTAGTCGTCAAAATAGTAAAGTTCATTAGATCTTTCTGTACATCCAAGATAACAACCTGCACTTTGATACTGGGAGAGTGCATTTCCGGTTTGAGTGGTCAACTGTAATGCAGTAAAGAGTGAATTACAAGATTTCTGGTTTTATTTAAATCAATTTAACTCCAGTTCTGTCTTTGGTTATAGGTAACCAGCATGATTTGACAGTCATAAGAGAGGAGAGGAGCGATGAGCTGATGGATTCTATATTAGATATGGAATCCTCTGACGATACAGACTCCAGCACCTTCCTCATTGAATGTATCCAGAATGGACTGGGCACAAGCTCAGACTCCTCATCTCAGAGTGGTCAGGTAGGCAACCTGCCTCTATCTCATTGATATTGCTTTATTCTGCCCATAGAAATACAATATGTGGGGATTTAAAGGGAAGATGACTTGATATAACGCTGCTCATAAATATAGTTACCACTGCCTAATGAACTTGGATAGTACCTTTAATGAAAAATATGTTAAAATAACTAATTGATATATAAATATAAATAATATTAGTGTTTGTCGATTATTTTATGGACTTCATGGCCATGTTTAATTTGTTTCAATTGATGAGAGAGGGACCTAAGAAGCAAACAGATTGCTGAATAAATTTTATATTTTAGCACCAATGAATTTTCTCAATTTTCAGGTATCATGCAGTCTCAATTTTGATCTTTGCATTTAATTTGAATATGCATTTAAGGACAATTACTTAAGGTCTATAATCCACAATCAGTTTGAAGCATTTGGAGAGAACTTTGTGCGGTCTCGTATATTTACGTAACTGCCTTCGGCTCCTACAGCACACATGGCGGACAAACTCTTTTAGTGATAATTCATATTTTATGCCATGATTATATCTAAAATATCCCCCAAAAGATTGATTATTCTTTGGATGACATTAAATAAAGAAAATATAAATACTTGATATAGGTCGCCAGCTGCAAAAACTGAGTCGAACCCGTTTTAACTACCGTTATAACGGGTTCAATTTAAATAATAAAAATTTAAGACTAGCTGGTTAAGTTTACTTTTTCTGTGCTAAATTAACAAATAACATTACTTTGAACACATTTAAGCCAAAAAAACATAAGTCTGTCCCAGTTTTTTCATTGTGGATTATAGACCTTAAGACATGGTTGACGTCACACATATATTAAAGCTTCAACATCTGTTCTATATAATGCCAGGCCCTAATTATTGCATATATTCACACGATTATTTATTATTTATTGTAATAAATGGATTGATCAGGTAGGCATCAATAAGCAGGCAACAATAAGTATCTCAGCGACCTATATTTGTGTACCAAATATACAAATCTTGCATCAGAAAAAGTTAAGTGACTGATGGGATTAAAAAATATTGATGATTCATTTTCTTGTAGTGTGATAGTTTCTACCCTTCTGATGTGGAGGATCATTGTGAGGTAAGCAGGAGTGTACAGGATGTCTGCACCGGAAATGCCGGGCCTGGAAGCAAAAACCGTTCCACACGCCTCCAATCCGTTTGAAAAATAAGATTATTGCAGTAAATTGCCCAGGACAGCGATAAATCGAACGATTGTTTGAAAACTACAAACAGGAAGTGCATCTTCACATATGCCGTATAGAAATAATTATTTTGACGAATTCAAAGTTCGTGAATATTGAAAAGCTTTGAATCGGCAGTGAAGAGATCTTCATTTCCTTTTCCGCAGATGAGGTGATTTCACATGCTGTTTCCTAGATTTACTGTTTATTATTACTTAATAATTTCCATATAATTCACAAATATATTATCAATTTCAATTTATCATATTACATTTTAGCAAATATTGTGATATGAATTATGTTTAGTTTTTGGAAGAGGAATCTTGTCAATTGTATGTTACTGTAGTATCCAGTGTGTTTAGGTGATGGATTGTTTGAATAACTTCTCCATGTCGTACATATATGTGATAAAGTTGGTTGAATTTGATTGCTTGGATTTGTTGTTTTGTTATAGATGTAACATGCGAGTATTGTAAGGCAGCATGCAAACGTTATTTTTTGATAAATTATCTGTTTTGTGTCATAAATTGATTTGTTTGATATGGAGTTTACATGTAAAATAAAACTAAATATTTATCACAGTTTTGTCATTTATAAATCTCATCATAAATCTTAAATGAGCAACTGAGCAACTGAGCATTCAAAACTTATTTATTGACTCCTTCATTTGCAGGAATACATTTACTTTAGGAGAGTCCTTCCTCATTTTGTCAATTGTTCTGCCTTTGAAGTTCTTAATATCGATGCAAATATTGGTGCATTTTAGACATGTCAATGTATAACGCCTTACTGCCATGACACGACGTGTAGAGATTTTGATACAATATTCGATCAGCTTTCGACTATCTTCGGGAGCTTTATATTTATTACCCGCTTGGCAATTATAATCACTAATGATTTTCACGGTGACACAAATGGTGCGAATATTTTCGCAGCTCTCCGCTTATCTGGCCGAAATAGCTCAAATCTGGCCGAAATAGCTCAATTGGTAGAGTATTCGCCTTGAAATCAAGGGGTTCTAGGTTCGAATCCTGGCCAGTTACGTACTATCAACTGCTATGAGCAGACATTGTCTGGTATCAGCGGTATATAAATGTCAGCTTTACTTTACTTTACTTGTGGTAAAAAAAACGCCATGAACTTGGTCTATCTGCATATCTTTCCATTTTTTATTTTGTAAAATATCAATGAATGACCACAATATAGACATAAAAATATCTTTTCAAGATTCTTTGTGAAATGTGAAATTTGTAGAAATGAAATTTAGGTGCCGCGCGAAGGATTTAATTCACCTGCTCTTCTGTAATTCCAGTGTATTGAGCGGAATAAAAACGTATATCTATGGGTCAAGATTGGATTCAATATCGAATATTTATAGTGCTCTGATATTGCTCATGAACATTTCAAGCATTGAGACAATCATTTCTTCCTGGACATCAAATACAGCTTACCTTGATTTGTATTGGAAATGACATATCTACAATCATAGGTTGTGTGCAAACCAAATGATAATACGTCGGCCATGTGTCTATGGTAATATGAAAAGTCTAACACCACATGTCAATATTTTAGATCAAATTGAATATTAAAAAGTTAGGTATATCCTAAATATCTAAGGATATAACCCATACAGTATACTAAGATAGCAAAGCATTTTTAGAATTTGTATACTGTACCTCTTGCGGTCTTTTGTGAATTTAAAATTTGTGTTCCAAGAAAAATGAGAAAAAGTCCGTGATTATAGGACATCCTATAGATAATACTTTACCCTGGAATATTTACAAATTGTTTGTCATACCCAACTGAACAATTGTAGGATTTAAGCTGTATTCTGCAGGACAATATTCATTTCCATAACTCCCTCAACAGGATCACCGACCTTTCTGATTTGTGTGTAACAAGTGCTCTTAGGCTTGGACAGACAATTGTATAAATGTAAGGCAGGGCAAGTTTTGAAACACCAACTATTAGGACCGGATGGTACAGAATATCCATACTTTAAGGTCATGGGGAGTAAAACTAACAACTTTATACATGGATCAAAAATAATCTCATTCAAGTTTGTGATTTAGCTTTGATCCCTTTTGTTGTATATGACATGAGTGAATTGACATTAATCAAACAATTTCGGCACCATCTTAACTTTTCAGATTTTCTATGTGTGCAATCATGAATCAGTCATGATTCAGCCCCACTAGCAAAGTGGATAGAGCACAGGATGATATATGCCTAATTTGGTGAATAAAGTGGAGGGCATGAGGTGGTGGGTTCGACTACCACTGCTGGCATTGTTATTTCACTCTGGCCAAAATGCTCGATATGATATTGTCATTCTTGCTGAAAAGGTCATAAGAACACAATAATGACTAAAAACTACTTATTTACATTATATTTTTTGACATTGCCAATTTGTTTGTTTGGGGTTTTACTTCACTTTCAACATTATTGCCTCACTGAATTGTCATGTCGCAGGTCCTTGATATGACAACCCACCCTGTCACAGATTTACAAGGACAACAGGTTAACCCTTCAGGCACGGCTGGGGATTGAACCCACAACATTTGGATCATCACAGAGGAATTGGTGCTAATAAGCTGGCGCTATAACCAACTGCACCACGGCATGTGGCCCTGTCTTTGCCAATATACCATTTCAACCCAAAAGGTATAGTTTTCTTGTTTGTAATGGCTAATTGTGTTTTGGGATCCAATAATTCACTATACATACAAAACTATAATTCATGCATGTTTTGAATGTCCCCCAAATAGACACGTATCAGTTTGTCTGCTGTAAGTGTGGCTGATTCTGGTGTACTGCATCCGGTCCCTTGGGGCTTCCTGCACGGTTATCCATAGAAAACGTGGATTACACTAAAAACTATTGGGCAAAGAAAGATATGATTTGAGTAAATATGTTTAACTTCAGGGGGGGCGGGGGTGTGATTGAGGTGGTCAGGAACAAAATCTATCAAATTCTGACATTGGAAATTACTGTCAGATAGATCATAACAGATTTTTATTTATAACATACCATGGCCATGACGTCCCGGGCATAACGTGTACACTATTCACTTACCCTTTAATATGAACTTAACTATATATGTTAGGAGGAAACCTGCCTGGGAGCGCTTCCGTTTCAGACAATAATGATACACTAAGAAGGATAGACTATTGTGCTCATTACAATTTGTGACTATTTCTTCATGTTGGTCACCATGATTGTATGATGTCAATTTATCAACAAGTAATTATGATTTTTCAGATAATATTCTTCAATTTTTGGTTGGTCTCTGCAGAGACCGGCCACTGAGCATAAGATTGATTTTATCTTGACTCTGTCAGACAGTCTCTTTTAGTTCTTTCTCATTCACTCCCCAGTGTAGAAATCATCTCGACCTCCACACTCTCTGGTCTGGAATATGCTCCCCCCACACAGCTTGTACAAGCCTCTGATATAGGGAGCTCACTTGCTGGATTGTCACCATGATAATCATCAGTATATACTGCAATTCTATGATATTAGCTCTGAAATAATACACCTCCATTATTTTTGTTTAAACAATTTAAGTTATACTTTTTGTGGAACATTCGTCCTTCTGACACGTAGCATAGAAATCTCATGATCATTTAACCTAGAGAGGGCCACTCTGACACTTGATACCATCCACTCACTCTCCATGCCACGGTGTCCATGCAATGGACTAAAGCTCTCTTGAACCTTTCAGTATCAAAATACACCAAGAGGTGACAAGTTGTGAAAAGTACTCCACACAGAACAGTGAGAGGTGATGACCACATCACAGGGATGATTTGAGATAACTTTGTGTCCAAGCTCGATTGCCACCTTGGCTTACCTCTGCCTCCCAAACTCTATGTATTAGTATATTGTATGCTGATCATTCTAGTACTTGATTCATTTCCATTCACCACACAGAAGTGATTTTATTTAGAACAATTCAAATCTCTACAATTCAACCAATTGTCTTGAGAACCCTTTTCAAATTAATGATTTAACACTGTTTTCATACACTTGTACAGCAGTTTTAAAGTTTGATAAAAAGTACCGACCATTCTATTTTAATGGACGTCTTGTTAATCTTGTAGTGACATAATTTTCTACTGCTTCCTTCTCAACATCTTTATGGAATCACTAATTTTGCATTTGATGGTTTTCCCTTGGGTTGATTCTATTTGGTTAATATCTCCCAATAAGTTATCAAGTATTTAATGTGTAGCTTGGTGAGTAGGACTGGTAAGTAGGAGGCAGGATTTGAACTGTAGCAGCTGAGGTTGTTCTCTAGCATCGGGACGACGATCATAACATGACCATCTGAAATATACGTTCCTGTTTTAAAGTAGGGTACCTGTAAAAAAATATTATGGCGAAAAAATACATTTGTCAGACCAAGATCAAGATATATGTGATTCCTTCACAGTAAATACATGTGAATTGTTAGTTTTAAACATTATAATCAGGATCTGTTTTCTGCAGAAAAGTATTTGGTTTTAACAATTTAATGCTACGCCACAATGTAACTGGAATTGGTATTGAACACTAAAATACTATCCATCTGTCTCTCCTTTCCATATATTTTTCATTAAATTTTATTATGCACGCTGAAGGTTGGTCTCCTTCAGACCAACTTATTCAAAGTTCAAAATTATAACTTCTATGTTTTAGGCCATTTACAGGTTTCAAAGTTTAAGAAATGCCACATTTTCTTTCCCACAAAGAAATTTCAGTCTCGTTCAATATTAAGCACATGTAAATAATCAGATAAAATTGACAGTCATTTTTACTATCTTAAATGCCAATGCAGCGTTATCACACATGAGAATGTCGTTAATATATTATAATAATATATAGTATATATATTGGACATACATTTAGCACTCTTTCAAGTATACGTAGAATCTAAATTATGTCAAATAATCAATATAGAATTTTTAAAATTCTGTTCAATGAATACAGATATGTGAAAATCTGTTTCAAAATGCTCTGTCCATATTTAATACAAGCGGCAATGGGTGAATCAGATTTAAACATTTAAAGATGCATATTTCCTACAATCCTGAAGCTTATCGTGAACTTGAAATCAAAAGAGGACAGTTTGTTAACGGTGCATATTGTGTTATATCCAAACACAGTAAAATGGTTAGTTACTCGGAAGTGAAAGATCACATGTTTGGTGCATATTACGGTCAACTAACTCCATGTGTAAGAAACTGTACTTTAAAGTTTGCGTATGAATAAATAATATCATTGGCCAACACGCTACATATTCAGTATTTGATAAATATCAAGGACAAACTAAAGGACAAAAACATATATCGATGATTTGCATCGGAAGATTAAGAAACTCTTTTTCATGATGGCTCGTTGATGTCAAATTGAGAGGCATGTATGGATAGCATTGTGCGACTCTTAATTATCATTTTCATTATAATAGTTACTCTGATCAACAGTCGATCAAGCATAGCTGTTCATGACCATAGGAGATCAAACCTATTCTTATCATTTGGTTTGCGGACAGCTCATGCTGCTGACCAGGTAAAACAGATTTGGTGTGATGAATCTCAAGCTGTGCAATGGTTTGTTTATGTTTTAAAATGCCTGCCAACAATGAATACTCTTAAGACATTGATAACAAAGCAAGTTTCAATCCTCGGTGCCTTAGACTGGTGACTGATAAAAGAGCTAGCATTTACATAGCTGGAACACATGCTCAAATGCTTACGATTCACTTCACTTGCCACTGGAGTTTTAATCCTTATTTTATAATTTTATGTAAATAATCAAACACGTTTTAACAATTCCAGGTAGAAATACATTTGAATAAATATAAAGAAAACAAATGTTTGTTTTTGTAAAATTTGTGTCCAAAGATGATCGATCTCCTAACCCTATAAATAGTTTAAGTTGCAAAGAAGGAAATCACAATTTTGCAATCGCGTTATTGCTCCGTCCATCCCATCGTTGGCTTCGAAATTGCAAATGCAAAGGATAGTTTGACTGTATCATTTCAGTTTTAACAACAATCTAAAGGCAAAACAATCAGTAATGTTAGATGTGACAGGAATATCCCCACAATTGCGTCACAAGCATTACTTTTGCCTGACACTTGAGCAGGTGTTTACAATAGGGTTCCGGTAGTGTGCAGACAAAATAAATAATTGCCCGCGAAAACAATACGATAACTATTGTTAACAACGAAAACATCGCTCACTCGCGAATCGTATTCATTAGCCGCTCTCCACTGCAGGCCTGTGTGTTCCATGTAAATCGGTTACCATGGAAACAGCTTGATGGCAAGCTGCAGGCTGTTATAAGTTGTTGGAAGATCCCCAAATTGACCTTCAGCACACACATCGGGCGCGGCGAGCTGTTATCGTGGCGGCTGGTTCGTGCAATCTGACGGGATCAGCATTGTTCACAGTGGCAGGTGGAAAATTATGGACCTCTGACATTTAACGTCTCCAACTCAGCCAAGAAGTCAAGATGGAGAAATAAACACGTGAGGAGATGAATTAGGGATTGACGCAAGTCGGGAGAGTTAATTTAGCTTTTAATAGCATGCGTGTAATAGCGTCTCTGTATACATAGAAGCCACGCCTATGTAATTTTCAACATCGCTGTAACGGGATATGGTCAACGTCAATCCGCTGTTCATATTATGTCAACATCAATATACATGTACAACAAACAACACCAAATGTGGATAGTTTTTATCAAAAACACCGGATTTCCGCTTTGAGAAATTCGTAGTCAACAGTGAGTTTCTTAATGGATTTTGTGTATATATGGTGCTCATTTGGCTTGATACATAAACAGTGGCATTTTACGTGGCACTGTGAGGAGTGTGTATATGTACGTATGGTACGGAGGAGGAGTACAGCGTGGGACGAGGGATGCTGGCAGCAGCAATAGCTGGGATGATAAACTCCACACTTGTTGATCCTCCAACAGAGGGCGCTACGCACGATGCGGATCAACTCACGTGGACTTTGCCCTCCGTGTTGTTGCTAACTGATACACAGACCATGCTATCCGATTCCATGCTAATATCATCATCATCATCAACTGCTATTGCCAATGTATCGACTGCCCTAACAACAAAGCTATGTCATGGGCACGTCGTGACAATGTCTGCCAGCACAGAGAACATGTTTTATGACATTACAACAGGCAGTTTGGATTACGATGATGGAGACGTATGGGAAATGCCTGAGGATGTGTATCTGGCAGCCATTGTTATTCTATCAGTGGAATTGACCATGACAGTTTTCGCTAATGCTTTGCTGATTGTGACAATTTGTTACTCTCCCAGCCTCAAGACTCCACCCAATGCTCAACTCGTGAGCATCTGCATCAACAATCTGCTGCTAGCCTTGGCCATGTTCCTCTCTCTGATATCTCTCCTGACTTCCACAGGAGAACCTTTTTGTCAAGACATGGCGTCTCTTGTCTTAGGACACTTCCAGATATTTCTCACAGTCACCTGTTTGCTTCAGTATTGGGCCATTTTTTCTGCCATAGGATTTTACAGAAGTAAGACACTGAAAAGGCCTACCATGTCACTGCGCGTGCGCAGAAGGATGATTAGGTCGTCCATTTGGATTGGCTGGTCAATATCAAGCTCACTCGGCCTGATCCTCACATTAACTCACAGAACTATCTTGACTTCCGTTTCATGGAATCCCTTCCGAAGAAGAGTTAGCCAAGATGACCTTAACTTCATAGAAACGCCTTCTGTGCCTCAAAGTTCTATAATGGGTGTGATACTGCTTGGATTTTTAATTGGAGTTGCTGTGATAATATTTTCATACCACAAAATTTTCACCACTTTATACATCGCGCGTCCTATTGGGCGGAACAGAGTATCGCCGTGGGCGAGGGCATCCAGTCTGAGCTCGGATGATAATGACCTGACCCTGGCTGGAAGAAGGTCCTACCGCCCCTCAGAGGGATCGTGGACAAAGTCACCTTTTACTGTTTCCAATGGCATCAGTATTATAAATGAAAACACCGTTGTGCATTATCAGAAGAGGAACCAGTCTTTGACATTTGACCTTTTTGCTTTGGAAAATCCTCAGAGGGCCCAGGCCGTCAAGACACAAGAAGGTCACCGCCAGTTACAGCCCACCTTAAGTAACGCAAGCAACGTGTCCACCCGCGCGAGATACGTCGAGTTCACGGACATCACGCCATCTGGTGAGCTGCAACGGCTTCAGAAGTTCAAAAACCACTTTGCAATGAGAAACCAGTCTCTGAGAAGTGATCGCGTGAGCCTCAGTGCCGCAACGAAGAACAGTTTGGTAATGTTAGGCACGTACTTTACCCTATCGTTTCCCATGGTGATCTGCTCTCTTCCTGACGTCCTTTCCCCGGCTTCCGTCAACCATATATCTGTACCACTGCTGTTTTGTCGCCTCGCATTCTATCTCAATGCGCCTGCATACCCCATCTGGTATCTGGTTTTCAGCCGAAGAGTCAGAAAGTGCCTTCATAGACTCAAAGAACATTTTCTCATAAAATTAAACATACGCAAGTGATTTCCATAACAATTATCAATATGCCATTCGTCTATACAGTGCTTGTGATATTATGATACTTGGTACAGATTATTCGAAGATTAGACCTAATATCTGTAAATTATGATTGCAAATATTGGTGCCACGCCTTTGAATTTTTACATTGTATTCAAGTCACTTTATGTTGGTATGCAGAAATTTTTGGCTAACAACAGACTTTTTTATCGTTAGTTCAGATGTATGCAACAATTTCAAAAACATTTCTAATATTCATACATGGAATTGATTAATAGTCGGTGTCAACCGAGTAATATATAATTCAACAAGTTGATTTTATGCCTAAAAAATACCTATATTTTTACAAGAGTGATGCATATCGTGGCACGATAAATTGGACAAAAGAGTACAAACCATATATCAAATATTCCCTCCATAATAATTAGTATACCAAAAAATGAAATGTCATTCCAATAACAAACTTTAATAGAAAATTAAAACGTTTAAAGGTGCACGGTCGCAAGTGCATTCTCACGTATCAATTGTGATAACGGAAGCCAAGCAACCGGAAGTCGGTCGAGATATGCCCCAGATTATCTTAGGGGCCTACCACGTACTGAATGTAATTAGTGATATCTACTCTCCAGTGTGATCTTATTTCAGACAATTCTGGAACTTGCAATCTCACATCCATCATTCCATTAAACCAAATAAAAATAATGAAATATTACAGGGTAAATGGATAAACAATAATGAATGACGTCAATCCTAGATTTCCATCACCCTCGTTTTGAAATTTGTTCACGTCAACACTTGACAATAAACAAAGCCGTTTGCATCACTAATAAGTTGCTAATAATTTCCTAATGGCTATTGAGTTGAGCAATCACCAATGTATTATTTTGTGTTGTCAAATTATGATGCAAACCCAACCCATATCACACGGATGTAACAAAGAAAGGATAAATTTCATTCCAATTCACCAGAAAGTATAAAATAAAATAGACCAAACATTTTCATGTCAAAAGTGGGGTTACCCCAATTTATTTCATATTTGATAAACAAATAAATGAATATAATTAAATGTATGCTTCCACTGCAAAGTATCATTTTGAAAAATTATTTTGACCAAAATTGCTCCTATTTTCGGCTTAATGACATTATACTACTGACGTATTCAACCAAGATTGACTTAAAGATGCTGACTACAACAACCATAAAGATGCTGACTACAACAACCGTAAAGATGCTGACTACAACAACCGTAAAGATGCTGACTACAACAACAGTAAAGATGCTGACTACAACAACCGTAAAGATGCTGACTACAACAACCATAAAGATGCTGACTACAACAACCGTAAAGATGCTGACTACAACAACCATAAAGAAGCTGACTACAACAACCATAAAGATGCTGACTACAACAACCGTAAAGATGCTGACTACAACAACCGTAAAGATGCTGACTACAATAACCGTAAAGATGCTGACTACAACAACCGTAAAGATGCTGACTACAATAACCATAAAGAAGCTGACTACAACAACCGTAAAGATGCTGACTACAGCAACCGTAAAGATGCTGACTACAACAACCGTAAAGATGCTGACTACAATAACCATAAAGATGCTGACTACAACAACCGTAAAGATGCTGACTACAGCAACCGTAAAGATGCTGACTACAATAACCGTAAAGATGCTGACTACAACAACCATAAAGAAGCTGACTACAACAACCATAAAGATGCTGACTACAACAACCGTAAAGATGCTGACTACAATAACCGTAAAGATGCTGACTACAACAACCGTAAAGATGCTGACTACAACAACCGTAAAGATGCTGACTACAACAACCGTAAAGATGCTGACTACAATAACCGTAAAGATGCTGACTACAACAACCATAAAGAAGCTGACTACAACAACCATAAAGATGCTGACTACAACAACCGTAAAGATGCTGACTACAATAACCGTAAAGATGCTGACTACAACAACCGTAAAGATGCTGACTACAACAACCGTAAAGATGCTGACTACAACAACCGTAAAGATGCTGACTACAACAACCATAAAGAAGCTGACTACAACAACCATAAAGATGCTGACTACAACAACCGTAAAGATGCTGACTACAATAACCGTAAAGATGCTGACTACAACAACCATAAAGATGCTGACTACAACAACCGTAAAGATGCTGACTACAACAACCGTAAAGATGCTGACTACAACAACCGTAAAGATGCTGACTACAACAACCGTAAAGATGCTGACTACAACAACCGTAAAGATGCTGACTACAACAACCGTAAAGATGCTGACTACAACAACCGTAAAGATGCTGACTACAACAACCGTAAAGATGCTGACTACAACAACCATAAAGATGCTGACTACAACAACCGTAAAGATGCTGACTACAACAACCGTAAAGATGCTGATTACAACAACTGTAAATGTATTATTTTTTAATCAAAGATTTTTTCATAACTCTTTTGCAAATGTTATTATTACCATAACACTTGACCAAATATTGATTCTCTTTTATTATTATGTTTGGCTCAAGATTTATGAGAAATAAGACCGTTCTTGTCCTTCAAATCTGATCATTTTAAATCTAAACACTTCAAGGCGTCAAACTTACAGAATGTGCTTAAGACTGCAAATATTGAGTGAACATTATTAGCAAAACAGAACAATAGGCGCTATTTCAGGTCAATCAGATATGTTGCCAAACCTTTTGCAGAAAAATAAACGACAAACGCAAATGAGGTAGCTTATTTCTGTCATGGGCATTCTTGTAGCGTTCAAAGCAGATCTTTGTAAATATTGGAATGTAAATCTTTGTGATTGACGGATGATTCTCAACATGCAGACAGGCTGATTGATTTACATTATGTCATTTGTGATTTTCTTTTACTTAAATATTAATCCAAAATACATATTTTGATTCTTAGTATTATGTTTTGATATGCAAATACATATTACGTTATTTTGACAAATTGTAATGTGGCAGTCAATTTTGATGTTTTGGGCTATTTTTATGCATCGTTACTGCAACAAATATACAATAGTTATTATTAAAAAAAACTCAATTTCAATTCAATAAAAACATGGACGTTTATTTCTTGTGTGTAAATATTTGTCAATATTCATATTGCAATGATTATTTTTTTATATTGGTGAACTGTCATACTATCACATTATGTTGTATGTTCATACACATCTAGAACACACAATCGCTTTTGGATGTAGAATGCCATGTTCAGAATGTTATTCCTTCATACATTCTCAACGGTTTTCCATTTAGATGAACAAACTGTAAATGCTTACTCTGGCTCAAAAGTTAGACCCCTTTCTCCTGTCTTTCTTTCTTTTTCTTCATTCAAATCTATTCAATACTTGATCTCCCTTCCACTCTCCTTCTTTAATCCAATCTTTCTCTTCATCTCACCTTTCCTCCCACAACTTGAATCAATCCCAGGCATCTGCCAAAAGTAAATCCATGTAAGACTTCTGACACTGGTGAGTTTTGTGTAACAGAGTTTTATTGTATAAATATAAATCATTAAGAAACATGCAACAATTCAACTGGAGTAGCCCTAATCTACGAACACTACATCTTGTTTCAGTTTTAATCTTTAGTACATTTTGGATGGGTCTAATACTGTGTAACACACACACTCAAGAACAGTCCATAGTATTTACGTTAGAAGAACGTGCAACAGATAATATCCTAGACCAGAATTATCGGTCTCGGTGACATTGCACATTTCCCTTTATATAAGTGCTAGATACTCCTCAAATCCACCAAACAACAGTTAAGTTTTCCATTTACAAATATTGCCATGGATACAAGATTTGTCCCCGCTAGGTGTCACATAAAACACTAACATAAAGTGAAGGTATGAAATGAATGCCACTAGATTACTATATAAATCCCATGGGGACTTAAGCACAACATATACAGTGAACATGAGATTTTATGTAAAAGCAACATTGTGTACATTCTAAATAGTTTACAGTAAATATTATGAACATCTCTGATGTCAATTGACAATTGAATTTATTTATCCAGTTGAGTGCAATATACAATGCATCGGCTTGAAGCTGATATCTCGACGTGTTCAATATCTTTCAGGCCTGCATTTGCACTTAATTTTAAAATCATAATTGTGCACTAATTATTTCATCTGCCCTTCAATTTTGAAACAAATATGATCAAGTATGACATTATAAATTGCACAGACATATCTGCAGACGTAATTTATTAAGGTGAATAATCCATTAATTAGATTATCATTATTACAAAATGATATTAACTAAATTAACTCTATCCACATGGTTTTGCCTGAAAGTCAAGTGTCAAGTGGCTACCGAGCAATGCATTGTGGTATTTGGCGGCACGATAATAGGAGTATGTGCATATATTTTTTTAATGTAACTAGAGATATATTGTCACAATTATATCCCCATGAAATATTTGTGAAGGTTATATGAATGCTTGGAAATGCTGGGGTTGAACTCAATCAAATTCTTTCAAAGTAAAACAAATCAATAAACCCAAATATATTAACAAATATTAACTTCTTGTCATTTGTTCTCATGACATTTCAATCATCCAAATTGTATTATTGTTTGAGCTAAGATATTTGTTTATCTCAATTTATTTTCTATAATTCCATTTATTATAAAGTATATTGTGTGAATAAATGCAATAATTAGGGCGTGGCATTATGTAGAACAAATGTTGAAGCTTTAATATATGTGTGACGTCAACCATTTCTTAAGTAATTGTCCTTGTTCTTGAAATCCAACTCGTCACTCATCCACACTACATTCTCTTTTGTGCAACCACAAATAGACAGAACATCATTTAAGTTGTGCCTCAAATGCAATAATTATTTCCATGTAACACCTGAGAATTCACACCTATAAACAGGTTATAATACAAGAGCAATAATCCATATATTTGCAGTACATGAATCGTTAAGGAAAACAGGAGTCAAGCCACCAGGGGGAACAATGCTTTGCAATGCAACTTGTATTTTAGATTTCAAATAAAATACATATTTAACCATAGCTCAAAATTGTACCTGAAAATTTAGATAATTCGTTGGTGTTAAATGTAAAATCTATTCAGCAATCTGTCTGCTTCTTAGGTCCCTCTCTCAACAATTAAAACAAATTAAACATGGCCATGAAGTCCATAAAATGACTGACAAATAATAATATATATGTGAATGTATATATATATATATATATATATATATATATATATATATATATATATATATATATATATATATATATATATATATATATATATATTATTCTTGAGTGTACTTCTCGTCCACTTTTCATCGTGAAGAAACACAAAGATAAAATTATGTGAATGAGGTCAAGACTGTATGATAAATGTAACGTATTTGAGGAAACCTCGTCCTCAGATTACCAAGTGGTTATCAAATGGTTAGAACAAAAAACCCATAGTACGTTTAATGAAGTGAATCTTACTTCAACATCGATATAATTATTCATTTGCAAGTCATTATGAATTGGATACCCTGAATGTCTGCCAGCTAGTTACTTCCCATCTACTTCGTATTGGTGAGAAGATAGACCACACCACAGCCACCTAGCGGCTGAAACAGTGATCATTAAACATAAAGCATTTTTTTCACAAATACACCTGTTTCCCTTACGATTGCGAATAATAAGCCAGGAGATTACAAGCAAATCACTTATACAAAGGCTACAGCCGGTGGGTGTCCTCACCAGAACTTCGATGTGTTAATTAACCAGTGATCTTCAGACATCTGATCTGCAGAAATGTAAACTTATTGAAAACACATTATACAAAACTTTTTTAAAAAACAAATCCCTATGCCACACCTATTTCAATTTGTGCGGTGAGTATTCCTTTGAAAACTACACAAACTGTTTAAAGCCCCTTGCAATGTCATTGACCTGTTGGAGTATGTACCCCAATGTGTGAACTTGACCATAAGTCAATTGCATCCATGTACCCCCCCCCCCCCCCTGTCAGGATATGTAAGTGAAACTCACTCAACCCCAAGACACAATCCATATAAATCGCCAAACAGGTCTGAGCGTTCTGTTTACAGTTAAAATTCCTCCTTTTTGGCATATAGGGTACATGAGTGCAATTCACTTTTGACAATCTCTACGTTATTTATGCATTATGTATAAACTACACACAACTAGATATTAACAAATTAATCAATTTCTATACCACATAGTGTAGTGATTATGATTTTCAGTACAATACCATGATGCCATTATTTACATTTCAGAAGAGATGTTCAGAGTTAGAAATATTTAAATTACATACTGTCAATCCTATATTCCTATCTGAGCAGTTCACACACACACATACCAACATTTCATGTTGAGCTGGGATTTGACTAGGCACCTTGAAATAGATTTATCTACACATAACTTTCATTGTGTATTAAAAGTAAATTCCTTGTCTATAACATCTTCATACATGAAAGATAAACATTAATTGTTGCTTTGTTTTAAACAAGAAACGTTAAAGAAAATGTACCTAATGTACAAATATATTCATTGATTGCTCTCAAGATCCTTAACTACAATTAAATGAGTTTAAATGAAACAATTAGAGAACATAATTTTGCATTGTATTTAACCTAATTGATGAATGTGTAGTCCTTAATCAAATGTGTAAAGAAACTGTCACAATATTGGTGTTTAAAGCTGGAATAAAAAAGAAATCATTAAACCTGTCTCATTTGATTCAGCCACCAGATATTTGAGAAAAATAGAGCAGCGCAGAGTGCCATCTGGTGGGAATAAATCTCTGCTCAATCATGAAACAAATCTAGGTTTACCATTAATTCTGTGTTCTGTGATGAAGGGACATGTTTTTGGTTATTTCAATATATATATATATAATATAACATATGCGTTTGTATTCATTCCTTGAGCAGTGAGATATAAGCGGAGTAGTTGCTGCCTTCTGATGTACACGCAGGCAATACATCGGATGATCATGGAGTTTTGGTAAAGAAAAATACAATTATATTTAACAGAACACTTGTCAGGTAAATTGTCCCTTAATCATATTTTCAAGGTAAAAGAAAGGGTCCACGGCCTGGAGACATATGGATACGGAGACAGTTGAAGCATGTGACGGCACCAAGCATGCACAACACTGGAGACCCTCCTCCTTCGTAGGTATAAGGTGTTCACCATTATTAGGTTTTGATTACGTTTGTATTTCACAACATTTGACAGTAACATTTGTCATTTTGTCTTCTTTGTTTTTGTTCTGTTAATTGTTGGATTACAAATATTATTTTACAGTAAACACACAACTCATTTTCTGCGTTTTAAACTCATTAGTACTGTACTTATATTTATCATCTCCCAATAGGCATCAGTCACAAATTCCTTTCTGTGTATCCTATAAGATATTACAGCACTTTCCCTCAGGTTTGATAGTCATAGGAGGAGGAGGGAACATATCCGGGGGAGGGTCTGAATAGTGTCCATCCAGAAATATCCTCAGCACCAGAAGCCATACCTCCTTCTGTTCTCCTCTATTCCAGGTGTAGGTTGTCTCGTGGTTGCCATGTTGGTTACCACTGAACATGCGCACAGGCACCGTTTCTGCAGATAATATCCTTAAGTCCTCTGATTGGAAGAAAATAAAGAATTAACTGGTTATATATGTATCGTAACAATTACATGGCTTCATTTTTAATATTCTATGAGCATGCAATGAATTAAAGGTTTGTTGTCAATATCTAAACATTTAATTTCATCATTATTTATGGATAATTTTTTAACGTGTGGTTACGCTTTTTGCACTACCTGTGGTATTAAGCCAGGCAATAGCTCTTCTCATAGTGGTGCTCATGGTCTCAAATATGGGAATTCCAATAATTCCCCCACTGGTGATCATGACAGGTTCAAAGGTGACATAGTTGAGGTCCATTACAGGTCTGCAGTTGATTGGGGAACCCTCAAAGGGTTTGACAAAGCAGATGCGCAGGATTCGTATATAGCGAGTGGTGCCTCTACCGGATTCCACGAAGAAGGAGCGCTGAGTGTCCAACTCGCCCTCTGCAAGGACAAAGTCTATTAGAGTGTTACTCAAGCGAAGTTGAGATTTATCTAGTATTCAGAATTGTATATGTTTAAAACGTAGAGAACAGAGAGATACATTTCACACTTTGGCGAATATATGAGCCAATATCAGAAGTATATATATAATCAAACAGGTATCTTGATTTCAGACATCTTGTTTCATAATTATAAATCTTAAATCAGAAAGTACAGGAGACTGTATGGTATGACTAAAATGAGACTCAATTTCCAATACAACATTTTGACATTTTTCATACTTGACAGTACACATAAAAAATATGACATTGACGTGTTCCAAGCAAAAGTATTAATATACGGGGTATTTTTGTTTTTGGTTTTATTTATTTTTTGCCTGTAGAATATTACTTGTGTAAGACCGTAATGGCTAGGTGACTGAGCATGCGTTTGATGTTCCGGGAATTGTTGGTAAATAATGGGATTTAATTGGCGTATTGGCTGAATATTGACAATGTAGTGTGTTTGAGTGTCTAAATAATGAGTGAGAAATAATGACTGAATAATGAGTGAGAAATGTGTTTGAGTTTATAGAGCCCCTTGGCTGAGTAATGATTGAGCAATGTGTTTGAGTGTCTCATGCCTATGGGCTGAGTAGTGACTGAGAAAAGTGTTTGAGTATCTCATGCCTATGGGCTGAGTAGTGATTGAGCAATGTGTTTGAGTGTCTCATGCCTATGGGCTGAGTAGTGATTGAGCAATGTGTTTGAGTATCTCATGCCTATGGGCTGTGTAGTGACTGCGCAAAGTGTTTGAGTGTCTCATGCATATAGGCTGGGTAGTGATTGAGCAAAGTGTTTGAGTGTGTCATGCCTATGAGCTGAGTAGTGACTGCACAATGTGTTTGAGTGTCTCATGCATATGGGCTGTGTTGTGACTGAGCAATGTGTTTGAGTGTCTCATGCATATGGGCTGAGTAGTGATTTGTCTGGGGCCTATTGGTTGTATAGTGGCTGAGCAATGTGTTTGAGTGTCTCATGCTTATGGGCTGAGTAGTGATTTGTCTGGGGCCTATTGGTTGTATAGTGGCTGAGCAATGTATAGGAGTGTCTCGGTCCTACGGGCTCAGTAGTGACTGAGAAATGTGGTTTCATGCGGAATGTGTTTAATGGTCTGGTGCTTACTGGTTAAATAGTGAAAAATAGAGAAATATGCTTTATGTCCTCAGACGCATTTGCCAAATATTAACAGAGAAATAAGTTTGATGATCCAGAAACAAATTGTTAAATAGTGATTGGGCAATACATCATATGAAAGAAGCTGATCCACTGAAAGAACCAAACACTGAAATATTATATAGGTACATGATCTGATATGAGATTTATTTGATAATTCCTTCGTTCTCTGTGATTGGATATTGACTGTGTATTAAGTGATATATATCTTTACTAGGGTACTAGAAGCCGTAAGCTTGGACCTGGTAATATGATGACCAATAATAGTGAAATCTGATACTCAATTCAAGAGGATATTGATGTGACCAGTTTGGAGAAGGATTACCATGGCAATTCCTATGCCTTCATTTGTCTGGATGCTAATAAACACACGATTCTTGGCAATTGCATGGGGTTACTACAGCTCCAGTCATGAATATCTCATATGATGTGTGGAGAAGGCTTTCTCTTTGCCACATTGGCTGGTGCGCTGGGCATGTTGGCATCTTTTTATATAAACTGGGGGACAGGAAATGAGTGAAGAGAGAAGGCAGAAATCGGGATAGAATAAGGAAACAGATGGCTGATATTACCAATACCGCTGCCGCATAAGCTAAAATGTCATTTCCGACTCCATTGCCGTCAATATGTGAACAGGGATGATTCCATGATGTATGCCCTTAGTGGCTGGCCAAGCTAATCTGGGCTAATAGGGATATATGGGGTTCTCTCACATCTCCCAGGGTGCCTGTCCACAGCATCAAAATATTATAGCACGCTATAGCTACTAAGCTGGACATTGCTGCGATGCACTGAATCATAGGACAGGGGAGAGAGAAGGAAGTTATCGATGTATGAGAGGGATTGTGATTATAGATTGATGGGTAATGGCATGAAGACATTGGACATGCCACAAGCAGAGATGAACTGTGATGAAACTGCCAAGGGAGCACTATCACGCTCTGCATAGTCAATACCAGCAGATAGAGGCCGCATGGCAATCTCTTTTACCAATGATTAAATATAGAGGAATTGTACAGATCTGGTTCCGGTTACGTTGTACAGTTCTAGTGTGTCCTTTCCAATGGGGAGAAAAAAAACAAAAACAAAAAAACCAATATGGTAATGGGCAATCGGCCTATTGTGGGGGTGTTTGGCAGATCCTCTTTTGGAACACACTCCTAAGCAATATTATCACTACCACATTACTGATGTACCAGTCACACAGTGGCGAAATAGTGTGGAGAATTAAATGACTAAATTTATCAGTTGTGTCGTTGTTAATCTCCATAAGGTTCGTCCAGAGTCGCCAGTTGTCTTTACAGGTCGTTCATGTTCTTCATAAATCGTCTGGTATTCTGTCTGGAAAGTCTCTGGAAAATTATTTGAACCATTCACCCTGCATTACACGAAATTCAGAAATCGTATTGATTCATTGTAATTTGCTGCAGTGCATTGTCACTTGGTGTGAATTGTTGTAGTTTGTGTTTTTCCCGTGTGTTCGTATCAATTTACAATCATTCGTCATGGTTCGCTTTTAATTCAACATAAACAGATCGTTAAATAATTCTACATAGGTTCTAAATTCGTTAACATTTCAGGCCAACTTTGCCACAAATTCTTTCAATTGTCCTGGCTCTCAAAAAAGGGAGGAGTATGCTGTATTCAATGTGAATGGAACAAACTGTGACTCGTATTTGCTTGCATATATGGGGTTCCTAAATATGACCCGCTATCTGGCAAGACAGCTGACAGAGCGAGAAATCCATTATCGCAGTTCAATTTGTAACTATAGCAACATAATATAGGTGCTCGTCGTGTAATGGTATTTACGTAAATGTTTTACCCGGAAAATACTCGGAAAATGCCTTGCCCTTGTCGAAGAGTGAAAGCATTGACACGTGATTATAGAAGAGAAGTGCAGCATGCATATGTGTTCATATTTATTTTTATCTCATCAAAAGTATCTCAAAAGTTGTTAGAGAATGTAAAGGTGAAAAGGTAAGGCAGGTTAATGAACATTACAGACGACAATTTGAAAGGTTTTGAATTTTTTGCAAAATGATATACATGGTGTGCACGCCTTCATTTTGGGAATATTGTTCTGTGCATGTGTTGTTGTGTCAGTTATTTATGTTTATGGGGCCATTGCGCATGCCCAGGTTCAGGTTAGTGTTGGACTGTTTCTCTAATATCATTATACAGCGGGTACTAATGTACTTGTGTATTCCCATGGAAAGAGAGGTCTGGTTGCTACTTCTTTCTGTAGAAATCCAGTTAATGCAGACAAATGCACTACTTCACACACTTTACATATGGGACAACTCTTAACCTGCTTCAGATAAGTTGGCTTTGTTGCCGGATTGCTTCTTGTAAAGTAGATTTTATTGTATTTTAAACAGTTTGTAACAACATCTTAAACTCAGGAATGAGTTTAAGAGTTAACGTCCATGAATGGTGACTGCCTTTTTGAGTCTTTACTCGATTATTTATATTATTTTTGTTTACCATTGGGGATCCATGTCCTGACACAATCCACCATTCCACTATGTTTATCATAATGCCATGCCTTAATCGTATATACTAATTTATGGTATTTACCACCTGGGTACCAAAAAAAAAAACCCTAACCTTGTTAGCAACTTAACCTAACAATGCAGGGGAGCATTTATCTGACCAACAATCCACCATAGTTACCACCAGGCAAGACATTTCCATCAAATCACCAGACATATCTCCATCGATGGTATGCCTAGACCTGACTCACAACCCACTAGAGTTACCATCAGGCAAGACGTTTCCAGCATGCCACCACAGATACCTCCATCGAGGGAATGCGTAGACCTGACTAACAACCCACTAGAGTTACCATCAGGCAAGACGTTTCCATCAAGTCACCAGACATACCTCCATCGATGGTATGCCTAGACCTGACTCACAACCCACCATAGTTACCATCAGGCAAGACGTTTTCAGCATGCCACCACAGATACCACCATAGATGGTATGCCTAGACCTGACTCACAACCCACTAGAGTTACCATCAGGCAAGACGTTTACAGCATGCCACCACAGATACCACCATAGATGGTATGCCTAGACCTGACTCACAACCCACCATAGTTACCATCAGGCAAGACGTTTTCAGCATGCCACCACAGATACCACCATCGAGGGGATGCGTAGACCTGACTAACAACCCACCATAGTTACCGTGAGGGGAGCCAATGCCGTGCTGGAGCTTGTAGCTGATGCTTTGCACGTTGGTGAGTCTGACTGAGGTCTGCTGACGGATCCAGGCGCTCGCTTTACGCACCACCTCACCAAAGCTCTCATACGATGCTGCCTCAAACTGAGAACCGGTATCAATGCATGAAGGCACAAAGTCAGCACATCCTGCAAAACATAGCAGCATAAGTCAGTCCAAAGTTACCACATCCTGCAAAACATAGCAGCATAAGTCAGTCCAAAGTTACCACATCCTGCAAAACACAGCAGCATAAGTCAGTCCAAAGTTACCACATCCTGCAAAACACAGCAGCATAAGTCAGTCCAAAGTTACCACATCCTGCAAAACACAGCAGCATAAGTCAGTCCAAAGTTACCACATCCTGCAAAACATAGCAGCATAAGTCAGTCCAAAGTTACCACATCCTGCAAAACACAGCAGCATAAGTCAGTCCAAAGTTACCACATCCCGCAAAACATAGCAGCATAAGTCAGTCCAAAGTTACCACATCCTGCAAAACACAGCAGCATAAGTCAGTCCAAAGTTACCACATCCCGCAAAACATAGCAGCATAAGTCATTCCAAAGTTACCACATCCTGCAAAACAAAGCACCATAAGTTAGTCCTTAATATTCTATTAAGGGGACACACACAGTAAACAATCACAAATTATAGAAATTAATTGAAACGTGCAAAACATTGTCTATCAATAAATATTATATATATATATATTATATAATATTATATATATATTTTTATACATATCTATATATCTATATATATATAAGTCTGTGGTGACAAAGAGTTAGAACCTTAGTGGGCAATGCTTAATAAAATTGAGTGAAAAATATAACATGGAAAACCTTAAAATATATCATGAAAATAAAGTAAAATATAAGAAATTATAATAAGAGGACAATATACAGGTGTAGGAGAAACTAACATATGGGTAATCCCATTGCTATCGAGTTTGAAGTACTGTTCAACACTGGTTTATAGTTTTCAATTAAAGAGTGTTCTATTCTGAGGAGTACATGGGGATTCTCTTTTTGTATTTTTAAAAAGGGAAAGTTCTCCTTGCCACAAATTCGCAAATGTCCTGACACTGGGCAATTTTGATAAGATGGATTTGATATATGAGATTTGTGAAGGGAGACCCTATGTCGCAGATGTTTGGTTGAACCTATATAGTCATGTTGGCATCCAGGACATCTTATTGCATAGATTATATATGTGGCTCTGCAGTCAAGATTAGTTTTGGGTTTTAGTATGTCCCCTGTTCTTTTGAGTTTATATTCTGATCCTTCTAATATAACTTTACATGTGCCACATCTTTTTTACCCACACTTTGAGACGTTTCCAGCTGTATTGTAAGTTTCATTGAATTTGACTCTGCTGCGTAGTCTGCCTAAACTAGGAGGTTGTCTTTTGCTGTTGATAAATTTTAATTCAGGGAGTAATGATTTGAATGTGCTATCCATTTCCAGCAATCCTATTGTGTGGGTGACAATTTTGAAGAGGTTAGTGTTATGAGGATTGTTTGTGGGGACTATTGGCAGTATGTTCTCTTCATTATTGGTATTTTTTTGCATGTTGAGAATGGTCATTATGTCCTGTTGTGATGCTTTGCTAATACCGGTTTTGATTATGCCATTTGGATATCCTCTTTTTTTCAGATCATACTCCAGTTCTTGGAGTCTCCTCTTTCTAAGTGATTGGTCACTGACAATGGTTACTATGCGGAGTGCCAAACCATATGGAATGTTTGTTTTGGTATGCCTAGGATGATGTGAGGAGAAATGGACATAATTTCTAGAATCTATAGGTTTATGAAAAATGTCTGTTGTCGGCTTATCTCCATCCTTGATAACAAGGACATCCAAAAATGGTACCTTTTCAGGGCTGGAATCCTGTGTGAATTGGATTGCTGGATGTAAAGAGTTGAGAGTCTCAGTCAGGTAGTTGAGAGGACCATCATTATTATCCCTATTGAGGAAGCAATCATCCAGAAATCGTCTCCAATAATTTTTAAATTTGTCACAAAGTTCTGCACTTTTGTCTGAGATAAGTTGTTGGTATAATTGTTCCTCAATATATATGTGTGTGTGTGTGTATATGTGTGTGTGCGCGTGTGTGTTATTATTTGAAATTCGTGCAAAAAGAAGGGAACCGTAGAGTTACATTTATGCTATCGTGTGATATCTCATTTATTTGCAGGAATCTATATTCATAAAATTCTATTTATGTCAGATAACCATAAAATGATGATGTTTTATTACAGATTGATTTTTTTATGATTTCTGTCCATAGTTATTGAATCCAATGATAAACAAATGGCCAATTACATATATAAAATTATTATTACAACAGACAGTTATCATCTCCTATCAAAGGTTTCTTGAAGGTTGTTTTGTTCACTTTGTTTAAAAGATAAAGGACAAATATTTCTTCAGCTTTACATTAGATAGATGTTTTATGGGCTCTGCCCTAAAGGCGCCAAAATGGTAGGGATATAAATCAAACTTTTTGGAAATCATCTAAATAATCATTTCGCCCAGTGCATTTTGTTTCATACGGTTTCCTCTTCATACAATTCATGTATATAGTCGCCATATCAAAAAGATGAGAAACAATTACCATGGTCCATGAATTAAAGTTTGGTCTGGTTTGTTAGGAGAATCCAAAATCTAATTATGGGAAACAGTTGGATCTCGATAAAATTATCTATTACTTTAACTTGGCTCTGTCATCTCGCGGTTCAGGTCAATGCCACATGTCCATCAGAAAAAAAGTTAACGTTATCAAGACCTCAGTGTAATTAATACTCAATTAAGTATATTCTCAACTGTGTCATTGATGAAGTCATTAATTTACTTGTAATTTAGAAGGGGTGTACATTAATGTGAAACTTTTAACCAGCCACAAGGTGGCACTGTAATCTGAAGTCCGTGGCAAGATGTGAGTAATATATTGTTTGTGGTTCATTACCTTCATTGAGAATTTCATGTCTTAATATTTTCCAAAGCTTTCTTGTTTCAGTCTTGGGAGTGTAATTACCAAGGTGGCCATTTTGTTCAATAACATGTTTGTTTACGTCTGCGGAGAAATTTTGAATCCAAAAAAGTCAACAAATACCAGCCTCTAATTGATTAAGAAATTAATACATGTAGGAGTGCCTATTATTATCATGAGATATGTTTATGTATGGCGTAATAATCCAGCCCAAATCCTCCACGGGTATGATGTAACGTCTATTGTGGTAAGATCTGTGACATAGTGAACATCTTTGATAAAAAAAGTGCCCAATAGACATTTTTCTTGCTGAGTTTATGGGGTTGCGTATCATGTAAGGATAATCATGACTGAAACTTTGCTTATCAGGTATCAGTTTGATATACACACTTCACAAAACGTGCCATTTCCCTTGAATATAGCAGATCAGATACAGATCTGGTGGACTGTATGGTGGGTAATGTATGGCGTCTGCGAGCCTCGTTCTGAAGATCAAGTCACTGTGGAACTGTCCTGGCGTGTCACATGCCAATAGTAATGGCGATGTTAGAGAAGCCAGATTACCCCTAACATCGCCCAAGGGACTGCTACAAGGCATCACAAATCACATGATCACCCTTCTGAATGATGATTGGATAGAGCTAGGCTTAGGTTCTAACTAGACTTTATGAGCAATAGTCAATATAAGAGAAAATATCAAAAGATGTAAAGTTGTGATATTTACAGAATATAAATGTTTCATTTGAACAAAACAAAACAAATCTGTAATAAAGATGTGAGGTACGTTTCATGAATATATCATACCAGTTAGCTTAGTTTTAATTAATGTTACAGTTTATCGTGATTTTGTTTAAAATGTATGTATCTTAAAAGCATTTAGGCATCTGAAGACTGGTAGCGGTAAACGGTAAAAAAACATTCAAATAAATTCTGTTCAATACTGTGAATTTTCATCTGATTATTCAATGAACAAAATTGAGGAATGGAATTGAAAAGTATTCCCAATTACCCCCGAGTTTAATACCATGGCAATATTGAGAAACCCTACTCAATCACAACCAATCCCCTGTGGGATTGTGGGTTATCGATCATCTCTGGTACCATTGATTTTGCTCATGTTGTGCTGATCAAATTATCGTTATGTCGACATGATCGCACGGCATCTGTTTATCGCTTATTAGTATGAGAGAGACACATGTAGTTGTTATCTGCAAAGCGTTTGAATACACGCAAAGGTAAAATGCATTTGTTAAAAATAATATAAACATGTTGACTTCGCACTAACGACAAGTAAGGTTCTATGGTGTAATGGTTAGCACTCTGGACTCTGAATCCAGCGATCCGAGTTCGAATCTCGGTAGGACCTCAGTTTTTTTTTGTATGCACTATCGTATTCTTTGTCATGATGAAAGCGATGAGTAAATATTTCAAGATACCGAATGTTTTGATTGTTGTAAAACATGTAATTGTGGCTTTGTAAACAGCAAAAACATAACTTTATTAGAATGGACACACACCCGTGCTTTGGACGACCAAACAGCTGCGTTCCAGTTTACCAACTGACTGCGAGTGTTTATCGTTGACGTTGTTGCAACATTTAACTATCTGACAACAATCTGATGATAATATTTATGATAGTGAATATGCATAAAAGACATTGGAAATAAATGGAACCACAGCTGTGTTGTATTCCGCACATCTGTTGTCGTCGGCTGTATATATAATCCTAAAAAATTAATAAAATTAATCTTGACTTAGTAGAGCCACTAGCATTGTATGACACAGAAGTTATCTTATATATGATGTAATAGTCGTACAGTTGTCATAACGCTCACTATTTACTTCAATGGCTCTGGTTCAAATAAGAACAACACTCCAGCAGTAAACACCAATATGCCTGTGAGAGGAAAAATAACATTTTCATGAATCCATATTCTATATCTGTATCTCAGGAGGACACTCGGGGCGGACCTGCGAATGTAACACATCATTCCTCAAATCAATCCCTCACATTTAATACTATACAGACCATTGTGGGCAGCCTGTATCTGGGCGGTGATCATGATGCGCCATTGTCCAGATGGCTCCGGGCAGACATAAGCTACGGGACGCTCTGATTTCCCCGCAGACCGCCACGCTGCTGCAGATGCCCAGGATCGCCTCCGTGAGCATGACCCATAAATGGTTAGAACAATCTCACACAAAGACAATGACCTATGGGAAGTGTGAGGGCGAGCTGCAGGACCTATAATAATATAGACCTCATGTTAGACCTGGCAGCCATCCCCACATCTCTCTCTCTCTTCACGGCCCACGCTCCGTCCTCCCAAAAACGCTCCCGGTCACAGCACAGCAAGGCCGGGAACAACGCTACTCTCCAGTTGTCATATAAAATGGAAATATATATATATGTAAGAAATATATATATATGTAAGAAATTACGACCTGGGCTATTTGATTAACATTCTATAAACAAAGATTAACAGCGAAATAAACGCGATAGCTTGTTGTATTGGTTAAACATTCCTGCATGGAAATATACATTGTATTTTAAGAAAATGAAACCACTATATTCTCATTTAAGCAAGCGTTTGACTCCAATATCTGATATCATGACACACTTCTATCAGAATTAGGATACAAGTTATGGCTGCGGCTATAAGGTGTGACTGGGGCAATAACGTGTGACTGGGGCAATAACGTGTGGCTGTGTAAGGTGTGGCTGGGACTATAAGGTGTGGCTGGGACTATAAGGTTTGGCTGGGGCTATAAGGTGTGGCTGGGGCTGTAAGGTGTGGCTGGGGCTATAAGGTGTGGCTGGGGCTGTAAGGTGTGGCTGGGACTATAAGGTTTGGCTGGGACTATAAGGTTTGGCTGGGGCTATAAGGTTTGGCTGGGGCTATAAGGTGTGGCTGGGGCTGTAAGGTGTGGCTGGGACTATAAGGTCGAAATAAACGCGATAGCTTGTTGTATTGGTTAAACATTCCTGCATGGAAATATACATTGTATTTTAAGAAAATGAAACCACTATATTCTCATTTAAGCAAGCGTTTGACTCCAATATCTGATATCATGACACACTTCTATCAGAATTAGGATACAAGTTATGGCTGCGGCTATAAGGTGTGACTGGGGCAATAACGTGTGACTGGGGCAATAACGTGTGGCTGTGGCTATAAGGTTTGGCTGGGGCTATAAGGTGTGGCTGGGGCTGTAAGGTGTGGCTGGGACTATAAGGTTTGGCTGGGGCTGTAAGGTGTGGCTGGGACTATAAGGTGTGGCTGGGGCTATAAGGTGTGGCTGGGACTATAAGGTTTGGCTGGGACTATAAGGTTTGGCTGTGGCTGTAAGGTGTGGCTGGGACTATAAGGTGTGGCTGGGACTGTAAGGTGTGGCTGGGGCTATAAGGTGTGGCTGGGGCTGTAAGGTGTGGCTGGGACTATAAGGTTTGGCTGGGGCTGTAAGGTGTGGCTGGGACTATAAGGTGTGGCTGGGACTATAAGGTTTGGCTGTGGCTATAAGGTGTGGCTGGGGCTGTAAGGTGTGGCTGGGACTATAAGGTGTGGCTGGGACTATAAGGTTTGGCTGGGGCTATAAGGTGTGGCTGGGGCTGTAAGGTGTGGCTGGGGCTATAAGGTGTGGCTGGGGCTGTAAGGTGTGGCTGGGACTATAAGGTTTGGCTGGGACTATAAGGTTTGGCTGGGGCTATAAGGTTTGGCTGGGGCTATAAGGTGTGGCTGGGGCTGTAAGGTGTGGCTGGGACTATAAGGTTTGGCTGGGGCTATAAGGTGTGGCTGGGGCTGTAAGGTGTGGCTGGGACTATAAGGTTTGGCTGGGGCTATAAGGTGTGGCTGGGGCTGTAAGGTGTGGCTGGGGCTATAAGGTGTGGCTGGGGCTGTAAGGTGTGGCTGGGACTATAAGGTGTGGCTGGGACTATAAGGTTTGGCTGTGGCTATAAGGTGTGGCTGGGACTATAAGGTTTGGCTGGGGCTATAAGGTGTGGCTGGGGCTGTAAGGTGTGGCTGGGGCTGTAAGGTGTGGCTGGGGCTATAAGGTTTGGCTGGGGCTATAAGGTGTGGCTGGGACTGTAAGGTGTGGCTGGGACTATAAGGTGTGGCTGGGACTATAAGGTTTGGCTGGGGCTATAAGGTTTGGCTGGGGCTATAAGGTGTGGCTGGGGCTGTAAGGTGTGGCTGGGACTGTAAGGTGTGGCTGGGGCTGTAAGGTGTGGCTGGGACTATAAGGTGTGGCTGGGACTGTAAGGTGTGGCTGGGGCTGTAAGGTGTGGCTGGGTTATAAGGTGTGGCTGGGGCTATAAGGTGTGGCTGGGGCTGTAAGGTGTGGCTGGGGCTATAAGGTGTGGCTGGGGCTGTAAGGTGTGGCTGGGACTATAAGGTTTGGCTGGGACTATAAGGTTTGGCTGGGGCTATAAGGTTTGGCTGGGGCTATAAGGTGTGGCTGGGGCTGTAAGGTGTGGCTGGGACTGTAAGGTTTGGCTGGGGCTATAAGGTGTGGCTGGGGCTGTAAGGTGTGGCTGGGACTATAAGGTTTGGCTGGGGCTATAAGGTGTGGCTGGGGCTGTAAGGTGTGGCTGGGACTATAAGGTGTGGCTGGGACTATAAGGTGTGGCTGGGACTATAAGGTTTGGCTGGGACTATAAGGTTTGGCTGGGGCTATAAGGTTTGGCTGGGGCTATAAGGTGTGGCTGGGACTATAAGGTTTGGCTGGGACTATAAGGTTTGGCTGGGGCTATAAGGTGTGGCTGGGGCTGTAAGGTGTGGCTGGGACTATAAGGTTTGGCTGGGGCTATAAGGTGTGGCTGGGGCTGTAAGGTGTGGCTGGGGCTATAAGGTGTGGCTGGGGCTGTAAGGTGTGGCTGGGACTATAAGGTGTGGCTGGGACTATAAGGTTTGGCTGTGGCTATAAGGTTTGGCTGGGGCTATAAGGTTTGGCTGGGGCTATAAGGTTTGGCTGGGGCTGTAAGGTGTGGCTGGGACTATAAGGTGTGGCTGGGACTATAAGGTGTGGCTGGGACTATAAGGTGTGGCTGGGACTATAAGGTTTGGCTGGGACTATAAGGTTTGGCTGTGGCTGTAAGGTGTGGCTGGGACTGTAAGGTGTGGCTGGGGCTGTAAGGTGTGGCTGGGACTATAAGGTGTGGCTGGGACTATAAGGTGTGGCTGGGGTTATAAGGTGTGGCTGGGTTATAAGGTGTGGCTGGGGCTATAAGGTGTGGCTGGGGCTATAAGGTTTGGCTGGGGCTATAAGGTTTGGCTGGGGCTGTAAGGTGTGGCTGGGACTATAAGGTGTGGCTGGGGTTATAAGGTGTGGCTGGGTTATAAGGTGTGGCTGGGGCTATAAGGTGTGGCTGGGGCTGTAAGGTGTGGCTGGGGCTATAAGGTGTGGCTGGGGCTGTAAGGTGTGGCTGGGACTATAAGGTTTGGCTGGGACTATAAGGTTTGGCTGGGGCTATAAGGTTTGGCTGGGGCTATAAGGTGTGGCTGGGGCTGTAAGGTGTGGCTGGGACTATAAGGTTTGGCTGGGGCTATAAGGTGTGGCTGGGGCTGTAAGGTGTGGCTGGGACTATAAGGTTTGGCTGGGGCTATAAGGTGTGGCTGGGGCTGTAAGGTGTGGCTGGGGCTATAAGGTGTGGCTGGGGCTGTAAGGTGTGGCTGGGACTATAAGGTGTGGCTTGGACTATAACGTTTGGCTGTGGCTATAAGGTGTGGCTGGGACTATAAGGTGTGGCTGGGACTGTAAGGTGTGGCTGGGGCTGTAAGGTGTGGCTGGGACTATAAGGTTTGGCTGGGACTATAAGGTTTGGCTGGGGCTATAAGGTTTGGCTGGGGCTATAAGGTGTGGCTGGGTCAATAAGGTGTGGCTGGGACTATAAGGTGTGGCTGGGGCTATAAGGTGTGGCTGGGGCTGTAAGGTGTGGCTGGGGCTATAAGGTGTGGCTGGGGCTGTAAGGTGTGGCTGGGACTATAAGGTTTGGCTGGGGCTATAAGGTGTGGCTGGGGCTGTAAGGTGTGGCTGGGGCTATAAGGTGTGGCTGGGGCTGTAAGGTGTGGCTGGGACTATAAGGTGTGGCTGGGACTATAAGGTTTGGCTGGGGCTATAAGGTGTGGCTGGGGCTGTAAGGTGTGGCTGGGGCTGTAAGGTGTGGCTGGGACTATAAGGTTTGGCTGGGACTATAAGGTGTGGCTGGGACTGTAAGGTGTGGCTGGGGCTGTAAGGTGTGGCTGGGCCTGTAAAGTGTGGCTGGAGCTGTAAGGTGTGGCTGGGTCAATAAGGTGTGGCTGGGACTGTAAGGTGTGGCTGGGGCTATAAGGTGTAGCTGGGACTATAAGGTGTGGCTGAGTAATAAGGTGTGGCTGGGGCTATAAGGTGTGGCTGGGACTATACGGTTTGGCTGGGACTATAAGGTGTGGCTGAGTAATAAGGTGTGGCTGAGTAATAAGGTTTGGCTGGGGCTATAAGGTGTGGCTGGGTCAGTAAGGTGTGGCTGGAACTATAATGTGTGTCTGAGAGATAAGGTGTGGCTGAGTAATAAGGTGTGCCTGAGTTATAAGGTGTGGCTGGGTCAATAAGGTGTGGCTGGGACTATAAGGTGTGGCTGGGGCTATAAGGTGTGGCTGGGGCTATAAGGTGTGGCTGGGTTATAAGAGGTAGTTGGAGCTATAAGGTGTATCTGGGACTATAAGGGGTGGCTGGGTTATAAGGTGTGGCTGGGGCTATAAGGTGTGGCTGGGTTATAAGAGGTAGTTGGGGCTATAAGGTGTGTCTGGGACTATAAAGTGTGGCTTGGGCTATAAGGTCGTGGCTTAAGTAGCTTGACCGCTGTGTATTTTACCTGCCCTTCCCAGCCAATCATTCCTTCCCAGTCTCCGCCACACCATGCAACCTTAATACATGTCCGGGCCTCAGGAGGACCCAATTAAGATATATAGTGTGATGGATACACTCCCTGATTGGTCATGACAAGTCGGCCATCTTGCCAATTTTCACAGTGACCCCTGGTTGTCAAACATCGCATAAAACATTCTCTCTGTATGTTATATATATCCAGAAAACTTTGATCACACACATTTGTCTCCATGTACGCACATATGTATTTGGAAATTCCCGTTCAGTTGGCCTCGATTCGGCCAGAATTAATGCAACATCATTTCGGACTATTATTCACAGAACGAGTCTGAAAACCTAGTAGCCATTAAAAGTCTATGCGCCAGGTATAAGGGGAATATAACATTCTGTTTACATATGCTCTTTAAAGAAACAAAATGAGAACGAGGCATTGATGTGGTGATCTCAAAATATTCAATCCTGGGAAAAAGTGTTTCCCACACGGTATGGCAACATGCACAGGATCATGTATATTTCGGGTCCCGGTATTTCGGATACAAGATGTGATCATATATATATATTAAGGACGTAGGATATGATAAGGAGAAATGATTGTTTTTTCCTGGATCGTCTACCACAGAAAGTTAAGGGAGGAGGGTGTATGTGCCCTAGGATTTCCACCATGATTGTGCACGTTTCTGTTGGAGTGTGAACCTTATGAGTCTGACCCATTCATTCATTGTCAGGCTCGGGTCAGGTCCTTGGCCCCGACATGACCACAGGCGCCGTTCTCAATGGACTGAAGTGGCACAGTAGGATTTTGGTGAAGTCAATATCTAGCCAGCTTTAAACCTAAGGGTAGCAAGGCTTGTAATGGATTTCTTTTCATGCTTTACAATAAGAACAGAACCATCTTCCTGTGTTCCTCTCGGGAAAACTTGATGTATTGATTTTATTGACAGTTTGGATCAGAGACTTTTTGGTTCTCTTTGAATGACATATTTTCGAACAGACACCGTCTTAATTAACGATGCAACAGACCAAAATAAAAAGCATGTTTTTTATAGCATCTGAGAGGGCGTTTTGTGTCTGACAGACACCAGCTTTGATATAGATTGGACAGATTAAATATATCAGCTTCAGATGTTAGAGAATATAGACGACTATTGACGGGCGAGATTCTCGCGGGAAGAGCTCCGCACAAACTACACTGGTCTGCGGCCATTCGTCAGTATTGATATTCAAATGCTTTGTAGAAGACAATTCACCCTTGACTTTTAAAACTTTGAAAGAAAATATTACATTTGTATTGATATCTCTGCAACAAAATCTAGCTACGATCCAAAATATAAACTTTCAGGATTTGAGGTCAAAGCCCTTCTCTTTGCGCATGAATTATGTATCCAAGCAACAAAAATGTCATTTATTCCTATCAAATATTTCTGCAAGACATAAATACCAATCTCTTCATATGCCGGAAGTCCAACTTCGTAGAAGACCCGTATGACAACCAGGAAGGATATATTGAACTTGACACTCTCCACCCAGCAGGACTCGTCCGGATCCACCCCTCCTCCCCACTCGTGGAACTTCATCTCCTGAGACTCCACGTTGAGAATCTTCCCTGTAAGATGATAAACATATTACTTTAATGAACCAATATATATATATATATATATATATATATATATATATATATATATAGCAATTACCAAAATAATCATCATACTTTTGGTTTAAAAGACGAATTTTTCCAGAGAACTGAAATAGTTTTGCTTTAATATAACTTAACATTTTACCAGGAGTTTAACAACTGATACATTTACATGGTATTTTTTTCATGAGAAAAGTTATCAAATTAGTTTAAGACAGACAAAGAAAAAAGTGCTAAAGATAACGCTGTGCACAACTAAGAGAGAATCAAGACTTAGTGTTAGTGTTAGGCTGAATACATCACTAGATATAATCACACGCTTGATGATTACATTGCACGATACAACTTCACACATTTCAGTGCTTTAACAAAATGAAATGAATGGTCAGTATTGTTATTTTTAATCTATAAACACACACGATGAAGCTGGCTGTATATAGCTATGGCAGCGATGTCAGGTTAATAGATATATGGCGTGTTATTGTCTACAATCCTTGCACCAATTGTAGCAAAGACTATCTACAAGTAGTGCCAGCAAGACAAAATCCCCCTTCTCTGTGTTGTAAAATGCAATGATACACAATATATATGTACAGTAAAAAGGGTGTGTAGAATTATATATATATATATATATATATATATATATATATATATATATATATATATATTAAACAGGGAATGGTTTGTGGAACTCCATGAGATGTAAACATGTCAAATGTGTATATATGAAATTTCATTTTTCAATAGATATTGACATAATTGATTGTTGATCAGTATTTGGTGTATATATGGGAAACAGATAAGCTCTGATATTAAAGAGGAGATGTTTATGTGAATTGTACAGGTGTGTGTGTTTTGATAGGAGATTTTGCCCCGGTTATTGTGCGGCTATGCAAGCATGCCGATGGTAGAATGAACTCCACCTTCCCAGTCACGGATTTTCATGTCTTGTGTCTCTATGTTGAGGATCTTACCTGAAAACAAAGTGCTGAGATAAAAAAAGTTTATCATAAAAATGTAACTTAACATCCTTCCATGCACTTAAACGATTACTTTCTTTCTTGTCAAGTTATTCCACTCAACTGAGTTTAAACACTTTCCAATAATGGTAAAAAAATGAGCAGAAAAGGGAATGGGAGACACGTTCATATATGTAGACACAGACATTTGTTTACCTCAAACCTGGAAATCATTTTCAATATAAATGCATAAGATGAAGATTTCTCTAAATGTTGGTCTCGAAAAAGAACAGCACTTGGCCTGCGCACGCATAACACACCCAAATCTACGTCGAGTTTGTAACTTCTTATTAATGTTAAAAATAATAAAAATTAGTTTTGGAAAATGATTTATAATCATCTGCCCATCTATGTTCAACATTTAGGCTTAGATCAAGGTACACATGTTAATCTTATGTAATCAAAAATCTATGTTCTTATATTATGCTCAAACGTGTATTGCCTGGTTGAGAATACTCCAAACTATATTGCATGGCAGAAAACTGAAAGTTAGTCAAAAAAGAGCATAATTTCGAGTCTGAAATTCGCGAAGCCCTCTGAACGACATGCCATAAATGGTAATATTGCCTTCATAAAATACAGACTGGAAATCTCCTGTTTCCAGGTTGTGATTTTAATTTTCATCCCTATAGTTCTATTTGACACATGGTAGAATTGAGATGGCACGGGTCGAACATGTTCTATGCTATCTTAGCTTTTCAGATTTCTATGGCATGACTCCCAGCTTGTTTAAACCTGAAAAAGAAGAGAGTTTTGAGCCCTGTTAGTATTCAATACATACTTTTATACATTTAAAATTCTACCTCTATACTGTTGGAGTCTGTATCATTTAGAGTATCTAAACCACGGCTTATTGATGTGGTGCGATGTTAACATTTATCCCACTTTTGAAGTGTAATGCATTTCCTACTGCACTCACCAGATTGCAATATCTATGTAATATGGGAATTTATACCTGGTTCCCAGAATGGTGATTGTAACCATGTGCTAACTGTGGCATAGGATTGAGGGGGGAGCTTTGCTGAGCAGAGGAAGAAGCCGTGCCTGCTTTATAAGATACTGTAGCTTGTTAGTGACCTAATGAATAAGTTATGGGAGAAGCATTAACGCCGCGAGTGAGGAATTAACCACGGGATGTGAATGGACGTACCATAAGGGCGGCCATGATGCCACAAGTCACGTGACATTAAACTAACCATGACAACAAGCCACATGACCGTAATCGTTACCTCTAAATATTGTTTGTTGTAATTGTTATGTATTTGTTATGTCCTATGTTAAAACAATATTTAAAAAAAATGAAAAATACATTAAGAGAAAAAAATCAATTAGAATTGAACTTTATCTAGGAAAATAGCAATCTAGTTTCCACATACATTCTGAATAAAACCGATATGAAAAGTCCAGGGGAATAGTAGAATTTAATTGCTCGTGTGATAACATCAGAGACTCGGTGAGATGATTGCATCGACATCTGAGACCAAGTTATGGTTATATAAATAGGCAAACAAGGTTAACCAGAGTTACACAACTCACATCCCTATGGCTTACACATCAGAGTCTGATGACTTGCAGAATTCATGGTCCAAGTCTTAATGGGGATGGAATAATTAACAATAACAATATAACAATATAACCTGTGAACATTTGTTGGTGAATCCAAAACGAACATTTGTTGATGAATCTAAAGTTCACTTTCACAAAAGGGATAAACATGTTTATCTTTTCCTCCAGCTTTTTATACACCTCTGCAGGAATATCACCGTAGTTCGTGCATTTAAAGATTCTCCTAAATAGTTTGCATAAAACAGAATAATGTACCGATCATGGTACTTGGTCTGAATGGAACATCTACAAGATAAACATGTATCAAATATTATCAATCAAAGAAAATTCTCCATTATCATCAATTTATAAGCATATACATATCCAAACTTTGTTTTGCAGGCCGAGTGAATGTACTTCTCTCTCTATTACAAGAACACTCGCCCCCAGCAACAGAAAAACAAGATTGTAATACTTCCTGGTTTTATCCCAGATCTGTTGACAACAATACCTCCAATATGTAAACCAAAATCAGAATTGCACTCCCAGGGCAATATTTCTTTTTAGATATATCAGCTCTGTTGGCCTGAGGGATACGAAAAACTCTCATCCCATTAAGGCAGCTAAACGAATACAAACCTTCCTTTGTACACAATCAATGCGGCTCTTGCATTGGGAGTTTGAGATTTAGGAGATTGAACCCCTTTACTAAATATGATAAAATTCCAAATGAGAAAGAGTGATTTTATTTTTCAAAAATAATAAAAAGAATAATGACCCCCTTATAATATCTGGATCCTTCCCAACTCTCCCACACGAGCTGCATGATTTGTACTTCACAACAATATCACCTTGATATGTCACCCAGGATGCATCACCTTGAGAATTGAGAAATCTATATTTCACTTCCGTTTAATATCTAGATGTAACTTCATGACCGCAGTCAAATTCAAATAAAAATTTACTTTCTCAGTCATTGGCGTGCAGCAATACTGATTTAATCACTTTATTACCGGCACGGACTCAAAAACAAATCGACATATATTCTTCTGCCATACATAGAGTAAACCATACTAATTTTATTTGTGCAAGCCATGCAATGTATAACAATCTATTCTCTCAGTTATTGGCGTACAGCGCTACAGATTTAATCTTCCGTTTAATATGCGAGTGTAACTTCATGACCGCAGTCAAATACAAACAGAAACATGACGTGTACTCCCCTTAAGAGAAATCAAGCATTTTCTCAACCAACATTCGGCCATCTTGATTTCTGTTATGAGTGAACTCATTGAGTACATATTAACACATTAACTCCCTATGAAATTAACATCCTACCGCACTACTTTCCATAAGACTTCTCCAGAAAAATGTGCACCACTCCAGTAGCTGATTTTCTTTGCCTAATTTCAATTCTCTGTTTTATGTGTTCGAGTTAAATATATAAAATGTGTATGAACATTATATGACACACCTCATATTCAATATAAATTATTACATGCTAACCTTATATACCTACCTACAGAGAATCAACTAGAAAATGGTTAGATTTAAATGAGAGATGAGTTATAGATATCTGTTTCTTTTTATCGATTTGCATTACTATTGATATCATCTTAGACAAACATATTTTTGGAAAATTTTACTCTATAAATTTAATTTAGGCTTTTGTGTGAAATAATGGAATATCCCTTTATAAAAATAACTTGATCAAGTGATAAAGATGTTGACTATTTGTGATTTACCAGTGAGAAGGTCATATCATACTAATCAACATGGCTCAGTGGGTAAGACATCTGTCTCCCATGCTAAAGGTCTGGGGTTCGATTCCCACCGGGAACAATATATTTTTTTTTATTCATGCTGAAACTGAAATCTTCATTTTGAAGTTTTATTTTCGCAACATGCACGTCAGAACATATAGAATTGGAACATTTTTTATTTTGATAGAAATTATAAAAAATAATGACGATACAATAAACAAAGGTGAAATCTTCAAAGGTGAAATCTTCATGTTGGGGTCTTTTTAGAGCAGAATGAAAGTCAGAACACATAAAATGAAATGTGTTATTTCTTTTTTTTTTTTTTTTGCTTTTTTTTTTGCTTTTTTTTTTGGCAAATGGAGAAAATACAAAAAAATTAAATAAAATGTCTTTATTAGCAAAGAAATGGAACAATTTCAATTTTCATACAGTGCTGTTTTCTACAGTACTGACACAGGGTAATACGTGGCTCAGTGGTTAAGATGACTGTCTTCTATGCTGAAGGTCCAGGGTTCGAATCCTGGTTGGGAAAAGTATTATTTTCATGCTGAAGGTGAAATCTTAATATTGGGGTTCTGTTTGAGTGATATGTACTTCAGGAAACATAAATTGATTTGTCTATTGCAAATGCAGAAGATTATAAAACAATAGAAATGATTTGATACCCCCCAAAAAATGAAATCTTTATATTGGAGTTCTTATTGAGCAATTTGCATATCAGAAGAATATAATTTTTATTATTTTATTTTGCAAACATAGACAATATGAATAATACTGACTTTATATAGTGAAAAAATATAAAATCTTCATACTGGGTAATATTTGAGCAATATGCATGTCAGAACATATAGAATTGAATATGTTTTTTGCCAACATAGAAAATATAAAAAATAGTAATTATATGCAGAAAACAAATATGAAATCTTCATATTCCAATTTTATTTCAGTTTTAAAAAAAACGATTTATAACATGGATCCAATTCCAAGAATTTATCATAGACTTTAAACTTCGAGTAAGTTGATCAAGAGGCCAACCTTGAGCATCTCTGAATATATCCAGTGCGATGCAATGGTTCCCAATATTTCAGCATTATTATGTGTCTCACAGGTCTGATGATATGCTTTGACCTTTTCTCATGGCAGGATTGCTCACTCAACATTTCACCTGGATCCACATTTAAAAATAAACATGGACTGTACCTACTGTATACAGAGAAAAATTCGCGCCTAGTTATTTTCGCGCCATCGCCGTTTTCGACAGGTTCGCGCCGTTTTATTTTCACGAATTTTGGATTTCTAAAATATATGGATTCCACAGAATTTGCACGCGAAATCCGCTTGTTGATATCTTGTTTAGAAGCAGAGAAAATCGAGTTTGAAATCTGCTAAAATTTTAAATAATTAAAAGCGATATAATGAATATCTTTGGCTTTATAATACACAAAGAAATATTCTACCAAGTGTTAGTTTTGACGCTAAGATCAAGGACGTCACGTACATCGTATTACGTTTTAATTTGTGATAATATTGGGTAAATACCTTTATTTATCATTTAAAATGCAATCAAAATCGATCCGCTACGTCTGATCACTGGGTCAATATGGTCATGCTTGGTATCAAAATGACTTCAAATAGTCCTCTCTTCAATTTCGCGTCCATTTAATTTCGCGAATGACGTCCTGGCGCAAATTAACGCGAAAATAAAAAGGTCGCGAAAATTTGTCTGTATACAGTATCTAAGGTGTTGTTACAATTCATCAACACTTAAAACATACCTGCAAACAATGCTCATTCTTAAATACATTCAATCAGATTGGTATATTATATATTCCAAAACAATTTTCAAGATCTTCAAAATGTGTAGTTGTCAATATTTGACCATATCAGTCACTGACAGGATGGAAATCAACAGGTCACATGTCACCTGTATGTGCATTTCTCTTTTGTCCAGTGAGATCAGCCAACAATGCATGTACTCATATGTGCAAAGATCACCTCTTGGAAATGGTGTTGATACCTCTAAAGTAGTTCTCTAGTTTCACAGTTGTTTAAACACTACTAACAATATAGAATTAGAATTTCTATATTTGAAATAAATTCAAATATTGCAATCATTATTTTAATTGTCAAATAAAACCACAATTTGAATAAGAAACATGTGTAGTAATAATGCTCAGATGTGTGTACAGTGATTTGCCCACTATCTTTGACATGTGAAAGTGACTACACACCCCACTAATCTGAGTACTAATCTCAGTAAGCAAGTGTTCCCAGCAGGACGCCAGCTCATATTTTTAATCTCTACCTACGGTACCCTTACCTGAGACTTTCCTCTTTTTGTCAGGTATGTTGGCTTAAGGGAAAAACACGTAATGTATAGCCTTCTGCTATACATGGAGTGCATCATAGTAATGTTATTTGTGCAAGCCAAGCAATGTATAACAATCTATTCTCTCAGTTATTGGCGTGCAGCTATACAGATTTAATCACTACCAATATAAAGGACCACAGTACTGTCACTGTCTGGAAATCTCATCCTGTGCCCGCACACGATATCACATTTCTTGTCAGATATTATGAAATGTTGTTGCTTTACATTTTCCAGTATGAAGAAAGCACCGATAACATCGCCACACACCTCACCACATCTGTCTTTCTCGCTGCTTATTTTCAATTTCATCATCCAATTACTTTTCGATCAGAATATGGTGTAAACATGGTGTGTGAATCTGCATATTGAGACCAAAATTATAAAGAGTGGATATTATGTCTGATCAGGACATAAAGTGGGCATCACCTTCAAATGAGACCCAATATGACCGGATTTCTCTTAATTTGCTAGGAATATTAATTTTAATCCTGATGGAGGTTTTTTAAATGCACCTGTTTACATATGAGATCCATGGGTCTATGATTGAATATTTTTTATGCAATTTTCATACGTCTCCTTTTCTAATGAATTTTGTGATAGCTCCGCATTCATCATAATATAATAGAAACATCGGCCCTTTTTGCGTGGCGTGGAACAGAATGCAAAATCGGGGATTCTGGCCTGGCTATGGAGGACAATGTGGGAAATATATGGATCAGTTTGGGACGAGATTCTTACTAGATAACATTGGACCCTATCCAAGCCATGATGAAGTCATGAATAGATGCTCACCAACCCACTCCCCAAACAAGGTATTCAAATCTTCACCATTGAAAGGATGTATAGAGTTTAGTCTACATTCTGGCGATTATAAGGTCAATGTCACGGTATTCATTACTGTCTTCTTGTAAATGTACATATGATCAACATGTATAATGGAGATATTATAGAAAAACTGAAGATATCAAGCATACATAAGACCTTCCATTTTGTTCAGATTGGTATCCAGTTACCTAGTTATTCCCCAAATCCTATTCATAAACAATTAATTTACTATGATACGTTTCATATATATGGTCACGATGTTTTAAGCGAAAATGTGTTCATCAACACTAAAAAATGTCAGCACCTTTATGAACACATAATAATAACACTACCTTTTTGCGGTTATCGTGCACAGAATTGATGGAGGGTCATCTACATGAGAGTAGACCCGACACAAATATTAAATTCATTAATCTGTCGCCCAGTGACGAGATGTAGAAAGTTACTGTTTGGATGTCTGGTCCGGGATTGAACCTATCCCCGGACACAAGTACAAAGGATGACATGGCGAAGCCACCAAAGCTCCTCATATCAACTACTGCAAATATTGAACCGATATGGCTGATCTCTGTATGCCCAACTAGAAGAGGACAAAGAGTGCACCATTTCTTCATAGAAGAATTATTTTTAAAATATACTGTATATATCTAAACATTTTAAATAAATAAAAGAAACTATGGAATGTTAACGTTACAAATGCATATTGATAGGAATGGAACATTTAACCACTAGAATACAATACCAAAAACCTTATTCCGGAAGTGCGGACAATGAGTTATACATTATAGCCACACAGTACTAAGGGATGGAATTGATATATCACAATGGACACTGTCACTGTTATGTGAGCACACTCTGGGAAGAAAAAAATAATTGGCTTCAACCAATGAAAATAGAAAGTGTAATATTATGACACTTTGGACAGTTATAGAGATTAATATGGGTGCTCACCGGGGAGAGGTCTCTCTCTGAGGTGCAGGTTGAACTTCCTGACAGTGTCTCCAAAGCTGTCAAACATGCCCAGGTCATTCCTGGCCGGAACCACATTTATGTAACCAATCTGTTGTGTCTCCAGTGGATCACCTGGTTCTCGAGGCACTACCCATAATCTAAAAGATGAAGAAAAAAGAGAAAGAATCATTTTAAGGACAAACACACACACACACACACACACACACACACGCATACATACATATATATATATATATATATTATATGTCTTATATATGAATGTATGTGGAATATATATATATATAATTTTAACATCTTTTTCATTAAAAGTACTACCCGAGCTCATTAGGTTCTCATGAGCAGCGTCATATTAAGCAATCTTCCCTTTGAAACCCCACATATTGTATTTCTATGGGCAGAATAAATTGAAAGCATTGATGACTTCTCTTTCTCACAATAAAGGGCACATGATACGCGTGAGATAAAGAGTTGAAAGTGCAAATGTTGATATCAGCCAGTCCCTAGATCCACGATGACAATGAAGGCGGAAACACACACAGAAGTTGCTCAAAATTATAAACCTATCTATGTATGTGGAATAGTATGTCACAACATAATGGCATTGTTTCATAACAGCCTTATCGTGAAAATTATGTTTTCAAATCATGGTTCCTCAGACAATACACCATTCCTCTCTTAGAAAGGAGATTGCCGCGTATCATTCATCGTGAGCAAGCCAAAGTAAATCATAGACCGGTTTTTATCAAGAACATCTTTGAATCCTGAATGCCCTATTATCCCAAGATAAGAATGTTCAAGATTTCCAATTACCTTATCAGAATCCTGTGGTCTACTATTACAGGGAATTAAGATGAAAGCTGATTAAATGGCGGATCTCTATCAGAGATACTCTCACATCACAGCGATTATTGCTCTATCTACCGCCATGCTCGTTAAACACAGAGTCATTTATTCCTAACAAGCCAAATTGGACGACGTATATAACATGCCATGATTTCCAAAAGAGTAAATATGGCTTTGGAGTTCTCCAGAAATACAAAAGAACATATCATGACTCCCCCAGGGTTAGGTCTATTGTATTTAATGACTCCGACTGTACCGATTCTATGTTTCTGTCAGAGTCAACTATCCTTGAGCGCATGCGCCAGTAGACGTTGATGACAAACAAGCTAATCGATGTGAAAAACAGGTTCGTGTGTGTTTCTGGTAAAATTGTTGACTGAGCCCAAATCCCCTCCCTCACGGACCCTCAAAGCAAAAACAAAGCTCACAAGGGAGGAAATATTACATTAAGATAATATCACAGATATTTTTATTTAATTGAAAACACAAATGATTATGTAATCCCATCTAAGGAGATGTGGTAATGTGATCTTATGTAACTTATAACTTTACTAATTGTAAAAAGCACCCTAAATATACTTGACAATTTGGATGCTGGTAATCGGAAGATTATCATGCCGTCCCTTTCAAGAGACCCATTTATCATTGAAAATTCTAGAGAATTCAACTGTATTTCAATTAAATTTTCTTCCTTTAAATTCATTTGTCAGGAAATGAAATCCAAGACAAATGTTTTTCAATCAAATGAGTTTTCTATTGCCTTATTTTCTTTTACTGATTGAGAAATAATAAGAACTGACGAATGATGGTGAGGAGATCCATAGATCTGCCATGCCATGCTGATACTTAAATTTTGATAGCATTTTCATATTAAGCAAGATTTATTAGGAGATCCACAGCAGACACAGTGCGGGTTTAGTTCCTACCTTAATTACGAGTTTTAGTAATTGATTTGTTATGTGATAGCGTGTTTATAGAGTTTAATTACATCTACGTGGTTGGAATTAAAACCAACTAAACAGATAGGAGCTTTATCGTAGAGAGGCGAGAAGAGTAATATGAGTCCAATGTCATGTGTCATAGAGGTGAGTTAAATGAGTCCATATGAGTTATATGAATCCGTGTCATAGAGGTGAGTGATATGAGTCCATGGTCATGTATCATGGAGGTGAGTTATATGAGTCCATATGAGTTATATGAATCCGTGTCATAGAGGTGGGTGATATGAGTCCATGGTCATGTATCATGGAGGTGAGTTATATGAGTCCATATGAGTTATATGAATCCGTGTCATAGAGGTGGGTGATATGAGTCCATGGTCATGTATCATGGAGGTGAGTTATATGAGTCCATATGAGTTATATGAATCCGTGTCATAGAGGTGAGTGATATGAGTCCATGGTCATGTATCATAGAGGTGAGTGATATGAGTCCATATGAGTTATATGAATCCGTGTCATAGCGATGAGTGATATGAGTCCATGGTCATGTATCATGGAGGTGAGTTATATGAGTCCATATGAGTTATATTAATCCGTGTCATAGAGGTGAGTGCTTGGTATCGGACCTTACGCAATATGGCAGTGAGATGAGGAGAGTGACGTGGATCCTTTGTCCTCTTTAAGAGAAAGGTGGGATGAGGGTGTTGGTAAGCTGGACAAAAACAGTTTTAGGCTTGGTGAGCAGATTTAGTTAAATCCAGAGGTTTATCAATGTGTGAGACATCAAACTGCAATCTGATTGTACAAATGGTCTCCTGCCCTGCATCTTTCTATGGACGTGCTCCATCCTACTTATGAATCTATGCATACAAAGAGTGTGGCAAGTCTGAGAGATCTATAACATCAAGTGCACGCTCTCCTGCTATAATATATATTCACAAATGGGTTATATGAGAAAAATGAAAGAGATTATAATTTCATAGCGGGAGAGTCTATAAGATTAGTTCTTTTACAGAATAGGATTTAGATTAGAATAAGAGGGAGGTTATATATGGGGCGACACATTGAGCCCATTGGCAATCCAGCCACTACTTTGAAAATTCCATTAATGTCTTGCACATAAACAAGAAGTACTTCTTTTCCTACTCTAAACTTTTTATAAAACACATAGTCATTTATGTCGCTCCGATGAAGCAGCATCACTGTGGCATCGTGGCGGGGTTCAAAATGTAAATGTAAGTGTGCACATGGAGCGTGCTTGATCCAAGATTGATGTGCAGGATGAGGCGAGTGCATAACAACACCAGCTGATGTGACGTGTGCAAATTGGTGATAACGACCTCGCCTCACACATCCCATTGCCACACACATATATCAACGCATACCCTCCCTTTCAGACTTTAAAATAACTGATTTCTTTGGGGAACTAATCATACATGAAGTGCAAATAAGTAATGCATATTAGCAATGTAAATCTTGGACTGAGGTCAAGGGCGGAAATTTCAAATGAACAAAAAGTATGGAATTTTCTCCAATTACTGGCTCAATTCGCAGCCCAAGTAACTCTTCTTACAATTCTATGGGACTGAATTTGTTATTCAGATAGAAACAAAAGAGGGGTAGTCCATGTAGCCTGTGTCAAACTTTGGGGGCAACCTGGTTGTGTTCATAAACAGAACAAATTGAATCGCCAGCCCCTCATGACGGATGCTACAAGAGAAACAATTAAGTTAGCTTGACATTAGACAAAGGACCAATCTTCTAAAAGGTTGTAGTCCGACGACAGGCGCCAAGCATACTGTAAGCTCTGACTTTTGCCCTTCGAATGTTGACCTTTTCGCAACATCCGGGCCACTGGGCCGCCATTTTGATGTCGTCAAACGACCTGAACCTTTTGAACAATGAAGACTCGGTCAACATTTAGGTATCAACCCTTCATCCTCTTTTCCACCGCGAATAAACGATTGCGGTGTTCTCAGTGAAACTAAGGGGATACAACATTCAACATTTGGGGATATATTTCACGGTTTTTATTACTTTGGGATACTATCTTGTAAGTAAAAAAGACGAATCTGCCACGAATTCACAACGAAAGGATCTCGTGTCAAAATGGAATTAAAATGTTGCATAGACATGAGCAATGCAAGGTGTTTAGACTTTAGATCTTAGAATCTTACACAGAATGATATTTTTTTTGTTGTAAATTTCACATTGAAGAATCAAGATCAACTTGTACTTTTGCATATAATGTGTGCGGGTTGGATATAAGGGGCAAAATGAATATTTAGATATATCAAATATAGAGTCTTCGCTTGGGATTTCTTTTGCTTAAAAAATAACACACTTTAGAGAAACACAAAGAAAGCATGCTTCCTTAGTGTTACTGCTAGATATATCCAACTATTTCGTGATTTGTATCTGTGGAGTGACATAAGGCATAAATAATAATTTCCCGTGTCAGGCAGCTATGAGACTGGTGACATGTTGGTGTCAGGTCCCTGATTTATTCACCACCAAGCTGCACTGTGAGTGCAACAAAACAGCACATCAGTATTCAAGAGAACCATTTCTGATTCTCCTAGTCTTCCCCTGATGGTGTGTTTTGCAATTTATCCACCACCCAGCTCATGACAAACCACCCCATGCAATTGACAAGGCCAATCCCATCTGATACCACACAATATGGGAGACTCTGGAATACCAGACAAAGGACAGAAGCCACGAGGATCTGACGCTGACAGCTGGCAAAGAGCTATAGTTTTTTTAGGCCTGTCATATATGTATATGCAACAAGACCCACGATGGCTTCATATGGTGGCCAATGCCATATATTGTGGTTTGCCACCCATAGGTTCATTCCAGACCACAACCTATAAGCAATTGCTGCCCTCTTCTGCTATCATTCAACCTTAAGGTCTACGTTGGGGATTGGTCAAGGGAGGTCTCAAATTTACAAGATAATATTTTGCTGTCACACTAATAGTGACCGCATCTCCCTCATCGAATCGGTAATCTTTTATACATTTATCTTCTCTTGCCTTTAGTCTATTCTGCTTTCTCTTTTTATGAACAAGATATATCTTTCTCAAAAGTTGAATATAGATCTTTCAGCAATAATACTGCCACCCATCTATATATATAGCATTTCAACGTATCACATTTCTGATTGACCTAACAGAAAATACATAATTAGTCCGGATTGGATAACATTCATGAGCATTTCTTTCATCACCTGATGTATCTTCGCAATTTTGATATTCATGTTCTGTGTATTATGCGGAGAGATCTCTTCTGATTCCAGGTTTCTAGACAAGCTTTGCTTTTTCTACAGAGTGTTTCTTTTTTGTGTACAAAATTTGCTGACCTACATAAGGATTGTTTTTTTGTCTATAAAATACCTCATAGTTAAATAACACACCTGAATACACACGGCTGAGATGGTCCTCGTGCTTATAAAATGCTTTAAAAATATATTACTTCGTCTGATGCATAATTTATCAAAGTCGCCGACAACAACATTTCCTTCGTTACTTTGTTCCATTAGAGCATCAAAACAGGAAGTGTCTCAATGCACCAGGGCCATACGATACTTCCGGATCAGCGTCATTTCCAGATAAGGTGTCACATGGCATATAGTCCTGGACAATTACTGAGACCTGCCTTTAGTTCTCTAGTATTAACATTTTGTTGATAACATTTATAATAAATTACCGAGCACGTTTTTTCATGCGTTGTTTTGCCTTTGGAACTAAGAATATCAGACCATATCAGGTCTTTTATGGAGAAACAATTTCCTTGATGATGAGAATTTGTGCATCATATTTAGTTTCTTGTAAATTTTATAAATTTCAAGATTTGACCATTATTTTCACCTCAGCAATTGTCAATAGTGAAAACTATTAAAACAAAATAATGTTTGGATATCACAGCTTGAGATGGGGGCCAAGGTTGGGTCTCATACTGTTGCAATAAAAACATTCATATGCAATAAAGCCATGTCGCACCACACTCTGGTATGTACTTAAAGCAAGAATACAAGGCAAATTCAGAAAATCATATTATGCGATGTACATTTCATTATGCGGAGCCAGTCTCTGATGCGACCCAAGCTTGTCAACCCAGGGGAGGGACTAATTTGCTGGATGGGATGAATACACAATTATTGAGGCGGTGAGTCGGCTCACCTGACCTGCGTCCCATACAGCTTATTGTGCGCAAAGTGTTGGCTGACGGAAATAGCATGGACAAGTTTAAGCTCTTACATATTGAAAGGATGAAGATAATGAAAATAATGGCAAGTGTTAAAAAAAAATACCTGATATCTTATCTTGCAAATTGGAGGTTGATTGTCGAGTTTTTGAATCCACGTTGTGTAAGCTGATTCTGAGACAGATCAATTTCATTGACCCAAGAAGTTGCATTTTTCTGATATCTCTTGGGTGACAAATAAAAGCATACATAGGCCTAATCATAAGTAGGATATGTATGCGGTGTTTTCGTTCTTGCACTCACACAAAATGTGATTGTAATAAGAGAACATTTGAGAATTTTCATCTCTTATATCTACCTTCTAATCTAAATGAGTCATGCGTATATATATATATATATATATATATATATATATATATATATATATATATATAGATTCACATAGATTCAGAACAGAACATGTCAATACATATATATATATATATATATATATATATATATAAATTCCCATATTACATAGATATTGCAATCTGGTGAGTGCAGTAGGAAATGCATTACACTTCAAAAGTGGGATAAATGTTAACATCGCACCACATTAATAAGCCGTGGTTTAGATACTCTAAATGATACAGAGTCCAACAGTATAGAGGTAGAATTTTAAATGTATAAAAGTATGTATTGAATACTAACAGGGCACAAAACTCTCTTCTTTTTCAGGTTTAAACAAGCTGGGAGTCATGCCATAGAAATCTGAAAAGCTAAGATAGCATAGAACATGTTCGACCCGTGCCATCTCAATTCTACCATGTGTCAAATAGAACTATAGGGATGAAAATTAAAATCACAACCTGGAAACAGGAGATTTCCAGTCTGCATTTTATGAAGGCAATATTACCATTTATGGCATGTCGCTCAGAGGGCTTCGCGAATTTCAGACTCGAAATTATGCTCTTTTTTGGCTAACTTTCAGTTTTCTGCCATGCAATATAGTTTTGAGTATTCTCAACCAGGCAATACACGTTTGAGCATAATATAAGAACATAGATTTTTGATTACATAAGATTAACATGTGTACCTTGATCTAAGCCTAAATGTTGAACATAGATGGGCAGATGATTATAAATCATTTTCCAAAACTAATTTTTATTATTTTCAACATTAATAAGAAGTTACAAACTCGACGTAGAATTGGGTGTGTTATGCGTGCGCAGGCCAAGTGCTGTTCTTTTTCGAAACCAACATTTAGAGAAATCTTCATCTTATGCATTTATATTGAAAATGATTTCCAGGTTTGAGGTAAACAAATGTCTGTGTCTACATATATGAACGTGTCTCCCATTCCCTTTCCTGCTCATTTTTTACCATTATTTGAAAGTGTTTAAACTCAGTTGAGTGGAATAACTTGACAAGAAAGAAAGTAATCGTTTAAGTGCATGGAAGGATGTTAAGTTACATTTTTATGATAAACTTTTTTTATCTTAGCACTTTGTTTTCAGGTAAGATCCTCAACATAGAGACACAAGACATGAAAATCCGTGACTGGGAAGGTGGAGTTCATTCTACCATCGGCATGCTTGCATAGCCGCACAATAACCGGGGCAAAATCTCCTATCAAAACACACAAACCTGTACAATTCACATAAACATCTCCTCTTTAATATCAGAGCTTATCTGTTTCCCATATATACACCAAATACTGATCAACAATCAATTATGTCAATATCTATTGAGAAATGAAATTGAATATATACACATTTGACATGTTTACATCTCATGGAGTTCCACAAACCATTCCCTGTTTGATTATATATATATATATATATATATATATATATATATATATATATATATATATATATATATATATATATATATATATATATATATATATATATATATATATATATATATATATATATATGTATTGACATGTTCTGTTCTGAATCTATGTGACGCATATGTGACGCATATTTTTCATTTCATTCGATATGCAATCATCATCACAGCCACAAAACGATAAACCGACCCGGTATGTATAGTTATATATAGTGTGAATCGTATCTGAAATTTAACAAATATTTTACAAAACATCTAGATTTTGTAATGTTCAGTGATATCAAAGATTCAATGCGAAACATTTTATAATTTGAATTCTGATTTTATAAGAGATTTTCACCAAGGTTGAAATAATTGTACTCCATTCATGTGTAATAAACTGATCATGTCTTGGTAACTTCAATTGCACGACTTTTAATTGAAGGTTGCCATAGAAACATAATTATCGGGTCGGGAGTTTGTTATAATGAAATATGGTAGAGATAAACATTGCATCTATCTCATGACAGAGAATTCTGATTCAGTTAACTGCAGCACTGCACATGAAACAATGTCCATTTATATATTCATGTATATACCCAATGCAATGCTAGAGAAGTACTAACATTCTGATGTAAGCGTTTTATACTTTGGTTGTTTTCTATGCTATAATGCGCCTGATGAGATGAGATAGAATATGGGCAAATCTAATGTTCTTAGAAGGGTTTGCTGGAAGGGTCAGACTGATATCTTGTGAGGTAGCCGGAATACAGGCACCTCCAATGCTCACAACAGGGATTTGATGACAGCGTCGCAAGTGAGAGTGAAGGTCCTGGCAGACAGTAGTTTTATTGGATTAATTTGTATGTGGCACATCTTATTGAGACTGCTCCATTGAGCACAGAGCTGATACAGAGGTGCACGGGCAGTCCACACTGACCAGACTTCCTGTCGACTTTTTGTAGTGTGCTGCAACTATCAGAAACATGACAAGGACCTATCATGAATATCACGTTTCTATGGCAATAAAAGTAGTCATAAAATTGAATTTGTTTGCTTCATCACTTTCCTAAAATCAAATTATATTTACAGAATGTGGAAACAAAGAATTAACTCTCAGATGTGGAATTCTGTGCAAGGCATTCGTTCTCTCAATTTGAACACTGATGATTTTGAGGACACGATTCAGGAGTCCAATATTTCCACACTGTCAGATGATTTTACACTTCAGTAATCTTTAGCGATGGAATCAAGATCTGACTTTGATTGGAATAATGGCGGATTTTTTCAAATAATAGGCAGATTTCTCCATGTCATATATACTTCGAAAATCGTGGACAATTGCATCCAAGAAGGTGGTTATAAACTTTGTGGGCATTATGTAGCTGCCAAAATACATAAAACAGAAATAAGCAGGCAGTCTCATGAATGAAACAAGCACCAACAACACGTTCTGTCGAGGGGGGTTCGTTAGTACAAAGTCATATGATGCTAAACCTATGGTTTACAACATGTCGTAAATTATCCTAAGCATCTACTTTGGAATGACGGTCAAACAAATATGGAACCGAGGATATAGCGCGGTGAATAGTTTGAAAAAATATATATATATCAGAATAACAATAATGTGATAAATGATTTGTAATATGATTGTATATAAATATCACTGCAAATATTGTAAGCAAGCACAAGCATAATTGCATTCTTCATACTTCAATTGCAAGTGAAGATTGGAGAATCCATCTTTAAGTAGCGTCTATTCCAGGACTTCGCCACACAGTCTTCAGAAGTGCAGTATCAATACCAATGAGCACTGACATAACATAGCTTATCTTATTTTACCTGCATGTTAAAGTGGCCTAGTAAGCGGTGCTTTTTATTGCTAAATGTTGTGCAGACATGTACAGAGGTAAAATTTGATATTTTACCTTGTGAACCTGTTCTAATGTTAGTGTTAATATCACACAGTTAAGCCTCGCCCTGATCTCCATTAGTCGACGCAGATCCCGCGAGACTACACTACTTAACGCACATTCTCACGAGATTTGGGAACTATTGTACATTTGTTCCTTCTCAAGCGAGAGCGGACACGATGAAATCAGTTATATGTGGCACTGTCAGAAGGGACGCTCACAGGAAGTCGTAATGATTATTCACAGGGTAAATCGCCAAAGGAATTGGCCAGAAAATCCCTGTATGATTCGTCCAGGTGATGGGGTGACTACCAATAGGGGGAGCAGTGAGCGATACACACTCCAAGAACGCTACCCAAGCTAGAGGCTTTTTTTAAGACTATATACAATTGTGTCTATTGAGATATTAAGTTGTGTTTGATGTCGACACAGTCGGGAATGGAACCCACGACCACAGAGGAACTGATGCTAATTAGTTTGCGCTCCAACGACACTCTCTTCTCGTTTCTTTGCTCTAACCAACTGCGCCATGGCTCGCGGTTCCTCTTAAAGGTTGCATAAAATAAAGTTATAAAGAAATCGACGTTCCGTATGTCCACACATTATACTTACTTACATTTGGCTAAATCAATGGTTGAAGTGACACTGGGATAATTGTCTTATTTTGGATAAGTTACAACCAAATAACAATCGCGTAATAAATTTGATTATTTGTACAATAGAGAAGTTTTCAGGTTTTAAGGCTTTTTAGAAATCGTTATCTATTTTAGATTTTAAAGCATTATTTTTCAAGGAGGACAACACTTTTTGAAAACAATTACGTGATTATTTTCATAATATATTATTTGAAAACTAGAATTCGATTGCCTGTGATAATTTTCATAATCAATTATGCTAATCGAGAAGGCCATTGGTATATAAAGCCGAGTAGTAATCCTCTAGTTTATCATATCTTGCAACAAAAATGAGACCTTCACATTGATTCTGGATCCCCAAACCCAAAACACAATATCTTCCCAAACTCTAATAGATCCATCATCCCAGGAATTGCTATCAAATCTGTGTGTACATTTTGCGACATCCTGAAAACACCACGATAGATATAAACATAACCTGACCGGAAGAAGCGGATACCATTTTGCCCAGTGAAATACCTGTGTATTCAAACAAAACTAAGCATTATTACTTTTACAAGAGTGATAGATTGGCATAGGTGGATCCTGTGAGTGGTGACTATTCTCAGGTATTCTAAGCACACTCCATACCCTAAGGTGGACTGATTTAAAATCTCACACGGGAGAAGGGATTATCAGAGGTTTTTTTAGGCTAATAGAGGATTCGGTGCAGGCCCTTGTCCAATACTTCCTGGAAAACCAATTAGTGCCCAGCTCTCGCAGTGCATCTTAAAACGTGCCTCCTCCACCTCCCCATCTCATGACTCTATCGGAAAATCATTGATTGCAGCTTTATTTTATTAAGGAACTTAGCAGTGGCAGATTGTATTATTGTTGTTATAAACACCGAATTCAATTCGCTCCCATCGTATGCCTATAATCGGTGTATGGGTCATTAATCATCTCATCTTTTTTATGATGGCCACTGTGAATGACGTTTTTTTCAGATGTTATACCCAAACCCTTTAAGGCCACTGATAAATTATGTCAATAAATTCTGTCAATAATGTCATATGTTTAAGTCCAACCGATGAACATTTCAACTCCTCGAAGTTGATATCCATCTGGGATATTACCTTTTCTGACGCTATTAGCCAGATAATTACTTGAAGGTCCTGGGGGATCGGAAAGAAAGCTTTGCCTGGCGTGTCCCATATTCACACTTTGGAAACAGGTCTGCTTTCTTTTAAAACCCAGAATATCTCTGATTCAAACCGTGTGGGAATGTACTGTTACCTACAACGAAATCAACCACAGAAGCAGGCGAACTGTGATGGTGGCAGGAAGTCTCGCGAGACGCAGGACTCTCGAGATTTGCTCTCAGCTTGGGGCCATGCGCAGAAGATTGAGTAAGACAAAGTGAAGAGGCTATACACAAAATGGTCTTCGATTTGTAAATTTGTTGGTTGGGATTTCTGTAGTGACTTTATATCATTCTAACAATGCCATTTATACAATAGTTTTAAAGCTTATCTCCATTGGTCGGCTGTGCTAACTGAATATGAATACATTGCATTTGTGAACTAGGCTCAGTAATTTGTATGTGATGTATAGGGCCAAACTACTGATGTCTAAATCACTATTTATCGATACCAATATTCATTCAATTTGGACAAAACGTTGTGAGCGATACTAGGGATCTTAGGTATTCGATGATACTTCGGTGTGTTGTCATTGCCCATCATTGATCAAAGAGACAGCTATTTATATCTTGTTCATAAATCCATTTACCATGATATATTTCTTTATTAGTATCTTTTCTTTATTAGTATCTTAATGTGGGATATCTAAATCAGAATCTTTAAGGTGTCCATCACGATTCAGCCAAATCAGTTTTTAAGAAGGGCTGAATCAAGATTGTACTATCCGTGGTGGGTGTTTGTGATCTCCTTGGCCTCACCTGCCCACTCCCTGTCCACAATGATGGATGCAGACCACACACGCAGACAAGAAAATCTTTGGCTGGCCCTACTGGTATTGTAAAACACAGCCGCCGCTTTCTGCACACAATGCATGATATATATACACATATATATATGTGATGTAGCCGAATCTATTTTTGGACCACAATGACTTGCTTGGTAGACAGTTTTCTGTCACAGTCTTATCTTGGGATATCTGTGGCATGTTTATATAACAGTTGAGTAAGCGTACTATGCATTATATGCTGCTTGGTGCGCATGGGTAGGGTGCAGGGGGGGGACATGACTAGCCTGGAATAGGCCTCATTATGCAATATTGGCCAGCGCCATGGTCTACAAGAGGGACACAGCTATCCTGAATATTACATGCGAGGTTGTCTCTGTAAGGCTTACCTTGTGTCAATACTACACGGCTCTGCATATCTGATAAACCACACAAACCATAACTGCACTTTACCCCAAAAATGTGCCAAATAAACACTCTCTATCTTTGGTTTCTCACAAAACGTGCCACTCTAGCGGTCTTAATTCTAATTATTTTAGGCTGTGATAGGCAAACTGCCCTCATCTATATTCTGTAACCCGTTATTTCTTAATAATTTAATTACCTTTACACGACCTGAATATATCACAAAAACAAACACATCTCGACTGACACATACCACCTAATATGTAGCACATCATGTCATGGCTGGTAGATACCTTCACCAAATGCCATCATATCAGGCACATTACATTGCAGGAAGCCTATTTCCTCATGTGTTTTACGTCAATCTTTGAGTTTTGAGTTATATAGGGTCTCCCGTCAATTTCAAAATTATTTCAGTGATGTCATGACCAGACCCATTTGTAGCAGTTGTAGTGCTGCCTCACTGAATTGTCATTGACATGACAGCCCACCCACTCAAAGATTTACGAGGACAACAGGTTAACTCTTCAGACACGGGTCTCAGGTCATATGAGAAATTGTTACGGGAATTTAATGCTGGCTTTGCCGTAAATCGAAACCACCGCCTTTAGATCATCACAGAGGAACTGGTGCTAATACGCGTGCGCTCTATAACCAACTGCGCCACGGTCCGTAGCCCTGTGGTTTTACATTTGAGAATCCACCGCATTTTGATAGGCTTCATCAGGTCACAAGCCAGTCTGAGTGATTAACAATCTCAACTTTATTATAATGGTGCCCCTTTCACTTGAATTAATCACTGTGCCCCTGTGGCTGAATGGAGATTGAAAATGTGGCCGATTTATCCAAAGCAAATATCACGTCATGTATTCTTAAATGATTTTTGCATTTATATGCTGCAATGAGAGTTATATTCAAGATCAGTATATGAGCACACATACTAAGGAAATCATGAGATGATATGATTGGATTAAGACGCAGCTGTAGGATGAATTTGGAGTCCGAGGCTCATTGAGACGAGAGCGGTGATGAATGAAGGTTACTATGGAGCAGTCAGGAGGCACACCAAACATTCCAAAACAAATTGCCAGGTCTCCTAAATAAGAAAGAGATGGGTATTGCATCATGACAAATGCTGTCTATTTATCATTGTCAAATAATTGGATGATGTTTGCATGAGATGGAGATGGCCATGGAAGTGGAGGCAGGACGTGCCACAATGCTGCACCCGAGACTGATGTGAACAATAACACCCCTCCTGATGGTGAGGCGCTCAAGTATCGACTGAGAACTAGGAAGAATATCTTGGATTGATTGAAGTCATTCACCGTCTCCACTCCAAAAGGAATAATGTTTTATATGGCGAATTTGTGTCTGATATATAATGGTTGATGATGATTGAAAAATAACCAAAAGGAAATATCGTACACATGGATTATATTTGTATGACCCACAAACCACACACTATAGAACGTAAACATTGACTCAATCAAATGTATTGTATCATATTTACATCCCGATTAAGTGTTTTTATGTGATTTATTTGTCTTGTATCGGTTTCTTTCATTCAGAGTCAGAGATTTATGAAGATGTAAGCAACAGTATGGATAGCACGAACGAATTATTGAAACGTATCCAATATTCTAAAGTAATACGGACAAGAAAACTCAATTTATAATTACCATTTTCATAATGGATGCATGCACAACTGAGAGAATTTGCCTTTGAGTACAGAGAATTGACATAAAGGATAAATACATGGTGCTATAATAATGAAATCAATCTGTTTTCAGGTTACACTGCAGATTGCACATTTATTATTTTATGCTTATTATGGTGCCTTTCCTATCCATCAGATCTCTCAAAGCAGTGCATTGTACACTAGCACTCTGTCACACCTATGCGTTGGTAACCGCCGTTTCTGCTCAGAGCAAAGCAAGGCTTTTCACTTTCATCACACAGTGATTTTACATGTGTATGGTTCAACGTTTATAAAAGGCACATGTAATGTTACAATGTATTAATGTTGTGAAATTAAATGTTTTCTAGTACATCGTTTGATCGATTTACCCTGGGTTAAATCCTATTATTGGTTGATTTTATCTGCTTTTATTTTAATCAAATTAAGGCATACTTATAAAAATTGACATTTGGCTAGAACACTTTCGACAAATGAACCATACCCACCTCCCCCCTGACCCACGATAACTGTTGACTACAATCCTTGCCTGTCTACATCCATTAAGTTCATACAAACCAACCAAAAGAAGAAAACTTCCTGTTCTGTCATGTCTCACTGCAGTCAACCATCTTTGCATTCTCATCTGTCTATTCAACATATATCAGAATGAAAGAGTGGGTCAAACTATATATCAAGGTCGCTGCAGCGCTGTACAAAGTCTGTGAAAGATGAGATGATGTTCCAAATGTAAACACAAAGAAAAACCCCTAGAACGACAACATAATAGGAATCAATTCTCATTAAAAGACAAGGAATGATTCAGTTTAGGATGGACTATTTTGTCTTGGGTTATTTAAACAAGAAGCCATATTAATGTAATCCGTTATCTGATGAGGAGAGTAACCCATTAGCAGTATTGCACAGGGTTCCTGTATGAAGCTGGGTTCTTCCAGCAGAGTCTTAGTAATCTAAATGAATACCCATATATTGAAAGCATTTTGATATTGGAAGCTAACATTTGATAGTCAAGCATTTAGTGATTGAGATATTGGACGCAGGAGCTCATCTGGAAGAAAGGATCTTAGGTCTCCCTCCTTAAGTAACAGATATGTTGTTCTATTTGCACAAATAAAAGATTACTGTCCTTTAAATTCATTGCCTTTCTGGAGAGGAATTGATGAGTTCATCAAAAAATAATTGTTTCAATCATCAATTCTTATAATCCCCATGACAACAGACCCATCACATCAATTGCCTGATAAAGAAATTAACAAATTATGTGTAATTATTATGAATTCAAACTCATCATATCTGATGATGTAATGTTTTATAAAATAATTTCTCCAATGGGTCTTTTCCACTCTAATCTACTCGGAATAGTGAATGTTTGACGAAAATATATTTGCATTGTTTATATCACAAACGTAAATACATAATGTACTATTTTTGGAAAAAAAACTATTCAAAATAAAAGGAATAATACAAGTAATAAGTCAAGTTTACCTCTATCCATCTATCAATTCGCATTCGTTATTTATGAGCAAACATCATTTACATGACAGCATTAGCAATATAGCAAAGATATCATTAGATTGCGTCTATTTGCAGAAATATTGACTGCATTGGACATAACATTGGATATTGTTTCACACATGAATCCTAATTAGCTGCCACTTCTACCCCTCCTCGGCAGCTGAGAACAATGGATGGACACGTGACTACCCTGGAGACAATTGCCGTCTCTAATTGGATAAGTTGACATGTATAATTGGATGGAATCCCTGTGTTCTCGACTCACTACTCAGTTGATGAATTTAGTGCTGTATATAGCACCCCCGCTTTTGCTGATTGCAACTACAATAACTTCATGAACATATAGAACAATTGGGCAATCACATTGCTTGCCATAATTGGGCGTCCGGATAACTAACTACAAAGCGTTGTGAATATGCAAATACAAAGTTTATGAATTGTTAAACTAGTATCCAACTGGCAAACTAATATGAATGTTCCAACCCTATCGTCCAATTACGACAATTTGTTTTGATGATATACATAATTCTCACTGCTTGAGATTCAACATTTTGATTCACCAGGTGTCTCTTGTGGCATACACGATGCATGCTGGGATAAGTTTGTAGACATTGCAGCAGATATAAAGACTTAAAATGTCATACATTGGAAACTGTTTTTTAGTATCTCGATGTAATGCTTATTACTAAAAATATTGAATAATTAAAAAAGAAATGGACTATTCTGTGACCTATTTATGAAGAGTCTTTGTTCAGTAATTCTGGCTGAGACTGTAATATATATATAAAGAAGCTTGGTAACGTAACAGATTCTTGACAAATCCCATGACAGCTAATGTCATTGAAGGTACAGACGGCAAACCAGAATAAACTCAGGAAACCAGATATGTCGGAGGCCACTCTTGTTACAGAGAAAAGCCCCTGTGTTCTGCTTGGGACTGAATCAGACTTTGATCACCATCCCGGACCCCTTGCTCGTCTACGTGTAACCCCCAGAGATAGTCACGTGGCGCCTTAGGTAAGATGGGATTGGAAGGAGAGTTGTATCACAAGATGACAGCTTAAGTATCTTGAGCAAATGACTCATACACCATTGAAGTGTCCCCATAGCATACCACAAGGTATTGACAGAGGTTTCACATTTCTATATATGCACGTGTTGCTGCAATAGAAATACAGATTTCACAATGATGTAACACAAAACACCATATTTTACCATGGGCAACATTATATGTAGCGGAATGTCTCACCCTATTTTATTATTTACAGCAAGTCAATTGTGTTCAGTTTGTATGCAAGGGATGAATGAATTGATCCTTAATGGCACATCGGTACATTAAGTTTGTGTGCCAATTGACGTAATGTTTGGAATAAAGTCTGACAAGCGTTTGCTGATTTCAACATCATTTAAACTTATTTATGATTCCGTAAATAATGAATATGTGGTATCACACCCTCCCTATGAGGTTATTTTTTTCCGAAACACATCGCCTGCATTAACAATAAGTTCATGTTCACCGTTTGATCAATGTGTATGATGGTATAACCATACAGTTAAAATTCAAGGGTTAAGCAGATATACAGACATGAGAATCAAATTAACTAATTTGTGTTTTTGGTTAATTTCAAGATATGCCTATTCACGCCTCTTTCTCTAATATAAGGAAAGATAAAGATAAGAAAACTAACAAAATATTTAGCTTCTAATATTGCATTATTCTTAATTAAACAAGCAATATACATCCGCAATGAAGTGGCGTTCATTTAAGAATGATGTAATGAAATATAGTGAGAAAAATGTACTAATTAATGACGTCATTTGGTCGGGACTGTGATCGTCGTCAAGCTCTATTCTTGTGATCCTCGCCTTATCTACGTCATGTATTTGATATGACAAAAAGTGACTGCGTGATCTGAGGTCTGTGTGTCAGTGACCCGTGTCCGATTAAACAGAATCACGTGTACAGCCAACATGATAAATATATATTCATTTCGCTGAAAAGCACTAATCTGGGAACAACAAAACATAAGCTAAAATATGGCTTGTAATGTAAGAAATGTCTGGAATTGCAGCATTACGGTTGCTATATTTCACTTCTAATTAAAATGATATTTTTTCGTCTCCAATTAAGCTCTTCCTTTTCTCTCCATCATATAGATTTAAACATAAGATTCATTGGACATATTGAATCATATTATGCTGGCGATTATCTCAGGGAAAATAATTGCTTTGTCCACGCTTTGTTGGGACTTATATTGTGTCCCAAGCCGCCTTCGTTTGTAAATCACCACTCCGAGCAGACAATCTGCCGGCAGGAAACACAATGTACAATTCACACCGCCTGATTGACATTCTATTAAAATGTATATCTGACCTGCATCCTGTATGCCAGAGAGTTGACAGCCATAATCTAACAAATCCAGTTTGTGCTTACCAAAGGAGTAATTGTGTGAACCTAGTTTGTATGAGCCTCTACACATCTAGACAGCAGTTCTCATGATGTCACTCTCAGTCTTCATTTAACCACTTCATTTGTCTGACAATTCAGGAACTTCTGTATAGAAATCCATCAATTTGCGAGTCCGCTATTTGTACTTGCACATTTCGCCCAGTGTAGCCATGTTATGACTGTCAAGTCGACATTTATATCTCCAGCTCTCCACAATCTCATTATATTAAATAAATAAAGACTGGTATGCCCATCGGTTCCACCAGTATTATCTCCCCATTCTTCATTTCAATTTTAAGGAGGAAACTCATGATCTAATAGATCTTTGTCAAATGGATTTAATTAGAATAGAGTTACCACGAATTACCATAATCTCATTTTCTTGCATGTAATTACTTGAAGGAAATTAAGTGTTTTGAGCACCACTCTGTCAACGGATTGTTCTATCGACCTGAATATGAATTACCTCAAAACATTAAGACAACTTGATATCTAATATTTGTCATCTTGTCCTACCTTACTGAATGAATGTGTTAACAGATCTGTTACAATTGACCAATTGTCACAGAAAATGAATATTTTGATGCTTCTTTGCTTAGGATTTAAAATGTACAATGTGCTAACTGAAATGATAGATGAGTAAACAAACTGCTGAGCTGGCAAGGTCCAATAAGTGGTCAGGTGATTATGACATCTTCAATTTGACAACGGAAATGGAACACCTCCTTGATCTTAATGTCATAGGCCTTGCCTCACTCGGTCCCCAGGGGGCACTGACTGATCTAAACAGTCTTGACGTGTATGACGTCTTCTCAGGTGCACACCAATTTGTTATCATATTTTTTACTTTAAGTTAAAGGAATCTGTTCTGAAATCTGGTCAGGTTTAAACTATAAGAAAACAAACTTCAATGAATTAGCATTGAGAGTACCCACCAGATTTCATTAGATGATTGCATGTCTCATGAGAAATAAATACAGCGCCTGCCTCTTTCACCACCATTCTCAAAGTAAACAGATGTAAAACAACACTTTATTGCAAACGACAAAAGACAACTGCAATGCGTTATTCTGTTGGCTCAGGGACAAGGCACTGACCATCTCATTTGCAGTGGGGGAGTCTGGGTATTTTTTCATCACAGCTAATGTTATTTTGGACTGGAGTGTTTAAGACATTGTTAACTACATATGACAAAATTATCATATGTTTTCAAATATCAACTGTTTTTCTTTAGATACCACGTTTAGGTAAAAGGTGATTATTGAACCTAGTCGTCTCTTTAAAGCCCAATCTTCAGACAAACACAAGGATTTTTTTTATAAATAATTTTTTGATAAGTATAACAATATCATATAAATGATAACAACACTGAAAATATATTCAATAAGTTGGCATAGAAATTAACAATTAGACTTTAAAAACGTATTTCGTCTGAAGAGAGAAATTGGGGTATGTAATAGCACAAAAATTACACTAATCTTTATTGCTAAATAAGATAACAGAACATTTCTGAGAGTTAGTTGAAAATTAGGGTGCTTCAACCCCTGAAACATTACATGGTCATCACGGAATACTGCTTGGACAGGAAATGGCCTAGATATGTGGTGGTGATTGTTCTATTTGCGTAAACTTGAGAATTATTACCTATGCGGCTACAATAATAATATTTCACCACATCCCTTGGTTTGTGTAAAACAGTATACAAATATACATGAAAAGACATTTATATATTTCATTCTTTGTTGGTTTTGAGGTTAATAGAAACTAAAGTATTCGAGTCACGATGGAGGTTGGTCTCAGGTGCTGTATTGGGTCATCTGCAGGCAGGATAGGCTAAGTACAGCTGATCAGAGACAGCAGAAATCTTCATCTAATGACAGCTCCACAGCTACCAGACACTTGTACTAAGTCTGCTGTATATAGCTGATCAGAGACAGCAGAAATCTTCATCTACTGACAGCTCCACAGCTACCAGACACTTATACTAAGTCTGCTGTATACAGCTGATCAGAGACACTAGAAATCTTCATCTACTGACAGCTCCACAGCTGTCAGACACTTATACTAAGTCTGATGTATACAGCTGATCAGAGACAGCAGAAATCTTCATCTACTGACAGCTCCACAGCTACCAGACACTTGTACTAAGTCTGCTGTATACAACTGATCAGAGACACCAGAAATCATCATCTACTGACAGCCCATCGGCTACCAGATACTTATACCAAGTCTGCTGTATACAGCTGATCAGAGACAGCAGAAATCTTCATCTACTGACAGCTCCACAGCTACCAGACACTTATACTAAGTCAACTGTATAAAGCTGATCAGAGACACCAGAAATCATCATCTACTGACAGCCCATCGGCTACCAGATACTTATACCAAGTCTGCTGTATACAGCTGATCAGAAACAGCAGAAATCTTCATCTACTGACAGCTCCACAGGAACCAGACACTTATACTAAGTCTTCAGTATACAGCTGATCAGAGACACCTTAGCTATAGGGAATTCACCATCTAATGATAGCTCCACAGCTACCAGACACTTATACTAAGTCTGCTGTATTCAGCGGATCAGAGACAGCAGAAATCTTCATCTACTGACAGCCCCACAGGAACCAGACACTTATACTAAGTCTGCTGTATACAGCTGATCAGAGACATCTTAGCTATAGGGAATTCACCATCTAATGATAGCTCCACAGCCTCCAGATACTTGTACCAAGTCTGCTGTATACAGATGAGCACCAGGATTCTCAATCTAATGATACCAGGATTCTCAATCTAATGACAGCTTCCCTCCACAGCTTCCATATTCGTGTATCAGGTCTTCTACATGTACGTAGTAACTACAACCTGTGACTGAGTGTATCTGGCTCACTCCACAGCCTCACTATACTCAGCCAACAAAATCTACTCACATCCGTAAGCAGTGTCCACCTAAAATAGCACTCTGTCTAAACGTAATACATATACGCTATATGTAAGCATATACCAACAAATCTAACGATCCTGTATTAAATCTTACGCCTGGTATGGTTATTGTTTATGCATTTCATAAAAAATGCAAAATAACAAAACCATTTTCATCCTAATGACCAAATAGATACACACGATTAATTTGATTAAAATCATTAGATGCATATTATGCCAAACCCTTGGGCATTATCTTAGTATGTGATTGATTAGGCTCTTATACAGTACAATAATGTGCCATTCTAAACACTTGTTTGAATATAAATGATTGTTCATCATTATAAACATCTTCATTATGGTCCATTGTAATCTTGTCTATCAACATCATCATAACAATTATGAAAAGCTTATGTCAACATACACTTCAGCCATATTAAGGGAAATCATTTTTGAATATTTATCTGGTAATTATTTCATATAATTTATCATGAGGTGCTTTTTCTTTGAGAGAGGTCAGCTACATTTTCAACCTCCATTCAGCCTCCATTTAGCCATGTCTTGTTTTTTGGAGCTCATTTATAATATCTAATTCAATTACGGTAAAGTACCTACCCTTCATACCTTTCATCCTAACTTTACCATTGCAAATATAATGTTTACATGTGGGAGGTCCCGTGGAAAAAGATAAAATGTGATAGAAAAAGGAGTGTTAATAACTCACCTGAGGGCCCGTATGTACATATTCCTAAATTTCCTTTTAATGTGGTCTCCCTCAAAGTAACAGCTTGTATTGGTATCCACAACTCCATCATATCGACCTTTGACCTCGATACTCTCGCACGTCTTCACGCGAACGTGAGTGTTATCTCGCAGCCACGCATTCGCACGCGTGATTAAGGCACTGAAAAAGAAAATCAAACGTAAATATTTACTACAAATGATAATTTGTCAGGTAAAAAAATTGCAATGTTACAAAATGTACACAAAGTTTTATTGTTGTTATGTTTCTATAACCAGGTAAGATGATCAGCTTTACATACGTGATACATAAGTCTTTATACCTTGCACGACACAGAATGATCGACGTGCTGAAAGGTTATGGTGTATCATAATAGTTTAAATGACTTAAAAGTTCAAAACATAGTACCAAAAAAGGTTCGAATTCAACATATTTTTTTTAAATCACGTTTTACAACAAATTCAACTGTAATGTTTCTGTGTGATTATTTTTTAAATTCATTCTAAATTAAAAGCACATCCCATTCTTACTCAATTATCTTCATTCTTATTGGATTTATTCATATAAATATCATTTTGAATGGCATCATCTATACTACAGGAAATTGACAGTGATTTATTTGAAGTTTAATGTAAAAAGGTATCCAAATACAGAGAAAATATAAATAAAAAATATCAGCATTGTCATGTATAGGGTTACCAAATTATCAAAATTAAACCTTCCTGCCGATTTGATCTCACTCCATGGCGAAGCAAAAATAGAAATATCTTATCAAGAATATTTCGTTATGCTTTGGAATAAGATATTGTTTTCTTGAAAATATGAGCCGGAAATCTTCTTTCTGTTTTGATGCGCATTAATTATCGCTCACATGTAAGGATGCTGCAATAACAAACCTTCACAAGACAAATTAATTTTGGCATTGAGTCCATCAGTAATAAAATAGAGTGACATTATCCTCCATTCCCTTAAAAAATAAATCTAATAGCTTAAACGTCAACAAGCGAATGTTTTTACTCTTACGCATTTCTTTGAAGATGTTGTCAACACAATATTTAATGAGAAAAGGAAGACAGATACAATACCACATCTGTAGTAAGGTGAGTGATAATTTCTGATTTTTTTTCCAAGGCTGGAGATCATGATTTAAACAAAGCTAATCAGGAAGCTGGGCCTGGGATGTCTAATTTGGCCCGTCATCATTATGGCTGACCCCGAGGTGACGGCTCACTGGATTCATTGCATGGTGCTAAAGTGTGCTGATAGAATATTTGACATTTAATGGGGACTCTCTCGCAAATGCCTTTCCCCCGGCCAACATTCTGGCCGGGAGAGAAGCTGTAAAAGTATGCATACGTGTGAAGACTTCACTCGGAAAACTGTAACTGCTGTTTAATGAAGTGAACTGGGAATTGGTAATGCAGAGGAATTCTCCAACTCTCGCTTATTGACACGTGAGTCCAGCGTCAAATGGCTGGCAAGATGGCAGCGTATCTGTGAAATCACTTTCTGAATGCCACAGAAGAAAAAGAAAAGGAATGTGTTTAATCAATTTCTCGCACATGCTTCATGAGTCCTGTCGTTTTCGAAATACTTTGTAAGGTTATTGCTGGGTGTCATGGCAACCACAGGAAGTCCCAATTACGGTCACACCAACGACACATTTGTGTTACCACATGGCGACATCATTTGGCTCTTCCCGCCCAAGTGAGTCAATTGTCGTCTGCGAGAAGGGGTTCTCGACAAATCATATAAAAGATAAATCATATCAAATTGATTATACCTCAGTGATGCGCATATTTATGCGATTTCGAATGAATACGCGCATGTCAATTATTTGTAAAGTATTGATTAGCCATCTTTAGACTGGTTCCCCATCGAGTGTCAAGAACATCGTGTATATACACAGATGGCGGCAACCAGTCTATGGCTGTACGCGCCATTTTCGGGTCACGTGACGGGGTCAAATGAGGTGCGCTTTGTTTACAAATGTTTGTAACGATAAATATCTTGTTTCATGTATCATTTTTTTAAAATACAGTAGTTGTCTGAGGTATAAAAACAAAACATACACTCGTCGGTCAGCTGGGTGAGCGGATTCAGTGAGTTGGTGATGGCGGACGGATACCCTGAGCCGAAGGCTCAGGGTATCCGTCCGCAATCACCAACTCACTGAATCCGCTCACCCAGCTTCCCGACTCGGTATGTTTTGTTATAATATTCAAGCACATGATGGTTGGATTGGCTTAATGGTAGAATGCATGGCTCATATTGTGGCTACTTTTGCCAGAAACGAATCTGTTGAAAATACTATTTTTATTTTTCAATCAAAAACCGAAATCCTTTTTGAAATATGTAGAGCAGTGACAGCAAAATGGACAATTAATAACCAACGTTTACACAGAAGTATGCATCATTTAAATATTTTGACACAACTTATAGGGAGAATCTAACCCAGTTGCCATTTTGATAGTTGAAGATATTTTAAATCGGCATGCCACAGAATTAAAGGTAGTTTGATTACCATGCATATGTATGTATAGTTTGAGTATATAAAGTGGAAAATAATCTGGATTACGCGGAGGCTTAGGTTTGGAGAGACAATTAAATAAATACTGGTGCGCGTCTGCATGAAATATTGCCAGCATCCACATGCTACTCGAGTAACAATACCCAAAGGCCCACTTCTGTAATAGTAGACAAATTATCCAATAAACCAACTTGACAAACTACTAAAATATGAAAGACGGTTCAGGGGGCGTCATTCTACCTCATCTGAAACTATCATGGGCGACAGATCTGGGTTGGTCTTTACAGCGATCAATATTCATTGAGACACTTCCACTTGTGTTGTGAGGGAAAAAGTCCCATAGAAAGAACTTCATTGGTTTTCATGAGTGCTTTTAAAAGCTTTGCAGTCTGATTGAAAAGAGGCCATTGAAAAGGAGGGCTAATACTTTAAGCATAGACACCCAATTTGGGGCATATTTATGAGGTGGTAAATTGCTCCCCAACATGTTACAACAGGGGCCATTTTTTTATTCACATTCCCAAATTGACAATCATGATAATAACAGGGCTATGTGTTGTGCCAAATTTCTTTTTTGTGACATTTCCTGTTTCTTGGCAAAACAGATTTAAAGAAAATGTTCGTGTCAGCCCATTTCAAGTGTATTTATGCATTAAGGGACAAGCACATTTTCTTTAATAATTTGATTTGGTAATCGGATAACAATTTGTGTTTTAGACAAGTACTGTGTTAGAGCAATATTTAGCTTCATATACTCAGACGATGCAAATCAGGAACTGAAGAAAATAAAATAATCATAATACACAGCCTTATATGTACAGACGAGGCAAATCAAGAACTGAAATAAATAAAATAAACATAATGCATATAAATGATGTCACTGATGTGGGCCCTGGACATGACATTCATCGTGAATCTCCAGATCACAAGTCACAGTGTCCGGCAAACCATTATGTCATTCGATACAAAGGCAAAAGTTTGAGAAACTGCAGCATGACCAACTTAGAGATCACTGGAACTCTCCTTCCATCGTAATAATATCATAGGTGCTTTGAGGAATCCTTCTTGCATCATGATAACATCATAGGTGATTCCAAGCACTCTCCATGAGTCATAAAAATATCGTAATTAACACAAGAATCTCTATGCATCATAACAATATCGTGGTTAAGACAAGGATCTTTATGCATCACAACAATATCGTGGTTAAGGCAAGGATATTTATGCGTCATAACAATATCGAAGTTAAGACAAGGATCTCCATGCATCATAACAATATCATGGTTAAGACAAGGATCTCTATGCGTCACAACAATATCGTGGTTAAGACAAGAATCTCTATGCGTCATAACAATATCGTAGTTAAGACAAGGATCTCGATGTGTCATAACAATATCGAAGTTAAGACAAGGATCTCTATGCGTCATAACAATATCGTGGTTAAGACAAAAATCTCTATGCGTCATAACAATATCGTGGTTAAGACAAGGATCTCTATGTATTATAATGATTTCAAAGCTGATACAAGGAACTCTATATATATCATAATAATATCATAGCATTTAATATGTTCCGTGCTGATTTTGGTCATATTTATCCAGAATTGCAGTGCAAATTATTCAGTCAATATTGCTGCAGTTTTTATTGTGCTCCTCTATGGTCATTTTCTAGTCATAAAAAAATATGTGTACCATGGAGTAAAGTCCTGAGATGTGTATGGAGAGTTTCACCGATGACTCATTGTGATATTATTGCAGTTAAGCCTTAAATTGCGATTCTGCAAATTTGTTGAAGGCATAGAGATGTATCATACTATGTTATTGAAGAATGTGGCTTCTATGGCTCTCAGAAATCCTTTTTCTGTATATAGCAATAATTATAATGAAATTATAGGAATGGGTGCCAATCATGATTTCTGTAAAGGTGCCATTATTACTGAATGGTATGAATCTAGAGTTAAAGCAGAAATGTTGCTGTTTTGTTTGACATAATTGAGATGAGGGACGGAAGAAAAGAATGTGGTATTTTAACTAGAGAAGATATTTTATACACCATTGATGATATATGTATAAACTGAAATTTTGTGGTTAAGTGCTTTTAACACGCCATATTAGTTTTTGATTGAATCTCTGTACACTGTAAATGCCATATTATTTCATAAGCAAATAAAGATATTATATTTTATATATAAGGAACTCTCTGTGCATCATAATGATATCATATCTAATAAAAGGAAGTCTATGTGATATGTATCATAACGATATCATAGCTTATATAAGGAACTCTCTATGTATCATAATAATATCATAGCTTATATAAGGAACTCTGTATGTATCATAATAATATCATAGCTTATATAAGGAGCTCTCTATGAATCATAATAATATCATAGCTTATATAAGGAACTCTCTATGAATCATAATAATATCATAGCTTATATAAGGAACTCTCTATGAATCATAATAATATCATAGCTTATATAAGGAGCTCTCTATGAATCATGATAATATCATAGCTTATATAAGGAACTCTCTATGAATCATAATAATATCATAGCTTTTATAAGGAACTCTCTGTGAATCATAATAATATCATAGCTTATATAAGGAGCTCTCTATGAATCATAATAATATCATAGCTTATATAAGGAACTCTCTATGAATCATAATAATATCATAGCTTATATAAGGAACTCTCTATGAATCATAATAACATCATAGCTTATATAAGGAACTCTCTATGTATCATAATAACATAATAGCTTATATAAGGAACTCTCTATGTATCATAATAACATAATAGCTTTTACAGGGAACTCAGGGATGTATCATAATGATATTAAAGGTGATCCGAGGAGACTCCGTGTGCAACACTATAATAGCACAATCTTATTTCAAGGCATATATCACAATATTCTCAGGCTAACAAAGAACATTGCACATGTTCCATTTAACCACATGTGTATTCCACACCAGTACGTAATAGAGACTGACATATTTAAGCCAAGCTTCTCTCACACATACAGAGAGATAATGTAGAGTCACCAGTCCTTAATGGGATTGTGCTTTGTGGTGATGGATAGGATTAAGTTGACACCAAAATATGCAGCCCAGTGCTACTTGAAATAGGTTTGCCACAAAGCCTCCCCCCGGAGTAAATTACGACACACCTTGACGAACATATGTCTGTCTAACTGTTTTAATAGTATGGTTGAGCTCCTGTTAGTGAGGTAACAGTATGGTTGAGCTCCTTTTAGTGAGGTAATAGTATAGATGAGCTCCTTTTAGTGAGGTAATAGTATGGTTGAGCTCTTTTTAGTGAGGTAATAGTATGGTTGAGCTCCTTCTGGTTAGTTAATAGTATGGTTGAGCTCCTTCTGGTGAGTTAACAGTATGGTTGAGCCCCCTTTAATAAGTTAACAGTATGGTTGGGATCAAGATACAAACAACTTTCCTCAATAGAAATGCTCATAGCTATCTCTCAGCCATTTCACACTTTATGTGATGTTTCTCTACTGCCTACGTTCTATCCATATGTGGGATACCATTTCCTCTCATGTCCCCCATGTGATGTTTGTATGTCAACTGTCCTATGTCCAGGAGAGAGACCCATTATGTTATCCATGTCATCCTGTACCGATCTATCCCAGAAGAGAGGTGTTCCTAATATATAGACTGACCTATAGCCAGTAGAGAGGCCCTCCGCCTCCTATCAGTCCTCCCATATTATCACCCGAAGTGATCCTAATATATAGACTGACCTATAACCAGTAGGGAGGCCCTCCACCTCCTCTCAGTCCTCCCATATTACCACCCGAAGTGGTCCAAATATATAGACTGATCTATAGCCAGTAGAGAGGCCCTCAACCTCCTCTCAGTCATCCCATATTATCACCCGAAGTGGTCCTAATATATAGACTGACCTATAGCCAGTAGAGAGGCCCTCCACCTCCTCTCAGTCCTCCCATATTACCACCCGAAGTGGTCCTAATATATAGACTGACCTATAGCCAGTAGGGAGGCCCTCCACCTCCTCTCAGTCCTCCCATATTACCACCCGAAGTGGTCCTAATATATAGACTGACCTATACCCAGTAGAGAGGCCCTCCACCTCCTCTCAGTCCTCCCATATTATCACCCGAAGTGGTCCTAATATATAGATTGACCTATAGCCAGTAGAGAGGCCCTCCATCTCATCTCAGTCATCCCATATTATCACCCGAAGTGGTCCTAATATATAGACTGACCTATAGCCAGTAGAGAGGCCCTCCACCTCCTCTCAGTCATCCCATATTATCACCCGAAGTGGTCCTAATATATAGACTGATCTATAGCCAGTAGAGAGGCCCTCCACCTCCTCTCAGTCATCCCATATTATCACCCGAAGTGATCCTAATATATAGACTGACCTATAGCCAGTAGAGAGGCCCTCCACCTCCTCTCCGTCATCCCATATTATCACCCGAAGTGATCCTAATAAATAGTCTGACATATAACAAGCAGTGATGCTATCATTTCTCTCAATCATGCTATAATTTCTCTCAATCATGCTATCATTTCTCTCAATCATGCTATCATTTCTCTCAATCATGCTATCATTTCTCTCAATCATCCTATTATTTCTCTCAATCATGCTATCACTTCTCTCAATCATGCTATCATTTCTCTCATTTGGTCGGCAATGTTTTTTTTTTCAATTATAAAAAGAATGATCCGATAATATAAGAAGTATAGCGTTTTTATACATGTACAAAGTGAAACAAAATAATGGTAAGAATCAAATAAAATTCTCATCCTCTTCTGTGTACAGTTAAAACATTAAATTAAACGGAAACAAGATTAAATTATGATTTTAATTAAATTAATCAAAACTACAACATCTGCTTTACAAGACTCTTTAATGAATAAAGAAGTGCTACTACAAAGTGCTATTTGTGAGCCCATGTCACAAAATGGTTCAGTGAGACATGGAACAAGACAAGCATATTTGTTTTTCACCTTACACGTCAGGGAAATCTTATTTCAGACTGTTTTGTTGTCATTTATCCACAAGAAACGCTTTCTCTATTACTACACCATCCTTTACCAAGATATAAATACACGGTACAACAGTGCAATTCCCATCTGTCTAGTATAAATCATAACATTTGAAAATTGAGTATGATTAATAGAATTTCTGGTAAAAGAGAATGCGGGTTAAATATTCTCATATATAAATAAGATACGTTTTATCTGATTCTTAATTTAATCTATGTTTTTAAAATACCTTGAGTTAAACAATATGATAGGCAAGATTCAGCACTGGATTAAGCAATAGATTTGTATCTGGGTAGATATGTAGAGTTATAAACATATGAGCGATCCTAATTTTGTAAGGCATTTAACAGGGATAATATCCAAATAAAAATGTCGGTGGGAGTGGTGTGAGAAATTGCCCCTCTCCTCGGGCCATAATTCGCGAACCTCTCTTAATGGAGCAACTGATGTCGGCAATTTGTAAAGCTATCATTGGAACAGTTTGTCCGTTGCCATTTGAGATGTATTAATGCATATGTTGCCTGCTGAAGCAAGGCACCATCGCCGAATCAGGTAGATCTGAGGACGCCATTATTAGTGCTGGGGTCAAGGGTCACATCCTTTTCCTGCCACAGAAGTGCTTCTCTAGCTGGGATCTGTTTTTCTGACGTCTTTGTTGTTGATGTATTCCCACCATGTTATATCGCATTAAGGATGGTTTGTGTCTTTGCTCAATATAACGTATCATAAATGTATCTGTGTGTACATATTGAATGGAAAAGAAGTCTTAATGTTCTTGATGCAGATTTAGCATATTTAGCGATTCGAAAATAGAATATAACTAATAGAGACGGTAATACTCTTCCATTAACCTTTTCATATATCAGTATTTTACAATGATTACAACACATATTCTGGTTTTGAAGCTCAATAATATCTTTCTATCTTATATACCCTTTTGTTAATGCAAAGATTTTGATTCAACATTTAATCTTCGTGTTCACTAAGATATCATTTCTGCAGATCAAAACAAGTCATAGGATTAGACTGATATATATATATATATATATATATATATATATATATATATATATATATATATATATATATATATATATATATATATATATATATATATATATATATATATATTATTGAGACTATTCGGTCTTTGTTCTCAATAGCATATCATTGAATATTGGATCAGCAGACCAGGGGTCATATTTCGTGCATGAATATGTATATTCTATGATCACATCATTGAAATGGGGGAAAGTCAGTGGTGTCCCTTGTTTGCCCTTAGTACATATTCACTTTAGGAATATTTCAATTAAACGTCCTCATATTTAACTCAAGAGCTGTAAAAATGCAATAAAATATCATCACCATTATTTTACGAGAGTTGGGCATTGTGTTCCGATGGCAGTTTTCTATCTAATTTTAATATGCTACTGGATTGTGCTGAAAAAGGCGTAGATAGATATAATTCCATAATAGAATAAAATACATTTGATAAACTATAGGATAGCTTCACTTGTGAGGATGAGTAGATTTCTATAGTTAGTGCTATTTGACATTGGTTTGATTGATATCACGCCCAGCACATGTAACACGTTCATGTCGGTGGTGGTGTTAATGTGAGGTGTGAAATGTGAATTGCTGGTGAGTCAAATAGGCACCACTTGTCTTACAGCCATTTTTTACTATCAAAGCAATGGGGTCAACGCCTTCATTTAGAAGGTGATAGATTCTACGCTCAGAACACATTTCCAATTTTCTGGTGGATAAGACACCATGTTTGTGGACTAGGATGGAAATTACCAATAGTAGAGAGTCGTTATTAATTGCGGATGGGGATGGGAGTATAATGCATACGTATGTGAAAACACAGAAGATAATTACCCGGAAATGGCTTTATTTACATAAATAAATGTAGATTCTATTCTGTTAAATCTGATTCCTTAATTTGACGATATTAGCAAAGCAATATAGCTGCTGGTATATTAGTACGCAACAAGCCCTACTTATTTGCTCCCTGAAGATCCACCAAAGTGGTGAAATATATTGGAGGGATTTATACATTTCATATATATATATATAGTGATCTTAACATATTGTATTCTTAGTGCTTAATAAACCAAATTCAATTATTGAATTTTGAGGTAATTTGCATGCAGTAAATGGTTGCTGCAGTTCTGTTGCAGTTCAGACGTGCCAGACAGTGAATTCCCTGAAACATTATGTGTAATGTGAAGGAACCCTGGAGTCAATTTAAAATGTGACAATTATATATATGAGACACATTCAGCTAAAAACGACAGGACCGTGGCATACATATAAACGATTATTCCATCTTTCTGAGAGTTCTAGGGCACAGAGTGACAGACACAAATAGCAATCATCTCCTATCTGTATTTTCATAATGCTTATGTGTGCTGAATATTTTGGAGTAAATAACAGGCTTTGTCCTCTAAAAAGCAGAACAGAATAATACGATGTCATATGTCTCATCAACATAAACCTGGGAGAGGAATTATTCAAATGTGCGCATATCATATCATGAACTTCAATGACACATATGAATTATCTTTCACAATGCGTAGCACTGATATATTGTGTCTTGTGTTGATATAAGGACCAAAACCTGGAATACATTTTCATCTAGTGAATAACTTGTAACTATAAACGTGACCATGGATCTAGTAATTTAAAAGTAAATGTACCAAATCAAAAAATATTTTATTTAATTGTCCATAACATTATCTCGTATTTCTTTATGTAACATGAAGAGGAGGCTTTTCCGGCAGCCTATTCCAATTGTATTTTCGCTTTTAGATCCTATTGTAATTAAAACATAGATAAATATATACAATCCAATGCATAAATATATGCTGTATACAAATGAGGAACTACAAAGTGATATAGACCTAATACTATCTTAAATTCTATCGTGTACTTTTCTATTTAAATGTGTGTGCTTGCCACACGAGTCATGCTCTGTAGCCATGTAAGCCCGGAAGCTTAGTTGTACTTTGTATAGTGTTAAGATTAACTTGTCTGATCATGAACCTGCCTTTTCCTTAAGTTTGCATGTATCCCGCCCCCTCACCTACACGAGGGCCATCCTGCCTAACGAGGTACAGCAAGGGCTAAAATACTGACAAAACTCCATAAACTGGATGCAATCATCAAATACCATACCGCAAACCAAAACTGTCATGAATGGAACAGTACCTGCACATGGATGGCATATATCAGTTGTTTTTTTTCTGATTGTAGAAGATGGAGCGATTTGGTGGGGGGAGGTAGATGTGGGTGAATATGTTGTCATAGCGTGACAAGGCAGAGGGCAAGTGTGTGAGACAGGGTCAACTTCTCTGATCGCTACAGCATGCCACACACCGTGGTCTGCATGCTGACCAATCAAGACTGGCCCTCCCCAAAGGATACTCTGTTAACCACTTCATAAATCTGACCCCTCCCTCAAACACCTACTCCCACCTTCAAAATTACTGCTCCCTCTGACCTGAATACAGATTATGGAACAAATTCAACTCTCTTTGCCCTTGTCCGTTGGAACTAATTTTATAAAGTCATAGCGTCTGCCATTCTTACCAATGGTTACAATCTCAGAGGATTTTTTGTGCATATCAAAGAAATCACTCTAGTAGACATCAAGTTATGTGTTGGGAATTCATACTAGCGCAAAAAGAAACCCCAGATATCCTTTCTTGCTTTTATTAAAATATTTCCCGACGAGAGTGGGGATTACCCCTCCAAGACCAGGCTGAGGGCACGATGCTTGATGACCTCCTACACACCAGCACATCCCACTGAGGATTAAACAAACATGTAGCTCTCACCGATGTCGTAAAACATCCAAGTCAATGTCGCAAAATGATATCTGCAATATCTCTGGAGAGGCTGGGTTACAAACGTATGCATCTCATAGTTGGTGTTCTTTGCATGTATCCTATGCGTGCGCAATAGGATCACAAGGATGGCAGAGATGGCATCCACAACAACTGCTTGGTGCGTCACTTGGTCCTCGGTGAATTAGATTTCCCGCTGCAGAGAATTCGGAGCAACGTGGCAGACATGTAATTATAGCATGTAGGATCGGATGATTACACCATTAACGCCTTCTGACATGTACGATTATATACATGTAATTGAGAAAATATCTTTACGCCACGTTTAAGCAGAGACGCTCTCTTTTGGAACTATAAGGCTTTTGTGTGGGACAATTTCCACAAAGAGAGGCTTGTGGGTATTGAATATGTTACCATGGATACCCATCTGTGTCAGTTCCAAAGCTACCTGAGGACATGTCGATTCCACACACAAAGAATTCGCAGACACAAGGGCATACCAGGCAGAAGAAACAGTATCTACTTCAGGGGGAGGAGGTTCTAAATTGGCCCGGTTCTATCGCAGGCTGCAGCGTACGATCCGCAGCAAGGGAGAGGTGGAAGCCGGAAGATGATCGGCGTAGTGACTGGCAAAAATCGTTATTTTATCCAGTTGAGATTTAGGATTTGACACATTAGCTTAATGGCTTTATATGGGCCACGTCATTGTGGGCAAGGTATTATAGCAGAAATATCAATGGCTGGAAATGTCAAAACCTGATGGAAATAGTTTAGTTATCAAATGTCCTGGATAGCAAGGCCAGCATCTAACATAAATCACTATTGGCTTTATGATAATAATTTTATTGGAAAAAAATGGTATTTATTTTTGTTGGAATAGTGACATAAGCAATAGACTTACTCGAATCGCTCATAGTCCGGTGAGCATATAACTCCTCCAGCACCGGCGCACCGCGGAGAAAAGTCCACGTAGGAGGTCTTAAAGTTGGAGGGACGTGCAGACGCCATGATGCCCTTATGCTACATGTCGAAGTCCTGAAAATAGAAAATAAATGTTGCAAATGAAATAGGTTATTATAAAATTCTCATCAATTTGTCTTTGTTGTCTTATTGCTCTGTCCGTGGTTCTTATAGTATGAGTCAGAAGAAAAAAATCAAGAAAAAAAGTACATTATACCGCAGTACATTCCTGCAGTTTTAAGTTTTCCACCTGATTTTAATTCTTTGATTTAAGTGTCAAAGCTTCCAACTATGCTTTTACTTGTTAAATTCCAGTTCGATAAAAGATGAAGCTCTCTTTTAAAAGTGATTGTAAAGAATAGTTGTTAAGATGTCCTAACAGGAATTGTAAACTGTATTTCTCTTCAATTCAAAAGGCGGCATAAGGTCACACGGTATGTATTTTCTAGTTTTTTTCTAATTTATTATGGATTCATTCCTGGCCATGTAGCTGAGTCATCATTTGATTTTGTTTGATGTGGTCGACATATGATGCCATTTCTTAGTTTATTCAAGTATTATCTTGACGATGAGCGATAATTGATTAGAAGTAACAGAACCAACTGCACTTCGAACAAGAACCATCTGTCCAGTGCTGACCATAGTAGCTTAGAGATCAAGGGGCTGTATCGCGTTAAGAACGACTGTGGGAACTCGGTAGCAAGGAACGGTCTTGTTTTGCCACAGGAGCTAGCATGCCAAGAGGCCGTCTTGTACTACAGGAGCTAGCATGTCAAGAGGCCGTCTTGTACTACAGGAGCTAGCGTGCCAAGAGGTCATCTTGTACTACAGGAGCTAGCGTGTCAAGAGGTCATCTTGTACTACAGGAGCTAGCGTGTCAAGAGGCCGTCTTGTACTACAGGAGCTAGTGTGCCAAGAGGTCGTCTTGTACCACAGGAGCTAGCGTGCCAAGAGGTCGTCTTGTGTTCAGAGTTGACACAGGAGCTATAATATTGCTGTGCAATATGATCATCTATAACAGCTTCTTAATCTTTCCTGTGGCTTTGGAACATTCCAAGTACAATCACCAATGGCTTCCCGTGTATGGCAGTCTTTTCAGTATTGTCAAAAGAATGACCGCATGAGTTAGAGCAAGAATGAGCCATCTTGTCCTAAATATAAGCACATGACTGCTGTCATCAAGGATCTGTCTTGTGCTAAGTGTTACCACAGGAGTTAGAGCAAGATTGAGCCGTCTTGTCCTAAATATAAGCACATGACTGCTGTTATCAAGGATCTGTCTTGTGCTGAGTGTTACCACAGGAGATAGAACAAGATTGAGCCGTCTTGTCCTAAATATAAGCACATGACTGCTGTTATCAAGGATCTGTCTTGTGCTAAGTGTTACCATAGGAGCTAGGGTATCAAGGGCCTTTCTAGTACTGAGCCTGATCACAGGAGCTATGTCCCTTGGAGAATATAACGGTCTCAGCCAGGCTATAGAGTTGGCGCCCATGTGTCCACATTGCATGGTATACAGACAGTGTTGATCCCGCTTTGTTAGATTTCAGGCTGTGTTTTCTCTGGTAGTGGTCAGTGTAATCTGATCATATAAATGGAGTTGGAGGGCGGGAAAGCATCAACCAGCATGTGCCATCACCTGCTGTCTGCAAGCCCTCACTTCTCGGTCCACTATCTCGCAGGCTTTTTGTATGCGTATAATCAACTTTACCTTTTGCTCTGATAAATATTACATTATACCCAGGCCGCGGCTCAAGTTCAGCACATTTTGCTGTGCAATATGATCATCTATAACAGCTTCTTAATCTTTCCTGTGGCTTTGGAACATTCCAAGTACAATCACCAATGGCTTCCCGTGTATGGCAGTCTTTGCACCAGTAAATGCAATTAACTGAGCAGTGCCGGTATAATAGGCAGTTTTGATGGTCCAGTTCCATGTTATCCCTTGGTGGTCATCTCTTTCTCTACACAACCCTTAACTTACTCTCACTGACCTTGTTCTTCCCAGTCTCATAACTCTTTTTGCTTTGCAAAGACAAAACGTAGAATGAGACTCACAAGCCTCGGCTGGGATGTTGGAACTGATGAGGCAGTAATTATCCGCACAGATGTGGGTCAGGGCATTGTACTCGTACATGAATATATCAATTTTGTAAATGTTGGAGTAGACAGATGCACATTAGCAATAATTGACACAGGCAGATCAGAGGGGGCGCTTCTAAATATGTGTGTGATCCACGGGCACCAAGCTCATGTCAAAGCAAGCTCTCGCTTATTCATTCCCACCACGGCCGTGTCATTGCACACAACATAAAACACCATGCTCTACAACCGCCCATTTGCATATTTATTTATTGGGATGGCCATTTGTTGGTGAATATAGATGCAGTATGACTCTTAAGTAGCTCAGTGTAGTTCCATTCCACTCCACCCCTCAGCGCTGATTCCACAAATCCCGCATTCAATAGTCAAAATACCGTCTGATGTTCGTTCATTACCATTCTCAATATCAAGAAGAACAGACATCATTGTAGATGTGACGTCATAAATATAAATAAATCCTCACATTGGATCTCAAAATTGATTTTATTGAAAAAAATACTATCAGTACCCCACCTCTACACTTTTGATATGTGACATTTTGAGTTCCATCATGGCTGACATGATCAAATCATAACATCACAGCATTTTTAAGATCTTGAATATTATTGTTTTGGAACGATAATTTCCTGATTTGAGTGACTCCATACGAAAATCAAGTTGTGTGTAGGTATGTGTTAAGGATTAATTAATTGTTGTAGCATCTAGGATAAGTATCGTCCATGTTTATTTTTTGGAACGTGGTAAACTGTTGAGAGAGCAATCTTGTCATGTTGTTAAATGCATATAACTATACAACGTGTATGTACTAAACTTCTACAGTGACAAATCTCTCAGAATGCCCAGCCGGCTGCTCGTAGCACTGAAATTACAAGACATTCTTCTTGTAACTGTGTGAAATTAAACACATTTTCAAGATTTAATCAAGATCGACGACATAAAAACATTAAATAATGTCAATACTTATAGACCTGTGAGACAAAAACTTCATGATGTAACATTTGGAACTATTAGATTCCATTGGATATATTCCATTGGATATCGTCTTGAGTAATCTTAGTGTCACCCAAATACAGAGAAAATCCCATTTCATCAATTGCACAATTGATAAATTGAGCAAAATGGAAAAATGGTTTTTAATGGTTTTCTTTTTGAAGACAGAATCTGTCTACTTGAATATGGTTTGCATATGTATTTTAGCTGTGATTTATGCGCACGGCTCTCTGAATAAGGTCAAACTTAACTCCTTTTTAGTATATGATTGACTATATTTTATAAAATAAAAGATTCTATAGAGTTAAAACTTCACGTAAAAGCTCTTCTGTGGAGGCCCAAAAGGGGATAAAATCAACAATAATATGCCACAAACAACCTATCCATGTCAATATCCTCGCATGAGAACCTCGACAAGCTCATTACTTAACAAATCTGAATTAAATACCAATACTAGCTTCACAACCAGCACAAATTATTGCTTAGTGTTTTCACTTCACAATTGTGCATTTAGTACAGCTTGTTATGTGATAATCAGTTTCCACACTATAAATGATGGGCATACTATGATAAGGAGGGCAAGCGTGTTCTGTCAAACAATAACTATGTCACCATGTCAGTAACATCAATTCCTCTTTGTTTCATATATATATATATATATATATATATATATATATATATATATATATATATATATATATATATATATATATATATATATATATATATATATATATATATATATGTATATATATATGTATATATATATATATATATATATATATATATATATATATATATATATATATATATATATATACATATATATATATATATATATATATATATATATATATATCCCAGCATATATATATATATATCCCAGCATATATATATATCCCAGCATATATATATATATATATATATATATATATATATATATATATATATATATATATATATATATGTATATATATATATATATATATATGCTGGGATTCTTCTCTCCCCTTTTATCAGATACCCATAGAATAGTATTCACTCTGCCAACGAGTACGCCTCATGTATTGTTTATGTGTATCAGAAACAATATAAATAACCAACTTAGAGGAATATATCCTTCACAACTTCCTTAAAATACTACACCGAAAAGCGATGCTATGTTGAATGGTGCACTGAAACATTCAATCTAAATTCAAATTATACTTACACTTTAAAACGTCATTATTGCTTCTTAAAATATCAAAATATGACAGAACTGATATAGACAGTGGTACTAGTCTTGATTTGATTGTGAGAGTTTCCCATAAATTGGTGTTTTTCACCAAGCTCTGTTTTACTCAATATCAACTTAGCTCCACAGGGGACCAGTATTGAACGGGTTCTATGCATAGAACATAACTGATTTTGAAAGATTACACTTTGATGTTGGGTTTTATAGTTACACAAAAGATAGTTTTACCACAAAATCTAATTTTACCCTTTTCTGCTGAATACCTCATTATGGAATCTTAATGTGTTAGATTTAATGGAGCAGACATGCATGTAGAGTGGTATTGGTTTTGCTAGTCATTAATTAAAAATGCCACTCTATATTCCCGACTACATCGAAGTACACATAATTCAAATCAAAATCAAATTTCTTTGCAATTTAGGATGGATTTAAATAGGAAATGACAATATTATTGACAGACAAGCTCTGATATCTATAATTGATCTAATCTATATTCATGGCTGATTTGATCTTTTAATATCTCAAGATGTAGGATATAAGGAAATTAAAGCGATTCAGATTCTTCAGACTAGGTCATAGTATTCATCCAAACTTTATGTTATTCTTTATAGGTTAATCTCACCCAGCAGTCAGCAATTATAATAAGTCTAACCAGTAGTAGGATTTCCTTTATACTGAGTGTGAACTTTATCAACCAGATCTGAGTGCTTTGGGCTGATTCCATCCTGGAGATGGCGCTGTATAAATGAATACTTGCTCACTAATTGTCTTTTCAATAAGGGCTTAATATATTGTATTTCAGAATGAGATAAATGCATTTAAGGATTTTATTCATTTATTACAGTTTATACAATTGAAGGGGGAGCACCGGCCGTGGCACAGTTGATAAGAGCACAAGCGGATTAACACGAGTTCCTCTGTGATGATCCAAAGTCGTGAGATTGAATTCATGTTCCACTTTCCAATATGAGCTGAGGACCCTGCCTGACCTGCAAGGTCAACACGCTGTCCTACATATATGTATGTATGTATGTATGTATGTATATATATATATATATATATATATCTGTGCGTGTGTGTGTGTATGTGTGTGTGTGTGATTATAGATGTAGATGTGTGTTAGTTATTGGTTGTGCTTTAGTTGAGGCGTTGTGAGACTCTCACACGGGAGAACATTTATGTAAATAAGAATACCCTTGCTAGCTCCTCATTCAATTACATATGTTTAAACCAATTGGTGATTGCATTACACGGGCTGATGGGGGAGAGTTAGGAATGAATTAGACAAATGGTGTTCAAGGTAATTCAAACAACCAAATTCATTGCTGTCTTGAAGTGTTTATGTTGTAATATATTATCTCACACATCGGTGTACTGATCTAATGGGCAACAACACATGGCTTTGTAGCCAATGAGCGTGGGTATGACTTGATATTGTTACAAAGCCAATGACTTAATTTTAATAAGTGTGACTTAATATAAATAAGTATCCTTTGTTAGTCTACTTTGAAATTTCCCTCAAGCTTTAAGGATTTCAAATGTAAACCAAATAAAACGCTTGTGAGATTAAATATCCGTTGGTTTTGCATTTCTATCAATAAAGATTTACATTGGGAGAGATTTGTGATTCATTTTCAACCAAACAAATTGTACGGATACTTGTAAGGTTTTTTACTAATGACATTGTATCTTGAATGATATCATATTTTATCAATTTGCAATTAGCAATACATTTTATTTCCAAGTTTCTTTGGTACATTTCAGTGCCTTGCCATATAATATGTTCAGTGTGTCCTGTTGGTTTAGATCATGTTATTTCTAAATAAAGTCTACAGATCCTAAACTTATCTAACATTGGGCTAAATCACTCACAATGGTAATAATTATTTCTTTACTTTCAGAAACAGTCAAGAAACTATTTTAAGAATGATCACTATGTGTAAAAGCATGTTGTAAAATATTCTTGAGGTGCATTGTGGGAATGATATGAGATATGAGAGTGATGTGTTGTCAAGCAGACCGAGCAGTAGTAATAGTACAATACAATACAAGAGGAGCTTCCGGTGGCAGATGATGCTTGCTGGCTCGCAGGGCGTCTACAAAACGATGGGTTGTTGCCCACTACATCACAACTCCAAGTGAGCATTTTAGGCAATGCTTTATGACATGTGACAGGGCTGGAGGATGAGTTGACCATTTCTCTGACCCCCATAAGTGGCAGTGGGCAAAAGGAGCCAAAATGGCAAGCAATGGATTCCATTACAGACTGAGCAATCAATTGAGAGCACCATGGTCTTGTAATGTTGTTGCATCCAGTCAGCTTTATTGCTTGTGAACTTCAATAGCTAGCAAATTTGAGCCCACTCAAGAGTGAAATAACGGCCTGTGATTGTGAGGGGGCGTGTGCAAATCTGTCAAAACATATGTAACATTATGGAAATTCAGCTCAAGCAGACTGTGGTGTGGTAGCCGACAGACAAGTATGTGTTTACAGGCAAATTATCTGTGCTGCCTTCATATCTAATACATAACAGTGCATACTACATTACTCCTAGTTGCATACCGGTGCATGAGAACCATGTTTTGTCGTTATTAAGAGAGGCAGACTTGAAGTTAGGTTGGATTTATTGTCCTCCTGTTCCACGTGATGGTGACCTTCTTGTGTCAAACACATCTCAGCCCAGAGAAAGGTTTAGTAATAATTCTGCCTCAGGTGAACATGCACAGGACAAGATTTGTATCTATGGTGTGTCATTCTGGGGTGAACTCGTGAATAATTAACAACATCAGAGAACATAGTATTCACTTCGCCGACCCTTTAAAACTCTATAAATGATTGAAAACAATACATCACTAATATATTTTTTATGCAACTAAAACCATCAAAGGACGTACATTTTACTCCACGTAACTCACTCAAATTAAACACAAAATTGATCTTTGTAGGGAACAAAGGTCCCTCAAAAAGCACTACTCAGAAGAGGAAAAAGCTCCAAACCTGATCATTTCTCATTGTGAGGTCAAACACACAACTGCAAGAATGCCTTTGGAGCTGACATTGGTTTCCTTCCCCAAGAATTTCCTGCCATCGTATTTAGGTTAACACCCCCATTACACTTGGCATCGTCTTCGACAAAGACGCAAGACACATGGTTGATAAACTCATGCCATTCTCGCTGACACTATTATATATTTACTTTTATATGTAAGTATGATAGAGTATATTGGAATCAATGCAAACACAACTACCCAAACCCAGAGATGAATATATTGATATCTTGCAACCACAGCCGGTCGAATTCAGATATGATTATTCATGTAAGACACTCATATATAGCCCTTCTTCAAACAAATAATTATTATTGCACGCTCTTTACTCAGTCTTGATAGGTGATGCATTCTGCTGAGCACTGTCACCATTCAGGTGTTATTATATATATGCCATAACTATGTCCAAACTGAGATGCTGAGGAGCTGTGATGTCTAAATGTCACGGGGTATGGACATTAATGGACCTGCACTACTCACTTTAGGGTGATTCATACCTTTTGCATTTGGTTTATTTACCTGTATTGCCCTCAAGAAATCAGAACAATCTGACGTCATCTAGCTCTCAATTATTTTCATTCCCTTCCCAGAATATTTAATATTCCTGGCTATATTACAAAATGGACATAGCGTGATTATATCCATTAAGACTTCATATGTAACCACACTTAGGTAAATCAAACCACTCAACAAAATATCCTAACAAATTGCAAATCATCAGAAAATTATCACATTTTGTAAGTGAAATAAGCACATATCAACACGACAGGGGGCGTTAGCAATGCAACCGGTAGAACAAAGAAACAACAAAAGAATCTAAATGATCACATTTAACTCAGGGTACCTTAAATCTCTAGACCTATCTATTTTACATATCTACCCCGATACAGGAATAATATATGCTGGTTTTTTTAAAGGCAGACATTTGAATGCATATCCACGTCAACGTGACCCAGCGTCTGTCAGATAGACGCTTCCTCGACTTCCGGTTCATACGCTGCTTCTCCTCCTGTTGAATGGAGTGAGCAATGCGAAGTTTAGTATAAATGATGGATTGGTCATTTTATGTGAAACGTGACTCTCCCCCCTTCTCTTATTACGAATCTTGGATAAAGCAAAGAGTGTCTTGGTTATCAAGTACAGACTGGTGGTGAAGGCGGGTCACAGCGGTCGATTCATCAAACTGCAGCCCTGGTATGCGAACCTAGCGGGTTCACACTGGGCGCAGGGTGGTTGTAATCTTTGTTTTATATTTGCAGCAAGTGTGTCAATATAAAGCTGCCTAATGTGACTAGTAACAGTAAAGCCCAGGTGACGTGAAGCACTCTAGGCAAAGTTGAGCCCATCAGGGCCTATTCTGACCCGGCACGTCTCCCTTCACTATGGTGTGCGGTCTCAACGGCTGGGGCAAAACCTGGGGCGAAAACTGTCGCTACATGCAGGAATGACATGCCATTCTTTGTACAGATAACTTGGAATGTGATCTATTACCTACAAATATTTATTGGAACGCTAAGCATAAATGGTTTTTGGAGCCCTTCCTTGAATACATCAAGGGCAACACTACATCAATACATTAACTCGAATATCATGCAAAAACGTCAACTTTGATATCAAGCAAATAAACAAACATGATTATCACGCAAATTCGTCATTTCTGATATCACACAAATGTTTCAAGGTAAATATTATTCTCATGTTGCAGGGGTATTTTTCATAAGATTAATGGCCCTGCGGTCTATTACCCAGTACGGATTGGTGTAAAGTTAATCATTATATGGAAAAATATTACCTTTATACTGTGAACTAAATATTAGAATTTACTGTTGAAAATGACAATACTACACTTTAAGATATAGATTATAGATGCATTCATGCCATTGGCATATTGTCACCATATATAAAGCAAAATGATGATTCCTGTCAATTTAAGTTGCATCTTGACATGTTCATAAAGATTTCAAGATCAGACCTTTTTGCGTGGACTTTAACACGCCATCTTGTCATTTCGTTTACCACAACCTCATTCGTATCTTCTTCTATCTGTTCTCGTTTCGTCTCTGTCTCGTATTTTCATTTGCCTGATACAATGGTGGATTGTCCAGGAAGAGAATATTTTATATTGTAGTTTCGATCCAATAAGCCTATTTTCATCTTGTCTACACTGCGATTGGCTCCACGATGACCCAGAAAAAGCCTCCTTTTATACTCTGAACAATGATCAATTGTGCACCCGAGGAAGAATATGCTGAAACCTATTTATGCTGACCCAGGCTTAGGTTATGCTCCTTGGAAAAGGTTAATATAACAATATAGATAGAACTCAGTATCTCTGCCCCACAATCCCATATAATTATGTTCCCACAAATAACTCTGCCTCAGCATAATTCAAAGGATGTAGAGGCCCATCGAGACTAAAAGCAAATGTATGTTGCTCTATTTGAAAAAGGTAAGATAATTTAAGCCATGTTGTGATTTATTGGCTGTGGTCTGGAGTGTAAATACAAGCCAAATAGCGGTATAGTGTTGATGCAAATGCGCTAATGCAAAAAAACAACCCCGACAATAGAAACGAAATGATTGTGAGGTTGTGTGCATGACTCCATTAAAAGACCTGCAGGTGATATGGGTGTATGAAAGATGAGAGGTACAACACAACCTACACACAACAGGACACGTGACCCTCTCATCATGAATTCTTGACCGCTTGCCCAACAAGAGACCATTAAGCATTACTCCAGCTTGAGATAAGAAAAAATAGTCCTTTTTAGCCAAATGAGGAAAAATGCCATGATTAGTTTTGTGTTCTTTTATTACCATGATAAAAAGCAGGGTTGGTTGTCTACCTCAGGAAAAGACTACCGACCGTCAGTGTGTCATAGACATTCTAAATAATAAATGGTTGGACAATGTTCTGTTCAAAGTACGTATATCAATATATCAATACCAATAGGCAGGCTGTTATATTTTTTTAGACTTATTGGAAGCTGACAATTTCAGAAAGCAATCTTGGTTAAGAACTAAATTCACCTGTGAAATGATAAAAATGTGATGGATATGCAGTTCAGCACAAGAAAAACAAAACATTATTATGCAAACATAACTCCGTATTTCTTGTCAGCAAGGAAGCTAAATTATTAATTTTGAAATATATTTTGCCCAATAACATTCTTCAAACAATCAAATAAGAATTTATAAACACTATCGATGGTACACATTATATTGTATGAACAAGATATCTAGCATAAATATACAAGGTTATGATGGAATATCGTGTCATATGTTTTTAATAGCAAGAGATGTAAGAGGCAACATTAAAGCTTTTCACAAACATGTAAGTAATATTGTGTGAAGTTCGGGGAAACATGTGCATCAAGGTAAATTGTTTATAATCAGATGCAGAAGATAAGAAATACTACATAACATCAAAATTCTACTAGTAAGAGAAATAAAAATCATCATGACTACATGTACAAGAGAGTGAGAAAAGACACACAGCATCAAAGGTGCATGTGTACGTCTCTGGCTTCCGTTTGTCTGTCATGCAATATTCAATAGAACTGACAAAACATGTTCTCCACTATGATATCTTATCTGTCACTTTTCCAAAAAGGAACCGATTAAATAGCCTTACTCATTAACAAAAGCAGGATGATATCAATCTAGTATTCCTCAAACACTCTATTCCACTATATATATATATATATATATATATATATATATATATATATATATATATATATATATATATATATATATATATATACATATATATATATGGCAAGTTAATCTCATTGAATGTTGTTCCCCTTGTTGTTCAAGAGATTGTTTTGCCCTAAGGAAAGAAATGTGGGATAATATGGATGAAAATAATGTGTGATCCTATGTACGTGTTGAAATGTTGTTGAAGCTGCAGAGGTGTGGGTCGATTACCCCCAACCCATTAGACTCAAACAGTACAGTATGTTTGCATGGAACACCACAACAGGTAGACTGCCTGTGTGTCAATCATGGATATCAATATAACCTACTGCATTTGCTTTTTGCCATTCAGCAAAGTAAGATTTGTGGGAGGAATATCTGGTGCATATTGACAATATTTTTGCGTCTACAGCATTCAAGACTTAAAACGTATAGCCATGAATGCATAGGGACCCCTTTTAGGGATTGATCTATTTTTTATCAATTCAATACCATATGGATATCAATTATTTAACATATCATGCATATCTTTCAATGATTTGCATGTATGTGCTATGTGTTTGTGACAAATGCTTGTGAACTCGGCTTAGTTGTTGTAGATGTTCTGCTGCTTCGGGTGCTCACGGTCAGCCAATGTGCTGCTAAAACACGGATGAATGTCTACTGGCACTGCCTGCCGACTGGGTCACTGTCCCCCTATCTATGGATGCCAGGTAAATGAGATAAGTGACCAAGGAAACTACTTCATTTTATCATGACGGAGGCATGCTGACCACTGGAGATACTGCAGCAATCATGGGTAGAAACATGCTGCCCAAGGAGGTGCTGCAGCTTATCCTCACAGAGGCCTGCAATGGAATAGCCTGGCTTGTGAATGGCTTATGTAGATAATAAACAATACCTCATAAGTGGCTGTCACTTACCTGTGTCACAACAAGATTCATCCGCAGAACACTAAGCCTAGCATGATCAATGTTTGGTATCCCAGAACTGGATCCTGCCAGCCGTCCTTGTTTGGTAAAATCCGTTTTCAAGAGCAGTGACAGTGATCAGCACAAGTGTGTCTCCGGCTCAACCTGAGCCCAGGCATCCAGCGGTGTAATGACAACACAAGAGCTGCTGCAGTGAAGTCCCTGCAGCCTCTGCAGCTCACCATGCTAGCGTGTATGACGCTCGCCCACTGCCATCCACCGTAGCAGGCCAAATTAGGTTTGCAGGGTGAGGAGACACATATTTAAGACTAGCTATGGCGAGTGAAGACCTTCTGCTGCAGGAACCCAGCACTTACTCACCCACTTTGTGTCACTCACTTCACCTACCGCCACCTCCACCTACAATAAACCCACGCCATTCATTACCTTTCTTCCAACATGGTTTCCAAACACTTCTTTTTTTGTCATTACCATAATTGATAAGTGTCCCCTACAAGGTATCAGAATGCTGCTGCCTGTTATTATCTTACCAGAGGTTTCTTATCCACAACTAAAGTGTCTCTACATCGTATCCAAACCCTTCCTTTTCACCATACCTGCAATTGTTATGTATCCCTGTAAGGTATCAACGCACTGCTTTTTGTCGTCGCCTTAGTTGTGGGTGTCTCTAGAAAGTGTTGTAATTATTTGATTGATTTTACCCAACTTCTGAGTTTCAAAAGACAAATCCAAACAATACATTCTTTTGGTAATCTTTTTGCACTAGACAAGGATAAAACGACGATCAACTTCAATGATATTTTGATGAGTAGTCCTTCAATTATCAACCATTCTCAACATCGACCTGTAAACGGTCTGTCAATAATGTACTCGTGAGTGTACTTCAATAGGTTCCTTGAACTGCTCAATCAATACATTCTTTGTGTTTGCTCTGTCAACTTTTGTCTCTTCAGAGATTCAAGGAGTGTAAGGAGCTAATGAGTACTCTTGAAATTCACTTTGTGGGAACAATATCTAAAAACCCTTCTTTTTATATGCAGATCTTTGGTGTGATATTGATATAATATAAATTTGTTAAAAAAAACCAGGTCACTTTGTTCTAATGGCATGTTAAAAGCATACATTAATACCTCTTAAACAGTCATGCATCCCTCTTAATTTATAAAATTGCGTAACCGTAACGATCGCTAGTGTATTTACAGGTGTTGGTAGCAGTTTTGTTGGGTGTAAAATCAGCATTGAAAGCGCTGAAACAACATTTAATGTGTACCTACTTCGGAGAATCAACTGGAATATGGGTCTTACGGAATAATGTGAAAATAAATTGAGAATATAAGCTCATTCTTTAGGTATATTTGTATCGATTGTTATACCATCTCAAAGACAAGTAATTTTTATGAATTGTATACAGTCAAGAAAATCTATCACTCTCTATTATCAGTGAGAAGATTGAATAGTTTCTATTTTAAACATTTCTTTAAAGATCTTTATTTTTTATTCATAGATAACTGAAGATGGAATGACTTATTTTGTGGTTAAAAGCCACACAAAATAGCAATTTTCATTTTATTGTCAAGTAAACCTTTTCGTGAATAACTGCATACTGCATATATAATCACTGATGTGCAATAATGCTGCAGACAGGGACATTTCCGGTGTGGACCTCTTGCAAACTTTGATAAGCATATCCATTTGGTTACTTCCTGTCATGGGAGGACCTTGGGCAGAATGGATCATGGTCAGTGTGAAGTGATGAATTCGGCATGGCTACAATGGATGTTTGACCAATAATACATTCCAAAATGATATACTTGTAACACATCTTTTATTTAGTCATCAAAATCATTTATTTTATAATAGCAATAATGAAAAAAAGAATCATTTCTTCTGCTATCGGCGGGCAGGAGGTTTCTCGTGGTGTGTTGAGGTTGATCAGAGCAACAACCAGGCAAAATGCACAAGTGTCTGAAGATTATGTGAAAATGACTTGAAAATCCAATTGGTTATTTTGTATCCAATTTGTCATGCATCACCTCCAGAGATTGTATCAACTTTAAAAAATGCTATCTGCTAATATTATGTGAACAGCAAATTCTATGGTGCATAGAAAATAACACACTGACGCCCAACAGTGCCCAATTTCCTCCAAAGTATGCACACCATCCACCAACAAGTAAGAGCGTGCTTGGATTTTAAAGTAACAACTCTTATCCCGTTTTCTGGGCAATATATGCTTACAAGGAGACCCGACCTGTGTTAATACAGACCACTCTCCATGATTCAAGGAAATTATGTCAATGTCTCAAATAACCGATGTCGAGTTTAGTGGTTATTTTATTGTTTCATTTCTATTAACAGACCACAAATTCGTGAAATTAAAACTATATCGAATATGAAATAAATTAACATTTTATTGTTGAATACGATGATTTGCACTATTTCAAAAAATTGTGAAATGGTGTTTTTACGACCCTTTCAGCAACTATGGCCATATCAGGTCGACTTTCGAGCCTTTTAACCAGTGTGAAAGTAACACTGCCGGCAGTGGGAGTCGAACCCACCACCTCCCGTCCTCCACTTATATACTGTATACCGAGAAAAATTCGCGCCTAGTTATTTTCGCGCCATCGCCATTTTCGACAGGTTCGCGCTGTTTTATTTTCGCGAATTTTGGATTTCTAGTACATAATATTATCACAAATTACGCTTTGCAGGTCGAGAACAGAACAAAACAAAAAATTTCGAAACACTTTGTTTTGACTTTGTTCTCACTGATTCCAATTATCAGCGTTCACAGTTTTGCATTTCGTCTTTGTTTCCACTGCTTTGAGTCGTGTATTCCCTTTTTGGCAGAAATGCTTTCACACGTGGATCGATCTTAATTGCGTTTTAAATGATAAATAAAAGTATATACCCAATATTAACACAAAATACGCTTTGCAGGTCGAGAACAGAACAAAACCATTCATCCATTTAACATGCATTACGCAATACGAGGTCGTCATTTTAAAAAGCTGGAGTGACGGGGACAAGCTCTTAATTTTGGCGCGAAAACAATTGGAGTCTATCAACATGCTTTGCAGGTCGAGAACAGAACAAAACCATACATTATTGCGCAATATATTAACTATCGTTTTCGCGCTAAAAACAAGAGCCTCTTCCCGTCACTTCCGCCTTTCAAAATTGCGACCACGTGTTGCGTTGAGTTGTGTCATCCCTTTTTGACAGAAATACCTTCACACGTGGATCCATTTTAATTGCGTTTTAAATGATAAATAAAGGTATTTACCCAATATTATCACAAATTATGCTTCGCAGGTCGAGAATTTATCCATGAAGTAAAACGTAAATATCATGTACGTGATGTCGCGGTAATTCACGTCCGCAACACGAGGAGAAGCCAGGGATCCATCATTGCGCAATATATTAATATTTCAATGCGTGTTCATAGACTCCAATTGTTTTCGCGCCAAAAATAAGAGCTTGTCCCCGTCACTCCCGCTTTTTAACATGACGACCTCGTATTGCGTAATGCATCTTCAATTTCGCGTCCATTTAATTTCGCGAATGACGTCCTGGCGCGAATTAACGCGAAAATAAAAAGGTCGCGAAAATTTGTCTGTATACAGTAACCATTAAAGGCACAGATCCTACACTCTACCAACTGTGCTAGTGGGCACTATTTCAAGACATGTGGAAGTACCAACACCCCCAAAGTGTGTTAAACATAAAGCCAGCTCTCAGATTCTTAAGCTGGATTCTGTCTCCATTTGGATCTATCCAAAATCAGGTATTTTCCGAGGCGTTTAATGAGAGCTTAGACTTTGTTTAAGCCCTGTTAGAGGGTAGAGGAAGCACGCCACTTGTCCCCTGCCAAGAAGGCCGCCACCTGAACGTTGAACCTTCTCCTCTCAGCGAGTAGTACCCACGGCCCAGCTGGAAGCGGGCTTCTTCATCATTCTAAAATATTTGTGTTGATACATATTTTATCATATTGTACTATTATGAAAATGTATGGCTTTACATAGTATAAAAGCATTTCTCCAAATAAGTATATGAATGCTTGCATTGTAAATGGAAAAATACACCATGTGTAAGGATTACGATCTGGGGGCTAACCGGCAAACACAGCAGTAGATTGAAAATATAATTATTTTACAACATTCTGAATACATTTAAAGATATTCGGGTGTGCCCTATCTTTATTCAATTTTTTTCAACACTTTGAAAGCAATTCTTTTTTCCATATCCATGGTTGACTTTTTTGTCACGATGTGTAGAAAAGACAGCATTTTCCTCACTATATTCAAGATAAGATTGATAACAAAAATTACTGAAATTGCCCAATGGTCTTATCTTGGAAACTGTAACCTTTGATATGCATAATTAATTTAGTTAAGTTTATCAGACCGACAGAAAGTCTACTATTTCAGAATGACGAGCAGCAAGAGGAAGCCTCAATCTGAGATAAATATATAAAAACAAGGACACTTGTACTGGGAGAGTTATATTTTCTTTTACACGTATTTTTTTTCTGCATCTTTTTTATATCATATATCATATTATCATGATGAAGTATAGCTCACACAACTAGCGTTTTTGTCTACTTTGTTGGACTTGTTCTCCAATTTGTTTGTCATGTTTGCTCTGAGTAGGAATACGTTTTTGCATGTTCCTGTGAAGTTTGTCACTCCAAGCAGTTACTATGGAGAGATCACATACAAGGTCGGGAATTCCGTGTCTACCTCATTCATGTGGATTATAGATTTAAAACTATATGTAAACATAAAACTATACGTGAACATAAAACTATATGTGAACATAAAACTATACGTGAACATAAAACTATATGTAAACATAAAACTATACGTGAACATAAAACTATATGTGAACATAAAACTGAATATAAAGATAAAACCATATATTAACATCAATATATATATAAACATAAAAATATATCTTAACATAAAACAAATGTAAACATAAAAATGTTTTACTAGGATAACGGTAAATGTTTTTTTGTTGCGAATCGACTATTTCCTTCGCCCTTATTTCAAATATTAAATACCCTCATCATTTTAATGTCGCCCTTATCATATTACTTAGCATTTGAGGAACCCTAGTCGTTTCCAATTTCATGTACAAAATAATAGTGACACAAAATCAGCCTAAAATGCAAAGCTCCTCTTTCTGAACAACAATCCTCTTTCCGAACAACGATCCTCTTTATGAACAACGATCCTCTTTCTGGACAATGATCCTCTTTCTGAACAACGATCGCAGTCCCAACACTGGCCTCGACCAATGTGATCTCTTCAGTTGGATGGGGACTGACTGAATTATCCTGAATCTTGCTTGGATGTTTGGATGGGGATTTATCCTGGATTTATCCTGAATCGTGCCTGGATGTTTGGATGGGATTTATCCTGGATTTATCGTGAATCATGCTTGGATGTTTGGATGGGATTTATCATGGAGGTATCCCGAATCGTGCTTGTATTGGTTTTACGTCCACAAGGGCACCTGCATTGGGGAGGTGTTCCTGTTTTGCTCAGTCCCATTGTGGAGGTGCTGCTTGGAATCCCCTTACTTTTGCAGAGAGCGTTTCAATGTTGAATATTATATGTATTTTGTTTTTCAATTTGATACCTTGATATGATCTGATATGAGATTTAAGCCCCTTCCTTTAAAACAACTGACTTCATGCCGTCTCGGTACAGATCAAACTCTTTGTTTTTAAGCTGTAATGTTAAATTCTAATCTTTTTTTGTTTAGATTAGAGGACTTTCCAAGTTGATTAAGATATAATGCCCTAATTTTTGTTGGGTCCATGGCCATGTCTTTTCCATCGTAACACAGAGTTGTTGCCATCAATAAATTCATGAATAAACACAAATTATATGGAACAATAAATACAGTAACCACACTTACATGTACATCTCTCCAATAAAATACATCCCAGATACCACTTCTCTTTAACCTCTTGCCAATATATACTGATATAACCTTTCTGCTGTTTCCTCTCACAATATCCCAGGGGACAACTTTCTTCTACCACTCATCTGGCAGCATATTTTGAAGCGATCCTGATTTTTTTTTCTATCACCAACAGTTTCTTATTCTTCTGTAACATTTGGGTTTGGGAGGTATTATCATCCTGACACCAGGTTTATTAACCCTCCAACCACTCGTTTCTTCCTCCTATGTTTCCTTGATGCAATGGTTATATCGTGAATTTTGTGTCTCCTTGAGAAGGAATGTACTGACAATATTTCTCTTGATATTATCGATTGGGATAATATGTTTGTCTGATAATGTAAATTAACGGGAGACGATTGCTGGATTCGATGGTGATTCCTAAACATATTTGTGCTGAAAAGTTTTATTTATATGATCAAACAATTGACATAGTCACGCATTTAAAATTGATTACCTCTACACGGTCAAATAATGAAAAACGAAAATAAATATTAAATTAACAAACTAATATGTATGTATTTCAAATAAGAAAAGACATTATGGGCTACCATCTTAGATTTTCCAGAAATGGTCACAGACACTTGAAAAAAAAATCATTTGTTCAAATATATTTTTATTAGAATATAGAAATCCATGCCATTCAGATCTTTGGAAATGATATGGAACAGAAAATAATAAAGGGACTAATTTTTAGTTAATAATCTATGTTAAAGGTCATGCCATTATAAGTTATATTTCAAACCATCAAAAGTTGGATAATTCAACAATATGCATAGTGACCTTATGTTTTTTGTACCATATCACTGCCAGATGTGTTGGATATCAATATTAAGATATTCACAATGGGATGGATTTCTATATTTTAAGAAATGTACATGTAAGACATTAGATTTTTAATACAATTGCCAAGACAAAATCCAAAACTTTAAAGTTCATTTCTGATAAAAATTATGACCAATAATTTGTTTTTTTAATATTTTCTTCATTGAATGAAGGAGAAATGTAATTTCTTTTTGATTATAAGTACGGATGTCATTTATTCACAAGAGGGCATGACTGTCCTTGGGGCAATCACCTTCTATCAGGATTTTCTATAGCCCACCAGAGGGCCTACCTTTCTGTGAGATTGAAAGCCAACATCAAGTGCATTATGTCAACATCGAACAGGTGTCCCGGTGAAATTGTCTCTGGCACAGGTGGTTATATGATGAATTACCCTTATCGGAACTGGTTTGAACAATAAAGCGATATAAATGGTTCACAAAACATGTTGAAGCTATAACCGTGAAAGGGAAAAATCTATGTGACATGTGAGTATGATTGGGTCTAAATATTGCAGGATGAAGTTGAATCAAAGTCAACGAAGTATCTTTTATTTCTCTTTGTATGATTTGATGGAAAAGCACAAAATATTGAAATCGACACCATTCTGATCTTTTTTACGTTTATATTTTCCCAAAACAATCATAAGGTCCCCATGCATTTTACAAAGTTGACTAACCCTTTTTCTTTTTAAATATCATCATAGAACGAGATACAGAGAAAGCGTTTGAGTTACATAGACGTCCGAACTCATTCCGAAGAGCAAAATTTTCCACTCCGCTTACATCCGCTTTGCATGTCTGCTACAGTGAGACAGCGGCTTTAGATACCCTCATCATTTTAATGCCACCCTTATCATATTACTTAGCAGACATTTGAGGAACCCTAGTCGTTTCCAATTTCACTAATAGCCTCTCTATAACTTTATGAAAAAATCAGGACATTTTCTTTAAGGTGTGGTATAATTGTGATAAATTCATATGAAAATTATGTTGAAGACGAAATCTGTTTTGCAATGCATTATGACAAGGTTCAGACACTTGACAGACTTTATGTTATGAGATAAGGGTGGTATTAATTACCCTCTTCATATTACCACCTGTGAGGTGTAGGTATTCCACTCACATGCTCAAGGTTGACCAACTTTTTCTCACTTTATAATTCATGAATATAAACAGAATTCATGAATAACATAAACATAATTTCAAAAATATTAAAAGTTGTTCAGGGACATATGTTCCCGTTTTCCTTCTATTCATATTAAAAAAAAGACAATTATTTCTGGCAGCTTCTGACAAAGGAGTGAAATATGTCAAAACGGTCAGCTTGATATCATTAAGGAGATGAGGTCTGTATGCATTTATACAGAATCAAAACCTTCAAAACGGAGATAACCTTGGCAATCACAAAACAAAACGAGAACATAGAGAAATAATCTTTTTTATGTTTGGCTTGACATAAGTATTTCAGTTTTTACTTCAGATAGAATCTGTCATACGAAAAGCCATTTTTTAACATTTATAAATGTCTCACAAACAGATTTCATTTCCCAGAGTAGAAAAATAAAACATCTTTTTGGGGTCTTGCAAATAGTTCTTTATTACATTGTTTATTCTCTATATTGAATGAATATCAAAGATCGTAGACATAAGATATGCTAATAATCTATTGACAGATAAATATATACATTTGGCTATTTTAATTATTTTCACAACAACAAAAAACTCAGGCATCTAAATGTTCTCACCAGAGGGCATAATAAATACAATGCCAGCGAAGAGTGCATTATTGAGGATTCCGTTTTGGTAGTCACATGTCCTTTCATGCTTCATACACCAGTCACACATTTGCTGGGCGCCTGCTGGGAAGTCAGAAGCGGATGGCCCGGACGGCAGAGAGTTTATTCACGAAAATTAAGAATTGCCGTGGATATTGTCACGTTATACAAGGGCACCGCATGGCACATGCAAGGTTAAACAAAAAAAAACATCGCCCAGGCACCTTTATTAGGGTGTATTTGAGAGCAATAATAAATGTTATATTGCTGTCAGATATGATCTTTTGTAAATATCTTTCATCTTTTACAGTAACAAGACACTCAGCTGGATTACTTAACATTTATTATTGGGAAAAACATAGACTTTCATAGTCTGCATTTCTTAAATTAAGATCAATTATAATATCTTAGCAATTGCATTTGCTTACATAACTTTTACATATTATGATATCTTGAGTTACAATATATTTTTGTTTCATTACCACAATAAAGTGTCATGATTTCCAAGAATATGATTGGCTGGTGCCTGTTATGACACATGAAAATTAATCCGAATATCAACATGATGACACTTCATTTTCTGTAGTGGTTCAGCATGAACATGAAAATATTTAGGTCTACAATGCTGTTAAAACTCAGGATCATTTCATGGCTATTTTCACTTGTGGCTTGCATGTTTTTAGATCTATTTCAAGTCTATTTCTTGTGCTCTGATCCTCCATTTTGACAGGTACACAATACTCTAAATAACATTACATAACTATCCTATTTATATTCTAGCACACACACACCACATCATGTCCTATCATTGTGTACCTACTGACACATATCATGACGTCTACATTGATCATGACATTCACATAAATTTCTTTTATAATTGATAATTCATCTATCACCATATATCTGGACAATGGACAGACGTAAACATCATGATAAATATAAACCATTTCAGTCTCAGTAATAGAAAAAAACATAAGTTAAGGAATTAAGGCAGTTCAGAGCATGTGCCCTTTGAAAGAATGTAAAAACTCTACATATCATAATTAATGAAAGATCTGTAAAAGCACATATTCACCAGTTATATTATTATTTTTGGGGGGTTTAAAGCAGGTTTTAAATAATTCATCTGTCTGAAAAATGTTTGAATTGGGCAGTTTTAAAGCCAATCCTGTATGGTAACCAGGCAGAGAAAATGCTTTATTGTCAATTCATTAATAATCATAACTATTTATTGATAATCTCAAGCTCCCAATGCCTGAATGGTGAATGGGGCCATAGTATTGTGCTCCATCCATGTGTGCATGGGTCTGTGGGTCTGACTGTTGACAAAAATTTGGACATTTGCTTTCTTAGCAGTTATCGGAGATACAGGCTTCACATTTTTACCACACATGAATCCCATGAAGGCCAAAATAGAATGACCTCAGCTGTGATCTTGACTTGGTCATAGGATTTAAATTGTAACCATAATCTTTGAAATTTGCTCTAACTTGCTATATCTTAAAGGCACTGGCCTACTGCTCCACCTTATATCATAACTGATTGAAATAGCCACTGGCTAAGTAAGACCATGATGAAGTCTCTTTCAAAATGTGGCCAATAATTTCACTATTTCTCATGACTTTGACAAGCAACTGGCAGAAACGTCTGGGGGTGGGAGATAAATCCAGAATATAGGGCATTTTTATAGCGCAAAGTACACAATGAGTTCTCTGAGGTTGACTTTTACCATCCCTTGTATTCAAATTTTGCCAGTTTTGCACTCCTCCCAATCCTGAAAAATTCTGTAATTTATTTATTCTGTAAGTCATTTATGTACGTTGCACCCTCTTTCCTAGTCAGTAACACTAACCTATTATTAAAAAAACCGAATGTGTCACCTGCTGGGATGGTCAGTTGAGTACCTATTGTTCTAAGCAATGGTATGGTAACTAAGCTGTCTGCTTTCCCACTCCTTGCCTACAATGCTGAGCTCACACACTTTTGTGTGGCTCATACACACATCAGGTGTTATACCCCAGTCACATTTATTCCAATTTCGAACATTTGTTCCAATTTCCCAAAAGGTACTTAGGCGTTGGATTTTTTTTCACAAAATCAGCCGTCAACCCAGAGTAAATTTAGACTGCCTGATGTCTGAAAAAATGTGGGGTGTCCAGGCGATATGTGGTTGGCACTTATACCCAAAGACATCGGCAAAATGGACCTGAAATCCACTGTTTCTAGAAACACCACGCACTTCCCATCATATTGAAGTTTCCCCAGTAATTAAACTCGACTTCCGGCGATTGACTGTTGCAGTTTTGATCCATGTCATCGTCTTTCCCAGTCATAATATCTATAATTGCAAATCCGGGGGTAATCTGTAGCGTTTTTTCCTCAGTTTTTTAGCCGATATTAAACATGACAACGTGAAATGGCATTTAGAAGAGTCCAAGTGATGACGTCATGGAAACGCAAAGGGAGAATCTTCATATGACGTCAGACGCACCACAACGTTGTGGAGTTTCCAGATTGTTGCTGTCACTCCCGTGAATAAACTGACCCACTTTCACCTGATTGCGCAAACTCGTAAACAATGGCGAAACGATGCCGAGATGAAGAAATAACAAAGAAATTTGTTTAAGGGTATTTATGGGTGTTGGTAGTGAGTGTCCTCTGGTGGCAGATTTTCTGAGGGAACTACTTTCTTTTTACGCCAAAATGGAACGTTTTCAAAAAAGTACGGGAAAAATGCTCAACTGTCAAAAAGAGTTCCTTTTTCATTAAAACTTTTAAGTCATTAAATGACATTTTATGGTATTCATTTTTGTAATAAAATTATTGATTTATTATTTGAAAATTACAATGGAATTTCTTTGATTATATTGAAAGCTTCATATCTTTTTAACTCATAAAAAGTGGCGTAGTAATATGTCACTGCTCCAAAATTTATTTTGTCATGTCAAAATGTTATAGGCAAAAAGTTCTGCAGATTGTGGGACCACAATAAAGTGGATTTCCAAACAACTTTGTAAAAGTGATCTTAACAATATTTACTGTGATCCTAGTGAAACAGATTTTCTATTTTTCAAATACATTAAGAGAAAAATAGAGGTAAAGTACCCACTTGATCATTTCAAAAATATGAATTTGTTCACCTCCCTTCACATATCTGATTGCCAAACTTCCTTTTTATTTCCAAATTACACAAATCAAAATGAGAAAATCTGTTTCACTAGGATCACAGGGAATTTTCTTCCCAATGAAATGAAATAAACACAGCTAAAAACAAGCCTACTCCTGTTGTGTAATCTGCAGAACTTATTTGCTTGTCTTCTTCATTTCTCATGAAAACTATCATCAAGGAAAATTTGGACAAAATACTATTTTGAAAGAAATATACTTGTAATCATACCTTATAATTCAAATATTGAGGTGTTCAAATATTGATTCATGTCATTAATGCTTATATTTTAATGGGCAATGTATTTTTACACCATAAATGTACCAATTCCCATCAAGTACAGTATTTTGGTAGTTTACTCCTCTGCCACTAGGGGGCACTCACTACCAACACCCATAAATACCCTTAAACAGGGCTGACATCTTATGTTTACTTAAAGGGAACCTAATTGTTTGATTGTTAGTTGCCGGAAGTCGAGTTCTTACAGAGTCGGGACTTCAATTGGATGGGCAGTGCATCGTATTTCTAAAATCAAAGGATTTCAAGTCCATTTTGCCGATGTCTTTGGGTATAGGTGGCCGTGCAGTGCCCATATCTAATGTGACCACACTCATTAACTGTGAATTAGTGTAAATAAAGCATTGTATCATTTTCTTATAAATCATACATCCATTTACACACATATAAATATATAAATTAGGATGTGTGCACCCCAGGAAAATAATAGTGGCCCAAGCGACTGAGAAAAAAAATATGGAGATATGTTTTGGTTTGGAAAAAAGGATTGAGAATGGCCAAGCACCAAAAATTGGTTCCCCCCCCTGAATGAATAATAGTCCATCCCTTTTGGTATCTGCTCTATTGAACCCATGAGGTACTAGTTTACCCTACTCCCTGGTTCCCTAAGAGCCGCTTGATTTTACTCCCCAGCACGGCGTCCAGCGTAAATGTGATGTAACTTAGGGTACACGCGATTGGAACAAGCCGGCGGAAGGTGGCGGAATCCGTCGACCTGCCCGCCTATTCACAATCATGTGCAAAGTGGCACTTTCCACTTGACCAGTTAGGTGTAAGCGGCGAGTCCATCCACCCATCACTAGAAATGGGAGACATTGAACATGAAATGAGAAGTACAAAACTTCCTATTGCAGTGGGTACATGGTGTCACTTTCACCCAGCATAAATGGTGCCAAAAATAGAACACATTTTACTCAATTTATTCAAGAAATAATTTTAGCACCTTTCTCTCACTGAAGACAAAAATAAAATATATGGAAATTTACAGAAAGATATCAGCTTTTCATTGAGTTTTTGTCTACATTTTTTCATTTGTGTCTACATTTAATATATCTCTTGTCACCTAATGTTTTTCTTTTTCAAATTTATCATTGAGAGTTTATCATCATTTTTGTATGAACCTTTATGATTAGAGAAACTAATTGGGGGTTATTTTCTGAAAATATAGATATATCTTATATGTATGGAACTCGAAAAGATTGCATTGGATCAATTTAAAGTCTGTCAATTTTCATCGTTTGTACACCTATCACATTCAAGCTATTTCTAACCAAATTTAGCTTGTTAATAAATCTCAAAATTGACGGAATTTATTTCATTTTATTTTCAGCATTAAACTTTTTTTCTATGCATTATAAAATGTACTTTCATAAATTAACCAACAATAAGTTTGTATTATAGTATTATAGATATATTTCCTCTAATTTCCAATGTAGATTGGTCCAAAATTTAAAATTGCTCTAATATTGTTAATTTTGGATTTTGATGAATAATGACTCTATGAGCTCAGTTTTGAAGGATGCAGATGATCGAATATTGATATTCATAATAAATTCCACGGAAATAGGAGTTTAATTTTCAAAGTTATTCAAAAGTCACTTCAAGGTCACCGGCAATATTCAGTCACGTATCATTTTTGGATGCGTCCCTCACAATAAAAACGTTATATGCCTATGTCTGTCATTTCTACTGATGGCCTAGTTCGCTGGTCAGATATAGCTTGGCGGATTTGGCAGACCACCGATTTCGCCACCCAATCGTGTGTAACAGGCAGATCTGACGGTATATTGACAGAAACTTTTGTGAACATTTTGGCAGGAACCGCCGGCTTCAACCGTGTGCACCCTAAGGCATTTGTGGAAATTCATATCTCAATTTTAGAAATATATTTCCTTCATCATCCTCTTATCATCCCCGATGTAAAGCACTTTGTCATTCAGGTTAGGATTTATGTCCATCTCATTTACCTTGTGTCTCTTTGTGTTGTTTTTGCAGGAACTCGACATGAGGACGACAATGTAGTCAAGTAGCTCGCAAACCGTGAGAGCACTTGCCCCCAGCAGAAGGCCGAGAAAGCCGCCAATCTCCCCCAGCAAACTGAGTGCGTTAAAAGCTGGCTGCTGTTTGTAAGTTATGTAATTCAAGTCACTGTAGAAGATATCCACCTGTATGAAGTTGGCCCTGCAAAAAGTGCCATAGGAGGCTACAGTTATTCTGAAATTTTATTGGAAGCTGTGGACAATCGAATATTTCTGAAGATGGATAATGATTTGCTACCTATTAAACATCATAATAGTATGCTACCCCCTGATCCTCCTAATAAAATGCTACCCCCTGATCCTCCATCTAATATGCTACCCCTTGATCCTCCTAATACTATGCTACCCGCTGATCCTCCTAATAATATGCTACCCGCTGATCCTCCTAATAATATGCTACCCCTGATCCTCCTAATAGTAGGCTACCCCCTGATCCTCCTAATAGTATGCTACCCCCTGATCCTCCTAATAGTATGCTACCCCCTGATCCTCCTAATAATATGCTACCCCTGATCCTCCTAATAGTAGGCTACCCCCTGATCCTCCTAATAGTATGCTACCCCTGATCCTCCTAATAGTAGGCTACCCCCTGATCCTCCTAATAGTATGCTACCCCCTGATCCTCCATCTAATATGCTACCCCCTGATCCTCCTAATACTATGCTACCCCCTGATCCTCCTAATAGTATGCTACCCCCTGATCCTCCTAAAAGTAGGCTACCCCTTGATCATCATAATAGTAGGCTACCCCCTGATCATCATAATAGTATGCTACCCCCTGATCCTCCTAATGGTATGCTACCCCTGATCCTCCTAATGGTATGCTACCCCTGATCCTCCTAATAGTAGGCTACCCCCTGATCCTCCTAATAGTATGCTACCCCCTGATCCTCCTCATAGTATGCTACCCCCTGATCAACCTAATAGTATGCTACCCCCTGATCCTCCTAATAGTAGGCTACCCCTGATCCTCCTAATAGTATGCTACCCCCTGATCCTCCTAATAGTATGCTACCCCCCTGATCCTCATAATAGTAGGCTACCCCCCTGATCCTCCTAATAGTAGGCTACCCCCTGATCCTCCTAATAGTATGCTACCCCCTGATCCTCCTAATAGTATGCTACCCCCTGATCCTCCTAATAGTATGCTACCCCCTGATCCTCCTAATAGTATGCTACCCCCTGATCCTCCTAAAAGTAGGCTACCCCTTGATCATCATAATAGTAGGCTACCCCCTGATCATCATAATAATATGCTACCCCCTGATCCTCCTAATGGTATGCTACCCCTGATCCTCCTAATGGTATGCTACCCCTGATCCTCCTAATAGTAGGCTACCCCCTGATCCTCCTAATAGTATGCTACCCCCTGATCCTCCTAATAGTATGCTACCCCCTGATCAACCTAATAGTATGCTACCCCCTGATCCTCCTAATAGTAGGCTACCCCTGATCCTCCTAATAGTATGCTACCCCCTGATCCTCCTAATAGTATGCTACCCCCCTGATCCTCATAATAGTAGGCTACCCCCCTGATCCTCATAATAGTAGGCTACCCCTGATCCTCCTAATAGTATGCTACCCCCTGATTCTCCTAATAGTATGCTACCCCCCTGATCCTCATAATAGTATGCTACCCCCCTGATCCTCCTAATAGTAGGCTACCCCCTGATCCTCCTAATAGTAGGCTACTCCCTGAACCTCCTAATGGTATGCTACCCCTGATCCTCCTAATAGTATGCTACCCCCTGAACCTCCTAATAGTATGCTACCCCCTGATCCTCCTAATAGTATGCTACCCCCTGATCCTCCTAATAGTATGCTACCCCCTGATCCTCCTAATAGTATGCTACCCCCTGAACCTCCTAATAGTATGCTACCCCCTGATCCTCCTAATAGTATGCTACCCCCTGATCCTCCTAATAGTATGCTACCCCCTGATCCTCCTAATAGTATGCTACCCCCTGATCCTCCTAATAGTATGCTACCCCCTGATCCTCCTAATAGTATGCTACCCCCTGATCCTCCTAATAGTAATGGTATGCTACCCCTGATCCTCATAATGGTATGCTACCCCTGATCCTCCTAATGGTATGCTACCCCTGATCCTCCTAATAGTATGCTACCCCCTGATCCTCCTAATGGTATGCTACCCCCTGAACCTCCTAATGGTATGCTACCCCTGATCCTCCTAATAGTATGCTACCCCCTGAACCTCCTAATAGTATGCTACCCCCTGATCCTCCTAATGGTATGCTACCCCTGATCCTCCTAATGGTAGGCTACCCCTGATCCTCCTAATAGTAATGGTATGCTACCCCCTGATCCTCTTAATGGTATGCTACCCCTGATCCTCCTAATGGTATGCTACCCCTGATCCTCCTAATAGTAGGCTACCCCCTGATCCTCCTAATAGTAGGCTACCCCTGATCCTCCTAATAGTAGGCTACCCCCCTGATCCTCATAATAGTAGGCTACCCCCTGATCCTCATAATAGTAGGCTACCCCCTGATCCTCCTAATAGTATGCTACCCCTGATCCTCCTAATAGTAGGCTACCCCCTGATCCTCCTAATGGTAGGCTACCCCTGATCCTCATAATAGTAGGCTACCCCTGATCAACCTAATAGTAGGCTACCCCTGTAGTAGGATATACTTACAGATAGAATGAAGCGTCCATTACTGTTGAAATTGCATGATCATTCAAATCTGCGTAGACCTTATCCATATTATCCAAAATATATTTTATACGGATTTGAACTTTATTGGCGTTTTCTTGAGGCAATCTAACCGAGCTCTCCACCAATGCCTTGGTGATCTGCATGGCCGACAGACGTTCAGGAGTTGTTTCCAAGAATGCAGCGCTCTCCTCCAGAGGGAGCAGTCCGTCAATGGGGATAACGCATGACCTTGCCAGTTCCATGAAGTCTTCAAAGTCCTTTGACCAATTATTATAAGATAAAGTTAGTTCTTCAACATGTTTTAATATTTTGTTTTTCCATGTTTTCAAACGTATCTTTAGATCATAGTACTCGTCGTTATTAATGCGCTGAAAGTACATTAAGTTGGTGATGTTGCCTGCCCGGTATTCACGAACATATTCCAGATATTTGCTCATAGTCATGATCAATTCAGATGACTTCGTTAAGTTGAGTTCTTGCGAAAAATCAGTCATTGTTTTCTCTAACGCAAAACACAAACGCATCAAAGCATAAATTCGTTCGCTTAGAGAATCGGCCAAATTTGCCACCGTATCAATCTCATTGCTGACGTTGCGTGCAAAGCTTTTGAACCAGTAACAGTCGGCACCATCGAAGAATTCTCCAGATATGAAAGCTTCCAGTTTTAATAGTTTAGAATCAGCAAGGAATTTTTCAACCAGTTTCATAACCGCAACTTTGTATTCCCTAGAGGTATTACTTTTCGCAGATGAATAAGAATAAATCTGTTCAATGTTTGAAGTAAGATTCTTTGCATCAACTAAAAGAAGATTCAATGCATCCGAGCAGATCTGGTGTGATTCCGATATATGGGATTCATCATAGACAGACACTGAAGTGTTCAGAAATATATCATTTATAAAATTAGAATAAGCGGATGATATATTCGCGACTTCTTGGTCGAAATGTATATCCATAATTTTCTTTAAAATGTCAGCAATGATCTTAAAAGATCTCTTTAGTGTTTCGTTGTCAATTAAATCATAATTTGTTCCAAGATCCATGCTATTATTTGCATTCATAATTTGTAACTTCTCAAACACACCTGCAAGGCTTGACATCAATGCGGGGGTCATATGTTGCATTTTAGCGCTTGCTGACAGGGCAAAGTCATCGACCTTGACCTTCAGAGGCAGCGCACTTTGTTTGAGATCAACCACTCTCTGAGAAATGGAGTCTACAGCAATATGCAAACTATCTGGCGACGAGTCTGTATCTTGACCAGATGATAAATCTGTTAAATTAGTATAAAGGGTAGTGATTAAATCCAAATGATGTATTTTTATTTGCTCTTCTTCCGACAATCTTTGAGCGATCTCTCTGGCCCTTAGCAGTTTTCCCTGTAGATATTCTTTTCTGCCATGGTCCTTGATCACTCTGGGGCCAATGTTGAAGGGGGAGAGCTGAGAGGAAGACAACATGGCGTCATGTTTGACGGTATTACATGGTCTTTTGCATTCATCATCTTCACTGAGTTCTAGAAACATAGTAACGAAAAGTACTATCCATTTAAACTTGATATGATGTAAAATATCTTCTTGTGTGGTTTCCTTTTAACATGCTGCCTTACACATTGGCAATGGTCAACACAATACCACTGATAGTATTGTCAATAAATCCAATTGAGTGATTGACTTTCAATGCACAATTTACACATACTGACCTACATGTAATGATTTACACATACTGACCTACATGTAATGATTTACACATACTGACCTACATGTAATGATTTACACATACTGACCTACATGTAATGATTTACATATACTGACCTACATAGTACGATTGCATGTGTCTTTACCATAGAAAAATAACTGTAATATATCAACATTTTTCACTTATTTTACATTTCTACTGTATCTTAGATAACGGTGTGGCCGGCATGAAACAGATAATTATATTGTGAATCGTGGCAACATGCCAATACCGTCAAAGTAGAGCAATACTTGCAGTTAAGGTAACCTCTTTACAATTGACCAAATATGTATTTTTTAAATCATTTTCTTCCCAGATGTGTCATCCATTTTTTCTAGAATTATTACTTTACATTATTTACAAGAATTCAATATGGGAGGTAATGTAAAAACAAACCACTATAATATAATTTCAAACTATCACCTTTAACTTTTAAACCACTTATCTCAAGAGGTCTCATGAGAAGCATTTCTTCTAGATTTATAAAGTCATATTTGCAGCTCTTCCACGTTGTTAGATAAAACATTAATTGACTTACGTGTATCATTTAATGTAGCCTTTGGCAAACATGTCAATATTTCTTGTATGCCACAAACTCTTGCTGAAAATACCACAAAACACAATAAAATACACTTATATCTTATCAAAGTCAATGATCAAAATTGCTCCCAAAACCCACTAACTCAAATCAACTCAAGAATTTGAGACAGGACCATGATGTCAGCAAATAGATATCACCATGATGTCAGCAATTGATATCACCATAATGTCACTAAATTGATGTCACCAAACTGATATCACTATGATGTCACCACATTGATATCATTATAACGTCACCACATTTTATTACCATGATGTTGCCACACTGATATCGCCATGATTGTACATACCTTTAGGAATAATCTCGACCATATGTATCCCAACACATCCACATTTCTCCAGTTGTCTGTATGCTGTATTTTTGTGCAAGCAGTTATCCCTTGGTGCTGCGATATCTTTGCAGTTGCTGTTATATGGATGCGATAGATCATGAATAACCTTTCTCTGAACGGAGACAAAGGAGTGTGTTCCAGAAGAAACTGCAAACCCATGATCTCTCATATTTGCAACTTCTCCAGGTTGATGAAGCAAAATCTACATATGAATGACAGCAATAGTCTTCTATTAGTGGAACAAGAGTCACTAAACCAGGGATTTTAATTTATTAAATTATGTTTCAGAATTAAAAAAATACAAATATATATATATATATATATATATATATATATATATATATATATACATATGATATGGTATAATATATCTATGGTTACAATTGATGATATGGTATAATATATCTATGGTTACAATTGATGATATGGTATAATATATCTATGGTTACAATTGATGATATGGTATAATATATCTATGGTTGTAATTGTGTTGCTTACCTTGACCCCAGCGTCAGAGCTGGGACCCCTCATATGTTCATAAGTCTCAACATTGAGAATTAATGACAATCCTCCTTGAGAACCTAGAAAACAAAATGTTCCAGTCTTAAATAATTCATAAAAAGACAAAATTGATACAATTCTCTTTGCTTGAGTCGGTCATGCTAATGTGTTAAAATCTCTCATATATGGGGGCTCTTTGTGCATGTAATAGCTTGGCTCACAGAGGTAACAAATGCTGATTGAATTGTCATTTATTACATAAGTGTATTACAGCTATAACTGCCTTTCTGTTCTCCTCAAGATTCTAAAAATAATAATTTTGTAACTGTACGTGCATTTGTTGCCAAAATAGTAATGTACTCTATTCACTGCATATAAAATGGTAGTCACCATACCAGCTATCATGTTTATAAAACTGTTCCGGGATGCATTGGACTTGACACAAGAGGCACCTGGTGGATCACAAATGTTGAACCTCAAGCAGTGAGAATTGAACCAATTCATATGAAAACTTGTAACGTACACTCTTATCCCAGTGTGCTTCAATTTATCATCAATTTACATCCCTTTTTATACCAGATTTCAAAACATATTTTGGTGTTTTGTTTGAGTTTGTTTAAAGTGCTTAGAATGGTGTTTAGGAGAGCTGAAAGTGTAATAAATACCGGCTCTGGTTGCTGAGAGAGGGTTTGGCTGAACTTTGTCGTTGAAGCTGTAACAGACCCCTAGTTGTGTCAGAACCCTTGTCATGGTGCAGACTTTACCTGTCCAGGTGCAGCTGCAATGAGTTAAGCCATGACAATTAAACTATAAATGTGACCAGTGGATGATAATTGTTATTCCTTAATTACTAATCGATATATCTGATAAATTT